>CM060115.1:23901937-24039437 GCA_030522415.1 Channallabes apus | reverse complement strand
CAGATGAGTGGACAGGAAGTGCCTTGATTAATGTAATGCAATAGCAGAAATGGCTGCTAAAATGCCCCGGCACGCCTGTTCGGAGATATTTCATTTATGGTATGAAATTGCGGACGCTCCTCGCCTCGCCCCTCAGGACACCGTTTAAACCGTTTATTCTTTCCTCTTATGCAGTCAATCAATACGTATGACAGTGATGACTATTTAATTCTGTCTCTTCTGTTCCCCCTGTCTTTATCTCCTTTTCCATCTCCCTCTCACTCCTTCTCTCTTACACGTATCACTCGTTTTTTCAGAAGAAGGAAGGTGGAGAAAGGGGGGAAAAATGGAACTCCCTCGTGATCTCTCTCTCTCTCTCTCTCCCTCTATGCCGTCTTTATCTATTTCTCTTTCCCACACAAGAGAAGAGTTATACCGCTTTCCGATTCAGCACTGTTCAGCAGCTTCGACTCCATGCCTAAGCACCCTTTGATAAGATCTCTTCCATATACAAACTTCGATTGAACGGACACGTTCCGATATTGCACTGGTACCCCTTGATCTACTGAATACCCGCGTGATAGGCTCGACATGAATCTTATGGAAATGTCTCTATGCAGATTGCAATTTAACCAGGCTTTCTTGCCGAGTCAGTCCTATCAGCTGGCAGGAAAAAAGCAAGGCGGTTGTGCTTTTTGGAGCAATAAACGTCTTATCGAACAGATGAATTAAATTTAGTTTTGACCCAGGGGTCACCCGGGGTCTTCTCAAAAAAACATTACTACAGCGAGTGTGTATTTTTATAACAGAGTTGGCAGTAAAGCAAGTATTTTTTATTCAGAGTCGAAAGCTATGTCAATATTTACGCAATGAAAGTTAGGTGTATTCAGAGTTGAGTTACACACGTGCTTGAAAGGAGTTGATTTTCTGGGCTCCCATTCAGGATATCCAAATCACCTGCGCATAGTTTGCACCTCCCAAGTTTGGCAGAGGTGTCGAGTATGTCGTTTTTCAACAGTGTCTATCTTGTCTAATTGTCAAGATCTTGTCTTGCAAGATCTTTTCTGTGAGCTTGGAATCTCAGGGATGGAAAATGCTCCCTAAAGAACAGATCAGTTTTTTTGGTTTTAAATGCAAAGAAAGGTGTTGCTACATGAAAAGTTGTAGTTGTAATTATCACATTGCTCACTGCTGGAAATTTGGTTTAATTTACCTTCCAGTCTTTATTTAAAAAAAAAGTGTTTTATTTATTTTATGTATCATCAGTTTTTTTTTGTTGTTCTATTGTTTCTACAGGAATTATGTTTTCTTAACAGAGCTGGGTTGCTAGCCCAAGACCCAATTCATTCGTTTATTCTTCTTTGGGACTAGAAACTGTCAGTGACTTTGTATGGGCATAGAGCCAAGAGCCATGCCCAAGGGACCATCAATGGGAACCCAGGGTTCGAATCCCTCAACCTCCAAACACCAATCTAGAGCCTGAACCACTTGAGCCACCACTGTCATTCATTTTGCTTTTCTGTAAGGAAAACATGTTGGAAAGTTAAGCTAACCAAACACTTAAGGATTATAAAAAGGTCCTTCTGATAAATCATATCTTAGACTAAAATGCTGTCTCCTCTGATATTCTCTTTGGGGGGAAATATTTAAGACGTTGGACTCCTGATCCTGAGGTTCAAACCCAACCACCACCATGTTGCCACTGTTGGGTCCTTGAGCAGGGCCCTTAACCCTTAACTGCTTAGATGTATAATAAAATAAAAAACGTAGATCCTCTGAATAGGGGCGTCGGACAAATGCCGTAAATGTAAGGTCAGAATCCAGCGTGATGGAGACACGCTCTGTTTCTGCCCCACTTATGGAACTCTCAGAATAGCACTTAAGTCTGTAATTATGTTCGAGGTCTGAACACAACTCCGTACTACTCACTCATAACCCGACTCTGAATCTGGCCTCGTGACTTACTGCTCCTTTTTTTAAACAAACTTCTGAAGCCAAACACCTTTTGCCCAGCCAAGTGTCTCCAACAGGTTGACATCTGCTCCCGCCCTCTAAGCATCCAAGCTTGCAGCAACCCAGAAAATGAGTTGCCTCCATTTTTCTTTCTTGTGTGTGTGTATGTGCACGCATGGCGAGATTCTCCTTTCCTCGTTGGCAGGAGCAACTGTTTTTTTTTTCGTTCAAGGTGGAGAAGCCTGTCCTTGCAATCTGTGCCGTTCAGAGCAGCGCATGTGTCTGTGGCTTCGCCCCACTGGAGCATAGGACATGTTCTATTCTAGTCTGCACGCGAACAGGAGGAACAGCGGTGGTTGTTGTTGTTGTTGTTAGTTAGAGAACACACAAACACACCAACACACACATGTAAAGCGAACGCGCAGGACGGACGGCTTCTGCGAGACACTCGTTTTTTTTCTCAAGCGGAGACTGCTTTCCAATGAGCCACCTGTTTACCACACCAAGGCCTGCCAATTACATCCAACACACACATACACACACTTCACAACTCTGACTGTATCTGCTTTTTTATCTCTGAGAGGCTATTGTACATTCAAAGTAAACTCACTCCTACCTAAATTATGCTTCTCGTGCTGTGCATTCACACTTTCATGCGACCGGCTACACTTAAAATAGAGACATCTTTAATCAATGAAAGACTAATCATATTATGACACATGGGTTAGGGAAAAAAATGATTGTTAAGTAATACATTGAGTTGGCAGTTTATCAGGTACATTAACCGTAATCGGGCATTTTGTCACCCATCTGTTATGCTATGCTGTGAACAGTTTGGCAGACGTATCAATGGTAAACCTTCCGATCAGATATATTATTAGTGTTGGATCATCATTAGTGACATACCAACATGCCACAGTACAGTACCAGAAATCTCCAGCCAAGTGGGTCCTGTGTTCAGAAACTGATAGTAATGTAGAGAAAAATAATTAAAGATAAGATTAATTAAATAACCCATTAATTGTACACCAAGTAAAAGTACTGCTACTCTGCAAAATTTTCTGTAAATGTAAAATTAGTGATCTGTTTTTTTAGTGACTTCCTCCAGCCCTCACACATACAGTCCTGAAACTTGTACCTGCACCATAAACACTATTACGTTATCATTCATTCATTCATCTTCTATACCGCTTAATCCTGTGTTCAGGGTCGCGGGGGACCTGGAGCCTATCCCAGGAGACTTCGGGCACTAGGCGGGGTGCCAATCCATCGCAGGGCACACACACATACACACACCCAATCACACACTACGGGCAATTTAGGAACGCCAATTAGCCTAACCTGCATATCTTTGGACTGTGGGAGGAAACCGGAGTACCCGGAGGAAACCCACCAAGCATGGGGAGAACATGCAAACTCCATGCACACAGAGACGGGAATCGAGCCTGGCCGGGGAATCGAACCCAGACCCTGGAGGTGCAAGGCGACAGTGCTAACCACTACACCACCGCGCCGCCACTATTACGTTATATATTTAGGAAATTTACATAACGTTGTGTTGCATTGGAGGCTCAGTGGTAGGTGTTCTGCCTGCCATGCGAAAGGCCCGCATTCGATACCCAGCTAGTGCCCAAACCCCAGCCACTGCATGCAGTGCCAGGGTAAAATGGGTGGGTCAGGAAGGACATCTGGCGTAAAACCTGTGCCAAGCCTGTATGAGCGGACCGGATGGCCCGCTGTCGCGACCCCTTTCCGGAAGTCGCCGAAAAAACCAACAACAACATAACATTGTGTTAATTCGAAAATAAATCTAAACATTGAACCTAAATTGTATTTTCTTCTCATAGTCAGACTATAGCACACACAGATAATACAGTTTGAAGTAACGCTTCTCTTGCATGTTTAATTCAATTGGACACAGGAATCGGCCTAGGTGCGTTGCGCATGCTCTGCAGTTTCTGCCCCGGGCTTGGATGAAGAAGTTGAAGTTGAATAAAATGAGTAATGGGGGAAGAAGCTACTAACAATACATCTGTGTACATGCAGTAGGATCAGAAACACAAGTGATTAGGCATCTCATTTGTAGTTGTAAAATATATTAAAAAAAAGTGAATGCATGTATGAAATGTACAGCATTGTAAAGTTGTCCATGCTTTCACCGCTCCATGCTACCAGTTTGCTCCTAATTTGTCGATTTGTTTCAGTCTGAGGTCGCAATACTAACAAGCCGAAAGGGGGCATATCGCCATCTAACGTACTGGAGTCGGTCATAATTCGATCAATAAATCGATTATATATGGGACAAGGACAGCAGTCCAATTATAAAAAGCTTATACAAGCTATAAAATTAACCATGCATGCAAATGTACTGACTGTCACTACCGTTCTTAAGGGTCTAAATGTCTATACCAGTGTTGGTTATATACTTTATTGGTGAAGGGCACCAATACTTTTGACAGCGTAACAGAAAAACATGGCATCTGATCAGAGGTGTCAAGTAACGAAGTACAAATACTTCGTTACCTTACTTAAGTAGAAATTTTGGGTATCTATACTTTACTGGAGTAATTATTTTTCAGCCGACTTTTTACTTCTACTCCTTACAATTTTAAGCAATTATCTGTACTTTCTACTCCTTACTTTTTAAAAATAGCCTCGTTACTCTATTTTTATGATCAGAACGCGCAACCCCTCCGGTCGCATGATAAGAACGCGCACAACGCCATCCCCCCCCCCCCCCCCCCCCCCCGCCCCCCGTTGCATGATCAGAAAGCGAGACCTTAATGCTTTTGTCGCCCCTCACGGTACTTTTACTTTTATACTTTAAGTAGTTTTGAAACCAGTACTTTTAAACTTTTACTTAAGTAAAAAGCTTGGGTTGATACTTCAACTTCTAAAGAAGTATTTTTGAACCCTAGTATCTATACTTCTACTCAAGTAATGAATGTGAATACTTTTGACACCACTGCATCTGATAAACTGGTGACTCAAACCTGTCCAGGTGAATGAATTTGAGACTCTGACCTGAGATAGTGTTCTGTCAGTAATTTCCACACCTGGGTGATCAGCTGTAAATAAGTACACCCTACCTGTCTAACTTGGCTTGTCGATCTACAGTACCTGTTTTACGCCTCACCGCATAGAAGATGTCGATGCTGTATAACATATATTTTGAACATGTTGGCTTTATTAAGGCATGATTCAGTAGATGAAGGCCTGGTCGGACAACTGTAGCTTCGTATATGAGAGAGAGCTGAGTATGTCTTTGGGTTGACATACCTGATTTTCCGTCACACTTTACCTAGACACTCCTTTGAAACGTGGGTTCTTTCTAGGTATTCAGTCACATATTAGATGCTTCAGGTGGAAACATCCGGATTGATCAGTCACCAGCTCATACAGGTTCTGCACCTGAGATCCGAGTCATGCGTTTTACACTCGTTGTGCGCCGTTAATTATTTTCCACCAGCGAAATCGTTGATCATCTCGTCTGGAAAAAAAAAAAAAAAAACACCCACCTGGATGAGAAGAGCATATTGAGATCTTTATATTTGTGTTTACTCTCTATGTGCTTAGCTAAGCAAAGAAACCAGAAATCATCCAATTTCCTAAGAACCATTTCAACCCTAAAATTTGCAGGTATTTAAACCTGAATAGATCACCCCTCCACCCCTCCACCCCCCCCCCCCCCATTTCCAGCCGTCTACCTGAGAGTCTTTTTATTTTTATTTTTTTCAACTTCCATTCAAGGTGCAAGTACTAGTGTTGGTTTCTTTTTTTCTTTTCTTTTCCTTTTTCTTTTTTTACTCTTTGAGCTGACTCTTACACACGCGGTTAATTTCAGGGGCCTTGTAAACACAATCCTCGAATTGATGTTATCAATTGTGATGTTAGCAAATAGCGCTGGCGGATCTGGCGCTCTGTGTTTATCTCCCCCAGCACGCACCCACCTGCTAAGAGGTGTCACACTTTAATGAAATTGTTTGAATATCGCCAGAGCGTTGCTAAGAAACAGCGCTGCCGCTCCTGCTGAAGCGAAGCGCACAGATTTCTGTCATCAAATGATGATTAGAGATGAATGGCACCAGAGGTACAGGGGCCCGCTGTGCCAGGAGCTCGGCTAGAGCAGACGCTAGGTGGAAATGCCTCTTTGCATGTGTTGTTTTTTTTTTTTTTTGGCACCGGTTTGGCCTCTGTGGGATTTCACAGGGCAAACGATGGTGGATTTATGTGTGAGGGTTTAGTGTGTCTCTCTGATGGCTTAATAAACTAATGCAATTGGAAACAATGTTTGAAGAAGTTCATGCAGTCGTTAACATTCAAAACCTCATTTTTCAGCATTTTACCATGTCAGTTTTCAGATGCTAACAATTTGCAGATATACCGTTAACCCATGCGTCTTTGATTCCAAGATGACTCTTAGGAAAATCGGTTTTTGAACGGAGTTCGCCGTGCTATTCAATGTACAATGGCTTATAAATACAAAACAAAAAACAAACAACAATATAAAAGCAAACCAGAAAGCACAACATAAGCATAATCATCAAGACATACAAACAAATGTATTGTTTCTAGATTTGGCAAAAATGTAAATTTTTGAAAGTTGTGTTTTTGATTTTATTAGATTTATTAGATTTAGACTGTATTAGATTTGATGCTGTTTTTTTGGTTTGTTTGTTTGTTTTAGTTAAATGTTTAAACGTTTGATGTTGAGTAGGATATTTGATGTTTTATTTTTTAAGTTTTGACTTTTGATGTCATGTATTAGATTTGCTCTTACATTTTTAGTTTAAATTGTTTGTTTTTACCTTTGTGCATTAGATTTGCTCTTGAGTTTAAAGAAAATTAGTTTTGAGTTTTGAATATTGAGTAGATTTGATGTTGTATTTTGACTTTTGATGGTGTGTATCAGATTTGCTGTTGTGTTTTTACTTTTGAGGGTGTAAATTATATTTCCTGTGTTTTTACTTTTAATTTTGTGTTTGATGGTGAGTAGTAGAATTGATGTTATTTCTGTATTTGGTGTTTCAACTTGTGCTGCTGTGTTTTACTTTTTTTTTTTACTACTTTTGTTGAGTTAAATTTTCTTTCATGTTTTTATTTTTTATTTTGTAAAATACATTTTTTACCGGCGGCACGGTGGTGTAGTGGTTAGCACTGTCGCCTTGCACCTCCAGGGTCTGGGTTCGATTCCCGGCCAGGCTCGATTCCTGTCTCTGTGTGCATGGAGTTTGCATGTTCTCCCCGTGCTTGGTGGGTTTCCTCCGGGTACTCCGGTTTCCTCCCACAGTCCAAAGATATGCAGATTAGGCTACAGTAATTGGCGTTCCCAAATTGACCGTAGTGTGTGAATGAGTGTGTGAATGTGCGTATGTGTGTGTGCCCTGCGATGGATTGGCACCCTGTCCAGGGTGTACCCCGCCTTGTGCAGTAAGCCTCCTGTGATAGGCTCCAGGTCCCCGTGACACTGAATAGAGGATAAAGCGGTATAGAAGATGAATGAATGAATGGATTTTTACCTTTGATAGTGTGTAGTAGTTTTTATGATGTGTTTAGGTTTGATGCTGTGCTTTTACATTTAATGATGTGTTTTGCTGTTTTGCTTTTTTTTGCTCTTGTTATTTTCCTGTAATTTTGCATTTTCTTGAATTTGCTTTTGCATTTTACACTGCTGTTTTTCTTTTTCTTTTTTAGTTTCAGTGTGTTTAAAACTTGGGTGTGATGTTTTTTGGTTTTCTGTTGTGTTTTCTGATTGTTTTGTTCACATGTTTTCCAGTTACAATTACCCAGTTTCTTTTTCTAAAACAATGTGAAAATCTTTGCATTTCAGTCACAAATGTGCGTCTGGAAATCTTAGTGCCTCACAGGAGAGTGTGTAGTTTTCTGGCTGCTGATGAGCATCAGGTCTGCCTTCGTGCAGTGTGATTGCTCTCCTGTGTTCCTCGCTCTCAGCATGGACTCCATCAAGCTTCTGTGGGACACCTTTTTGGACCCAGTCAGACAGGAGACGGTCTGACAAGGAAGCCCGCTAGAAAAAAGTAGGGAAGATCGTTCACAGGCGCAATTATCGGCCCGTTCTCTACAGGTGCAGATCAATTCAGACCTTTTAATTCAGAGGCCAGTGGAGCCACTACTGAGTCCCACAGAGAAGAGACTAGTAAAAGTCAATGTGCCGCAGGAGAGAGAGCAAGAGAAAGACATGTGTATGTGCGCTACAATTGTGAGAAAGATCTGGACAATGGGCTAATAGTGTAAATACCTCAGATACATATGGTTTCCAAAGGTAATGCATTTCTGTACCGTAAAACGAGAGCAAGACTGTCCCAAGATGCTTTCCCGCCAGCATGTCTCTGGTGTTATAATCCATTCCGCTGTTTATAGGACAAAATATGTGTCTATTTAGATGTTTTGTACCACCTCACCAGCTCTCCACTTACAAGAAACGCACTTAACAAACTACTATTTGGTCTGGATCATATATCACATACTCAATTTTTTAGTGGAGTATGTTTTTGTAACACACTCCTTGTTGTAGCGAGGAACAAGGAGGCCATTAGTGCAAAATACTACTAATAATAAATGCTATATAATTGTATAGCTATTGATTCATTATCTATAACCACTTAATCTATGTTGGGCTGCAGGGGCTTCTAGCCTGTCCCAGGCAACTCAAAGCACAAGGCAGGGTACAGCTTGGATACGGGTACCAGGTTGTTACAGGGCACAGACACACCCACTTATACATCCAATTATACAGTGCAGGCAATATACAGTAGAATGTTACCCTAAAATCCATGTCTTTGTAATGTTAGAGGAAACTGGACTACACTGTAAAAAATCTTATGTGCTATCTACTTAAAAAAACTATGGTAACAAAATTGCACGTAATATTTTTAAGCAGTTTTTAAGTCTTGATTTTTTTTTTGTGGAATTTACTTGAATAAATCATGTAAAAAATCATAAATTATTTAGCCAGACGCATATTATTCTTAAGTATTTACTGCTTGATTTTATCCCCTAGCAGAATCTACTTAAATAAATCATGTAAAATATCCTAAATTATTTAGCCAGATACATGATGATTTTAACATTATTAGTGGAATAATCTTTTTTAGTTTAAGCAGATAACAAAAGGTACTCATATGTATTAAGGAAAATTACTTAATAATATAAAAAACATTTTATAATGAAATGATTACATAATGCATTTCTGTTAAACATGCTTTTATTTCATGTTTCACTGGTATTAAAATATTAAACACTGTGTAAAATAGTGTATATAACATTTACAGCAGATTTAAGACCTGTAAAACAATTTGTAAAACAGTTTGTAACTGACAATTTCTATTGATATCAACTGTTTAGCATTATATGCTAGCATCTTTTCTTGTGGGTCTAGTCACATTCTGTACTAAAACCTGAGAGAACTTGTACAGTAAACCATTTCTAGGTTCATATCTTTGTAACATTACCCTATTTACATGTACATTTAGGCATTTGGCAGACGGTCTTATCCAGAGCGACTTAATAAAACCCTATTTCTCCTATGCGGTTTGACTCGTTTTGATGCGGTGTCAGGCACCGTGAGTCAGCGCGATTGCCCGCCGACGTTCCGCTGGAGCTCCACGAAGTTCTGTAAGGTCCGGAAGCTTTCGCGAAGACTGGCACGGAAAGATGGAAACGTACTCACAGCGCCAAAACCTCGCAGTGAATCATAATGAACCGTACTTACGGCCACCGCGAGAAACCACATACTGTAGGTGCACTCCCCAAAACCTGTTCCAGTGAACTGTGGAGACACAACAACAAACTCAAGTCTGCTACTGGCGGACAGGATGCTTCCAGAAATGTTCACAATGTTTAATTTATTTCATTTATATTGCTGACACTAATGCAACAAAGGAGCTTATTTAAGAAATCAAAATAAAGTATAAAAATTAGTAAGGGGCTTAACTTACTTCTTAACATTTTACACTGCTCGTCTGTTCCTTCAACATGGCGTCTGATCACTGCTGTTGTTGTTGAGATTCAAATGAAGGTGACTTAATAAAACCCGGATAATTGAGCCAATTCTCTTAAAATAAATATGAAGCCTTTTTTCCTCAATTTGTTTGACTAAACGGTTCCTCAAATTAAGCCTAAAAGTTGCACTCATTTCCTTAAAAAAATAGGTAAAATTTATTTCTTAATTTTATTAGTGAAATGTTCTCAATATATTATAAAAAACACAGAAAACCATTTTTTAAAATGAAATATGCACATTATTTTTAATTATTACATCAATTTTTTTTAATGAAAATTACAAGCCTCATGATTAATTTTTTACAGTGTACCTGGAAGAAACTACATACTACAGAGAAATCATTCCACAAAAATTCCACAGACATGGGTAAGATTTAAACCCCCCAGCCCTGGTGGTTTGAGGTGACAGTGCTAAAGCACTAAGGAACTGTTTTGCCCTATACATTGATTGTCTAACTTTTTAAAGGCTTTGGTCTATCAGTGCTGCTGTAATGAGCAATCTAACAAGTTCATGCTGGTGGCCTTTCGGCTACTCTCTGCAAAGGGTCGCCATAGCAGACCATCGGGTCTACACATAGAAGCTTGGCACAGGTTTTATGCTGGATGCTATTCTTGATGCCAAATATACTTAAGTAAATGTATTAAAAATGTTCTTGTTCGATTGAAATTTCAAGAAAACAAAAAAAAATAATAATTCTTTGCCAACAAAAACTTTTGCTTAAAAATGATGCAATTTTGTAAAACTTGTTTTAAAATAAAGTCATTTGGTTTGTTGTAGTATTGTTTTAAAAAACATAGTTAAATGTGACTATATTTTGGATTTTTACTTACACTTAATAATATAAGATTATTAAGACTATTAAGGATTTTACTACACATTTTTGAAGCAATATTACCTGCCAACAGAAGAAGGAATTTATGCTTAAAAAAAAAAAAAAAAAAAAATCTAGAAACATCTTACATTTGGTTTCTTGTAATATTATATTAAAAATTGTAGATAAATCCGACTAGTTTTAAGACAATTTCACTGGAGTTACAATACAGTAGGTGTACAAAAGAGTCATTTTAGAAGTTCCATAAATTCAAATCTACATAGCACCCTTATGAGTTTGTCCCTACTTCTGACAGTATGACTCTAAAACAGTAAAGGCTCTCTCCCTTTAGATGGCGTAAACTTGTAATCGATTCAGAGACCACTTTTATTGTAACGTTGCGCACATCTGGGACATGGACAGAGTCATCTGTTACGTGTGGAAAATAAATGTCATGATTGGCTTTTTTTCTGAACATTTCTTTTTTCTGATTTTGTTGCCAAAAAGAAGGGCATGAAGCTTTTAACATTAGGAAGGGTTCACACATCCGAGCACATACCATGGCCTTGATGAGTCCTGAAATAACTGGACAGAAAAGGACACACCTTTGAAATATGGTCACAGTTAACGTAGGGTCAGTTTATCTATGACTCGGCTGAGAGGGGGGAAAAAAACGAAAATGTCCTGATATAATAACGCTCTCTGGGATGGGAGGAATAAAGTAATAGAACTTATAGACCAACCAAAACGGAAGCCAAGTTTGTGTCAGTCGTACACTGGAGCGGGGGGAGTGTAGTTAGAAAGCTTGGGGAAGAGGGCGGGAGGGAGCGAGAGATTGAATGAGAGACCCACCAGAGGTTTAGTGATTCAGCAAGAATGGTTAACAGGAAACGGAGGTTGAGTAACCTTGACCATGGCATGTCACGCTGCGACAGGTTTAACACTGAAGGAGAGGAAAAAGAGTAAACGTACACCTGTGCCAGACATGAACGGAGATTGTGTGTGTGTTTGTGTGTAGCGGTGTTGAAATTTAAAACCACAACTGCATGAACGGTTATAGAACCTGAACCTACTGCATGTAGGTTACTGTTCAGTGTAGACCTTGGAGATTTTCTTTCAGTGTTTAACGCAGAACATTTACACAACCAATAAAACACAATAAACCATAACATAAGACTGATTTATTTTTATTGATTAAAAGTTATAAGTTGACTGTCATGCCATGGCAGCATATTATAAAAGAGTATATAATATATAATATACAGTGGTGTGAAAAACTATTTGCCCCTTCCTGATTTCTTATTCTTTTGCATGTTTGTCACACTTAAATGTTTCTGCTCATCAAAAACCGTTAACTATTAGTCAAAGAGAACATAATTGAACACAAAATGCAGTTTTTAAATTAAGGTTTACATTATTAAGGGAGAAAAAAAACTCCAAATCTACATGGCCCTGTGTGAAAAAGTGATTGCCCCCCTTGTTAAAAAATAACTTAACTGTGGTTTATCACACCTGAGGTCAATTTCTGTAGTCACCCCCAGGCCTGATTACTGCCACACCTGTTTCAATTAAGAAATCACTTAAATAGGAGCTACCTGACACAGAGAAGTAGACCAAAAGCACCTCAAAAGCAAGACATCATGCCAAAATCCAAAGAAACTCAGGAACAAATGAGAACAAAAGTAATTGAGATCTATCAGTCTGGTAAAGGTTATAAAGCTATTTCTAAAGCTTTGGGACTCCAGCAAACCACAGTGAGAGCCATTATCCACAAATGGCAAAAACATGGAACAGTGGTGAACCTTCCCAGGAGTGGCCGGCCGACCAAAATTACCCCAAGAGCGCAGAGACAACTCATCCGAGAGGCCATAAAAAAAAACCCCAGGACAACATCTAAAGAACTGCAGGCCTCACTTGCCTCAATTAAGGTCAGTGTTCATGACTCCACCATAAGAAAGAGACTGGGCAAAAATGGCCTGCATGGCACATTTCCAAGGCGCAAACCACTTTTAAGCAAAAAGAACATTAAGGCTCGTCTCAATTTTGCTAAAAAACATCTCAATGATTGCCAAGACTTTTGGGAAAATACTTTGTGGACCGAAGAGACAAAAGTTGAACTTTTTGGAAGGTGCGTGTCCTGTTACATCTGGCGTAAAAGTAACACAGCATTTCAGAAAAAGAACATCATACCAACAGTAAAATATGGTGGTGGTAGTGTGATGGTCTGGGGTTGTTTTGCTGCTTCAGGACCTGGAAGGCTTGCTGTGATAGATGGAACCATGAATTCTACTGTCTACCAAAAAATCCTGAAGGAGAATCTGTTCGTCAACTCAAGCTGAAGCGATCTTGGGTGCTGCAGCAGGACAATGACCCAAAACACACCAGCAAATCCACCTCTGAATGACTGAAGAAAAACAAAATGAAGACTTTGGAGTGGCCTAGTCAAAGTCCTGACCTGAATCCTATTGAGATGTTGTGGCATGACCTTAAAAAGGCGGTTCATGCTAGAAAACCCTCAAATAAAGCTGAATTACAACAATTCTGCAAAGATGAGTGGGCCAAAATTCCTCCAGAGCGCTGTAAAAGACTCGTTGCAAGTTATCGCAAACGCTTGATTGCAGTTATTGCTGCTAAGGGTGGCCCAACCAGTTATTAGGTTCAGGGGGCAATTACTTTTTCACACAGGGCCATGTAGATTTGGATTTTTTTTCTCCCTAAATAATAAAACCCATCATTTAAAAACTGCATTTTGTGTTTAATTTTGTTATCTTTGACTAATAGTTAAATGTGTTTGATGATCAGAAACATTTTGTGTGACAAACATGCAAAAGAATAAGAAATCAGGAGGGGGGCAAATAGTTTTTCACAGCACTGTATATATTTTTATACCACATGTTGTGAATGTAACAAATAGATCAATCTAATTTATATTTTTTCTCTTCTTGTTTTATGCTGTGCAAGTTTAAGTGTAATCAGTGAGTCACATTTGCATACTGGAACACGATTGGCTTTTACATTTTATGATGCAATAAAAGTGATGTGAACTAATTGACATTATATTTCTGATATATTAGATTGTTTTAAGTCAGTTTATGTTGTTTGCAAAATGCACTTATTGGAATTTTACATACCCCTTCTGTGAGGGTTGCCCACTAGTGGGCAGTGTTTTTAGCTTGTAGTTTTGTTCCTAGACTCAGTTTCCCAGAAGGCTCCTCAGTCAGGTGACGTGAATGCTCACCTGAACTGAGGAGGCTCATTAGCATTGCTATAAATACCTGTTTGTTCTGGGAAACTTGGTTGAGCATTAAAGTAATATAATTTCTGTTCTGTGGGTTTTGTTTTGTTTTGGTTTGATTTGATTATAGTTGGCCTTTTGGTTACAGGAGCACTTTAAGTTAAGTTGGTTTATATTGAGTTGTCTTTGTGTCTCCTAGCAGGATTAGCCTCTAGGAGAATTAGCCCTTTGTGTTTACCCTTTTGTGTAAGTAACCCCCATTGCCTGTTTAGTTATTAGTCTGTTTCAATACTAATGAGGGTGATACTAACATGTCTAGATCTTAGTCTCATCGTCTGATTAGCTCTTAGTCTGTTTAGGTACTAAAATCTTTAGTCACTAACCTTTAGAGTTCTTAGTCTGTTTCATACCTAGTCTGCTGTGTACCATGTCTGTTCAATCCCTTGGGTCTCAGGCTACTAGCCTGTTTAGCCATTAGTCTGATTAGCTATGAGCTAGCTTAGCAGCTAATGTGCAGAACAGGTGGTAGACCTAGCCAAGCCTGTCTCGTGTTTGTTTATTGCTTGCTTGCATCCCTAATGTTTAGGCTGTTTCATGTGTCTTGTCTTGTCCAGTTTGTATCCCATGTCTGTATTGTGTATCAATGTATGTAATCCCTAGTCTTATGTCTAAGTGTTTGAGTTCTGTTTCTTATGCTCCAAGTTTAAGCCAACTTCCTTAGTTCATATTTTGTTCATGCTTGTTTGGTTTTGATTATTATTAAAAGACTTTTGTTTCACTGCATCCCCTCTGAGTCTATGCCTCAACACCTTACCCACAGTCCAACATCATAGCAGAACGTGACACCTTCTAGGGGATTCATACTGTGTAATTGCCACCAAACCAGGCCAAAATGATCTTAAGACACTGTGGATGCAAAATCGGTAAGGGCTTTTTGATATCGCAAATGGTTCAGCCTTAAGATGCTTTAACCTAATAGTGAAAAGTTGCTAAAAACTTCCAGAGTGATATCATATTGAGTGACATCACATTGCATGACATCATAATGTAATACTATTTTCCCCAGGATCCGGGGCTTTTTGGAGGTTTTAACATGCTCCATACAGGTTTGTATGGTGCGCCCGGGTGGCGATGGCACAGGTGCTTGGGCCCAGTCATCGTTGCTTTGCAACTATATTTAGTTTTTAAATAAGCTTTTATCTATGTGAGTTCACAGTATTTTATTTGCAAGAATCTCATATTACCGCTCAGCTACTACAACATTACTTCATTCGACATGCAAGTCTTGTCTGTCAACTTTTGGCCAACAGAACTAACATTTTCTTTTCTGAGAAACATTTTTTGTAGTCTAATGAGGCAAACACCCTCCTTATCTGCGGATGCGTTTTTGAAGAAGTCCGATCACCATTGTAGATCCTCTGAGTAATTTACACCACTGAAACGAAATCAAGCTCTTCGCCATCAGCCTGGCGTGCAGCCCAGACAGGTTGATTCCCGACTCAAGCCTCCCCAGTCGAACCGTCGTCGCTGCCAGCTTACAATGAGAGATAATGGAGCGCTTTGTACGGCAGCCAGATTTCAGCTGAATACAGTACATAGTCATACACACATGTAGGAAATGCATCCAGAACTTTGATTGCCTTTTATTAAACCATCCACAGTGACTGCTTAATCTATAAAATGCTGGAGGTGTGTATGTAGGGGGGGGAAAATCTGAGCGATATTAATAAACCTGTTGTAATATGTTGTTGCTGGGGTAACGGCGAGTTCGCAGGAATTTGTTTTGGTGTGCATAATCTAGCAAAACTTTTCATTAAACAAGATAAATACATAAATGTTGATATGGTGATGTTTTTTTTTTTCTGGGGAATTGAAGGAGTCTAGAGAATCAGTGTGTAAGTTTTTTGACACTTCTGTCAATAATCAACTTCAGGTTAATCTCTGCTTCATCATACTAACCCACTGTTCATTGTTTTCCTGTAACATCACACCCCCATTGTGTTGTATATCTTGTACAACCTGAATTATTTCACTGGATCATAAAATCATCTCACTCGCGAAGTGGTTTGCCTGCCATGACCCGAACTAACATGCGCGTGGCTAGTTTAAGTGCTCTTACTAAGCCCAGGGCTATTAATTACCAAACAATAAAGCTAGAAGCAGCTCACACTGTTGGATTAACAGCATTATGGTGGATGAGTGGAGGTCATGCTCATCTGTCTTAATTAAGTCAATATTGGAGGACTGGACTAGAAACACTGCCCACTACTTAGGTGACCTGGGTCATTTGGACTCTTTGGCTTTTATAGCAATGTTGCACAATTTTGTAGCTGTTGCAATATTTAATCAATGTGTTTGTCAAGTGAAAAAGAAAATCTTGTTTGCTTTTATTTATTGTAAATAAAAAAAGAATAGAATGCATCAGTGTAAATATTCTACTTAAGTGGCCCAAGTTCACTAAAAAATGGCTCTAACCAATTAAACTTCCTGTTTTAATTTCTCTTACATAAACATATTTTTTTATAAAATGTAAAATTCAGTTTATTTTTGTATTTTTGTGTTTTTTTTTTAATCAACCTCTAGTACAAGTCAGGTTCTAAACCAAATCTTTGGAGAGGAACGCATCAACATACAAATATGCTGGTTGTTTAATTAACAACATCAGGACAATCAATTTGAATGTACTCGTCCCATATTTTATTATTTCATGAACAATTTAACACAGGTCTCAGAGCTCCCCAAAGTGTGTGTGTTTGTGTGTGTTAATGCTAAAGTTGAAATCACCCTCAGATAATGCATTTTTCATACCTCAAAACTATTTTTATGTCCTCTTCCAAATGCATCATTTCAGTATCTAGTCAAAACCTCACCACCACGAGAGAACAGCTGAGCAACAAGGCAGTGGAGCGGGATCTTCTTATATAAGGTAACATCAGGGGAAAATCGAAGCCCTGGCAAATACAAAAATGGAAAAAGGACAAAACAATAGGGTTTCCTCCTCTATGAGGCTCGAGTCAAACCGTGACTTCTAATGGAATTAGTGCCTAAAGGCATAAAACTGATTGACATTTACAGATTCAAGCGATGATGACTCTTTGCATCAATATTTGTGCAAACCTTTTAAAGAAGGACATACATCCGTGATTTACAATCCTAGTCAAGGTGGCTTGGAGGCCACTGCAATCGTTCCATGAACATTCAACAAGTAAAACATCTGATCTTTGAAAAGTGCTGATTAACTTGTCACCAACTTGCAGAAGAGCCGCATGTGTTTGTGGGAACGGTACACATAATAATTCATGAACATCACTTGTACATTACAGGAGCCCCTCTGGAGTTATTGCCACGTTCCCGGTACAGTCCTGACCTCGCTCCAAGCCATTTCTACACGTTTGGTCCATTAAAGGAGTGCCTGTGAGGCTGGTGCTTCAGAAATGAAGCAGAGAATCCGATCATGGCTCCCGTGTACTGAGAAAAAAAATTTTTTTTCAATTGCTAAAATAAAATAGACACAAAGTTGTTACTGCAAACTGCATGTTTTAACTGTTATATGTAGTGTGTAATAAAATGTGTATAGAGCACAGTGGTATAGTGATTAGCACTGTCGCTTTGCACCTCCAGGGTCCGGGTTCGATTCCCTTCTCTGTGTGCATGGAGTTTGCATGTTCTCCCCATGCTTGTTGGGTTTCCTCCGGGTACTCCGATTTCCTCCTATAGTTCAAAGACCTGCAATTGGTGGTCCCAAATTGCCCGTATTGTGTGAATGAGTGTGTGAGTGTTTGTGTGTGTGCCCTGCGATGGATTGGCACCCTGTTCAGGGTGTACCCTGCCTCATGCCCTAAGTCTCCTGGGATAGGCTCCAGGCCCCCGCAACCCTGATTACAGGATAAAGCGGTATAGACAATGAGTGAGTAATATATGATTTATTTTCAGGCTGCCCATGTTACTGCTCCATAACAGTACATAAAATAAAACAAGAAAACAAATCCTAGACACCTTACTAGGGTCCTAAGTTCGATCCCAAGATTGTGTTACTGTTAAATGTTCTTCACATTTTCACCAGGTGGTCTGGTTCCTCCTGTATGCAGGTTCCTCCTGCCTACAGTACCAGTGTTCCCAGAATGAGGTTTGAATCCCTTGTGTTCAAGTCCAGGAAACTTCTTCCTTCCTGTGCTCTGTTTATTAATTAAATGTACTTTGCAAGAAATCAGTCCATTTCTTTATTATCGGTTAACAGGTTTTTAATATCAGACTTGTGTAAGCTACGGTATTGAACATTATGTCCGATGCTTACTTTCTGAAAAGCCGCACAATGAAATGCATGTTAAAAGGGTGTGTGTAGAACGTGGATGTGTGTAAGACCAGCAGGAAAGAGACACACAAGATGATACTACTTGCATTGCCTGAGCGATGCTCGCTGTGTTTACAGAGACATGTTGGTATAAATAATCCAGACATGTCTGCTTAAGCGCTACCTGTTCACGGTGCTCTCGCAGGACCGATGCTCTCCCTGCTCTCACACTCACCAATAACCTTTAATATTTCATACGTTCACTCTGATCTGTGCTGAGAGAGTCTGCTCACTGAGAGGCAAAAAAGATAGAGGTATCCACTCTCCCCTTTCGCCCGGGATTATTTTCGTACCTGTTCAAACGCACAGGAGTTAAATTATTCAGCATGTTGGCCTGCTCGCGCCAGCAGAAGAAAAAGCACCTACGAGCACCGACAAAAAGGCATACGGTGAGATAAAGAGAGGCTGCCTCGGGGAAGATAAAAAACCGAGAGAAAACAAGCCAGCCGCTTCTCACAAACCTGAGCTTTAGGTTGCATCATCTATAATGCATGGAGCGCGCACTCACCGAAATGGATCACGGGGAACTCGTACATGTAGCCCACGCAGACCTAAGCTGATATGACAAGGTTTTAAACCTATTACTAATGTAGCCCGTTATTTTTAGCCGAGATGATAAAACGCAGGGGGCGAGGATAGGCTTTGCTGATGTCAATGTTTCTTTACCTGGTTCCAAACTTCTGAACCTGCAAACACTATAAACCACTATAGTGAGGGACTGTAACCAAACACTTTTTTTTTTTTTTTTTGATCATTGCTCTAAGGGAAAATGTGTTTTGAAATGTTAAGCCAGAGAATGTTTGTTTCAGTTCCATTTTGTTTGGCCAAGTTTTTGGTAGAATGAAACCACAAAGTAACTGCTTTATATCCTGAAAAACATGAAGCATTACAAACCATCATCTCAGCAACAGGCAATTGAGACAAAACAGGCATGGACTTGAAAAAGAAAAAGCCAGAAAACGTGTGTTTAAGCTCTCTGTTTTGAAATTCTACACTGCAAGACCGGAAGGATTTTAACCTCAACTCAAGCAGCGTGTTTAAATATTTGTGTAGTGGCCATGGAAAACTCTTAACACAGTGAAATTTGGACTTTTTACCATATATATGCTGTAAGTTTGAAAACTAAAACTTGACCTGAAAAACTCTTTTTATGACCAACCAACAGTTGGGTTCAATTTTCTAGCATGCAAATAATTTATCTTAAGATTTCACCCTGGTCGCATATTCAATCTAGACAAGTGAATTGGATTTAAAATTGGAATAAAATCATTAAAAAATGAAAACCGATTTTATTCCCATTTTTAATTGTTAAAGAAATAAAAACTTTCAAACACTTACACATTTCTAAGTCTTTATTTTTAACCTGACATGTCATGCATTCTAACAGCAACATTACACTTATTTTATTGCTTTTTGATACCACTTCTATTCTTAAAACTTTTATATATTTCATTATTTTCATTACATTTACCAGTCAGCTTTTAACTTTTAAACCCATTTACGTTAAAACCACCTAGGATTTGGTTTCCGCTTGTGCCTCCTGGGCAGCTTTGGCCCCTCGGGACATGACACCATGGGACCTCTTAGGTTGTGCTGTAGTGTCTGGCACCTGAACATTGGCAGCAGATACTTTGGCTGCTATGGGTTATGGGGAGGTGCCTCCATGGATCAGACTTGTTAGTCTGGTGCATCCCATGACTGCTTGATCGGACTGGGATCTGGGGAATTTGGAGTCTGGGTCAGTGGCCTTGGCCTCTTTGCCTGTGTGAGGCAGGCTGTGGTGGACTGGGTGTTCTGTTGTCTTTCTATGATGGCAGCATTAACTTTTTTAGGTGGTTTGTGCTGCATTGGCTTTCGCATACGTGGGATCGGGTAGCTGGGCTGACCTTTGGATCCTGAGGACATGGGTGAACCTTGGATGCCCATGATCCCATCACCAGTTTGCTGGTAAATAATTAGAAAGGATATTCTGACCACACTCAGGTGCCATACACAACAGCACACCCCCAGAGGTTCTGTGGAGCCATGCCCCAAGGGTCTAGAGCCACCCCAGTGGCACTAGCCGAGTCCAAAACCTAGATGTTTTTTAGCAAAATATCTTTAAGATTATTAAAATTAGTTTTAATAATGGGGCACAAAAATAAAAACCTATAGTACAGTATCTAGATACATTCTGGATGCTAGTCCTGCTCGATCTTAGTGCTGCATTCAACACTGTAGATCATAATATTCTCATAGATCGCTTACAAAATCACATAGGTATTCAGGGACAGGCATTAAAATGGTTTAGATCATACCTGTCTGATCGATACCATTTTGTAGATCAGAATGGAGAACCGTCAGGTGTAATGCCAGTGATATATGGGGTCCCACAAGGGTCAGTTTTAGGACCTCTGCTGTTCTCAATATACATGCTTCCCATTAGAAGACATGGGATTAGTTTCCATTGTTATGCTGATGAAAATTATATACTTCAACAAAACCAGACGAAATACATAAGTTATCTAGATTAACTGAGTGTGTCCAAGACATAAAAAATTGGATGACCAATAACTTTCTTTTATTAAATTCAGATAAGACAGAGATATTACTCAAAAACTAGCACACAACAGCTTTCACAATTCAGCCTGCGTTTAGAAGGATGTACTGTTACTACCAGCTCAGCAGTAAAAGACCTGGGCATAATATTAGACAGTAATTTGTCTTTTGAAAAATCACATATATCACAAAAACAGCCTTTTTCCATCTTAGAAATATTGCCAAACTTAGGAGCATCTTATCCGTATCTGATGCAGAAAAGCTAGTTCATGCATTCATGACCTCCAGACTGGACTATTGTAATGCATTACTACTGTAGGTGGTTGTCCTGCATCCTCAATAAACAAGCTCCAGTTAGTCCAAAATGCAGCCGCCAGGGTTCTCACTAGATCCAGAAAATATGATCATATAACCCCAATATTATCATCCCTGCACTGGCTGCCTGTTCAGTTTAGAATAAATTACAAAATAGTATTACTTACATACAAGGCCTTAAATGGTTTAGCTCCCACATACCTAACCAGTCTTCTTATACGCTACAATCCACCACACACCTTAAGATCACAAAACTCCGGACTTCTTGTAGTTCCCAGAATTTCAAAATCTACAAAAGGGGGTAGGGCATTTTCATATTTAGCTCCAAAGCTTTGGAATAGCCTTCCAGACAGTGTTCGGGGAGCAGACACGGTTTCCCAGTTCAAAAGTAGACTCAAGACGCATCTTTTTAATCTGGCATACACATAACTCATCCCATAACCTCATAATCTGGCATACACATAACTCATCCCATAACCTCATACTCCAGTACACCTATCCCGAATGGCAACTACGATAATTCTACCCATCTGTTCTGTATTTTTCTACCCATCCCGAGGCATCGGGAGATTGTGCCAGCTTCAGTAGACAAAGGCCGACCCTGCGAGGTTGCTGAGGCATCCAGAGAAAGAGCAGCTCCAGCTGGATTCAGCTTTATGATGGTTGGAGCTACACATGCTGCTCCTGTGCTTCCAGTGATCCAGACCTCATCTGCCCTCTGCACCTACTGACTCGTCCCTATGCTGAACTGGTCTTCATGTCAATTTAAATCATTTCTGTCATATTGAACTTTCACCTGCACAACACACAAGATGTTATATCATTTCTATCTGTTATCACCCAAATGAGGATGGGTTCCCTGTTGAGTCTGGTTCCTCTCAAGGTTTCTTCCTAATGCCATCTCAGGGAGTTTTTCCTTGCCACCGTCGCCGTCACCCTTGGCTTGCTCATCAGAGACATTTCATTCATCATTCATTCATCATTCATTCATCTCATTATTATCTAGACACATTTTTCTCACACATACACACTTCCAATTATTTTCTTTTCTAAAATTTTTTTCTTTTTTTTTTTATTTTCTTTCATTTTTGTGAAGCTGCTTTGAGACAATGACCATTGTTAAAAGCGCTTTATAAATAAAACTGAATAGAATTGAATTGAATTCCAATGCTTTCCTATATATACTCCAGGTTTCTTGACTAATAATGTCTTAACAGCCATTTTTATTTAAAGAACTCGTTATCCTTTCAGGCTAATAAAATTAGTCAGGCTAAGTGCTGGACATTTAGTGTGGTCTGGCACTCATTATTGTGCTTGATATGCACAATAAGTACATACACACCTCTTGTTTCGGAAAATAAAAAGGAATTAAGAGCTGATAATAAGACATGGAAAGTGAAAGGCCTTTAGGGAAGTGAGAAAGAGAGAAACAGAGAAACAAATGGGGTGAGACACATAGCACCTGAAGCACATGCAATTTTTATTAATTCCTGCCTAAAATGAGGCGTTGAGGAGTAAAACTGCAGCACAAACGACAAGAACAATTACAAGACTGATTCATCTTCCCTAGAAGACTGCGTGTATGAACTCGCAATTGTGTATGTGTGTATAATTTTATATAAATGTGAACCTTGTTTTCCTAGCAATAATCGAATAAATATACTAACAAATCTAGTGCAAACTTCAGTCTTATTTCGTTCCTGCAAGTCTAAGCTAATGGGTAGAATGCAAAGGCAGTATGTATTACTGAACCATCCTGGATTTCTTATTTGTGCTGCAACCTTGCCCCTGACCATGCATCTTGATCAATATCTTTATAATTTACAAACTTCATTTAGGAAAAAAACAAGAAAACATCCAATATAATTCAGAATTCCTATTCAATAACATAGGACGGGTTCCTCAACCCAGAATTAACCCAACCCAAAATTAAACTAAGCATCACTTGTTATGTTTTAATGAATTATAGTGTACTGTATATACATAATAAAGGCATACATAATATATAAATGTAATTCATCTTGTGTATCTTAAATTGTATTTTGTACATAATCCATCTTCTGATGTTTTATAGGTTTCTGTATAGGTATATATTCTGTTTCTCTCTGAGATATAAAGTCCAACATCTGCATCTGCCCTTAGAGATTTCTGGAAGCAGGGGCTCTGCAGAGAAAAAAGGTCTTGAAATGAGGACACACAAGGACACTGCAACCCATAAGAAAGTTTATTTTATAAGAAATTTTAATATAGTATGTCCCATAATTCATACCATAATATACTATAGTATCACTGTGATACTTTAGACATTACCATGGAGGTGCCAAAGGAGGCACTTCAGTGAGTAACGTTGTAGTACTATTGTAAGTACCACCATACTGTGGGGAAAACCAAAGTTCATCGAGTATCTACGTAATATGGTATGATTGTACATATTGTACCATATTAGATATGTGAGTACATGCTACTGGTGTGCTATAGTACAGACCCTACATACGATTATACAGAGCAACTTACATTTATTTCTTTACACATATGAGCAGTTGAGGGCCTTGATCAAGGGCACAACAGTGGCAACTTGGTATTGCTGGGGTTTGAACCTGGGACCTTCTGGCCAGTAGCCCAATGGCTTAACCAAGCTACACCAGTACCATATTACTGTATGCAGTGTTAGGACTTTCAATATACAGTACACTATGGGTTTTAATTAATGTTACATAGATACATACGATATAATATTACCATTACAGTACATAAAAATGTATACCATTGTTGACAGCATCCTGGTACATGTTACACAGTACCATACTATCGAACATGGTAGAAGTATGTACCGTACTACAGTACATATACCATGGTACTAAAGTGTGTAACGTGTACTGTACTGTACAATATCAGCAAATAATACTAGTCAAAAGCACCATGGTGATAAATACCATGCTACAGATACCATCAAATTACCATGGTACCTATACCACGTTAAAATTTTAGCAGAATGCCTATTAATATTAATGTCAATGGTAAGAATGATGGACAAGTCTATCAACAATAGTTGAGTAGCATGTGATTTGTATGCACTTTCATATCTGTAGTAATACAAAGGTGGCACAATGCCAGGGAACGCAAAAGTACCGGTGACAGGGAGCTGCTTAGTGCTGCTGATCTGCACAGCACTTCTACTTCTCCCACTTGGGTTTGTGGTTTGTGGATTAAAGAGCTGTAATAGATGGAAAGGAAGTGATTAAGTCCAGGCAAAAGGAGCTGTCAGTGTCTCGGTGCAAAGCAGACACCCTGCAGCTAAATGCAGTCGATGTGATCAAGTCTACTCTCCTGTCTCACTGCGCGTCCTCCCTTAGTCTCTGTGTCGTTTGCTGAAATCAGCACACAATAGTTTGTTTGGTTAATGGTTTTCCTGAGACATGCGTGCGCACTTTAAGTGCATCTCCTGCGACGCATTAATTCACACACCGCAGGGATCCGAAAGCAAACAAGTCACCCGGAAATGTGCTGTTTTTCAAACTGGGCATTGCTTCAAACAGCATATTTTATTGAATGCAAAAGGCGTTCTGTAATTACTCTGAAATTCTATCTTTGTATTCAGGGAGTTGGATATAAAAGGAGAAAATGACACTATTTCTCCGATGTCCACTTGATTCTGTATGATGGATAGAGATGAACTGCTGATGTCTTGCCATCATGTATGGGTTTGGTTTTGAAATCTTATAATCATTAAAAATAAAAACCTCTTTAAAAGGATGTAGTAGTCAGGGTCACTCTTACCAGAGCTACTTTGGAACAGCCACTGATTTTTTTATCACCTGTGTGTTTGATGCTGCCACTTAATAATATTGAAATTCAGATTGGGATTCTTTTGAATTCTGATTATGCAAGAGGCCTATATAGGTCAATTTTAAGGGAGTCTTCAGTGTAAATTCTGAAACTAATTTTCCAACAAATTTATGTTTTTAAGATGGAAAATATTAAGGGAACAGCATGGTGGCTTTATGGCTAGCATTGTCGCCTTGCACCTCCAGGGTCTTGGCTCGATTCCCGTCTCAGGGTTGTGTGCATGGAGATTGCATGTTCTCCCCGTGCTTGGTGGGTTTCGTTCAGGTACCCCGGTTTAATCCCACATCCCAGAGACATGCAAGGTTAACTGGTAATTTTTGTGAATGAGCATTTGTGTGACCTGTGATGGATTGTCACTGGGTCTAAGGTGTACCCCACCTTTTGCCCAAAGTCTTGGGATAGGCTCCAAGCCCCCTACAACCTTGGATAACACAGTATAAGGGGTATAGAAGATGAATCAATGAAGTATTGAGAGTTCTTAGACTCAAAATATAGATTAGTGGTGCTTTCCTCAACATTCTTCAATAAATATTAACATAACACAGGTGGAGGTGTTAGTTTGTTAATAATGCAAGTAATGCTAACAATCAGGTTCCGCAGGATATGTTTTAACCTTTTTTTTTTTTTTTTTTTTTACATACAAATCACCCATTATTATTATTATTATTATTCCCCGCTCTATTTTTGTCCCATCCTTGCCGGCTCAGGTTGCTGAAGCTGATGAAGCATGACAAGTCTCGGTCTGTGTTATGAGAGCAGCAGAAATTCACTCTGTGTTTTTTCAGCAGCAAAACTAAAAGCTACGTTGTCTACTCACGCGGAATGAGTTTACATAGCCGGCCAGAAAGCAAGCAAAGCCTGCGCAGGTAGATGAACGCAGCTAGACAGAGGAAAAAAAAGAGAGGTAAACGTTACACAATTTTACGTTAACTGAAATAAAAGTCAGAGGTCCCTGAGGTACTAGCTGCACAAATGTCTGAGATATATGTTGAGCATGCTACTCAAGATAAAAGTTATATATTTCTAAGGAAAAAATGTACAGTGGCCCATAGGTAAAGTTATAATTTTTTTGTGTGATAAAACTGACATGTTGCTGAGGTAAAGGTTAGAGATGCCTGTAAGTTTAAAGTTACACATTCCTGAGATAAATGTTTTACTTGTTGCTAAAGTAGGCACAAGTACCTCAGATACTGTAAATGTTACACATAACGGTGAGGTAAAAATCACATTCCTGAGGTAAGAGTTGTTTACAGATCCAAAACAAAAGCTACTTTAAGCTATTTCTTAAAGTAAATGTAGATTATTTCTTTGGTAAAGATTACACCAGAGCTCCTGATATTAAATGCTACAGTACATACATATATGTGAGGTAATAGCTACATACTGTATATTCCTGAGGAAAAGTTGACATGGTACTGACCTAAAAGCTACCAATGTTCCTGAAGAAAAAGCAGAACATCTCATTCTATACCACTTTAACCTGTAAAAGTACAGGGTCACGGGGGCCAGGAGCCTATCCCAGATTTATCGTATGAGGTGGGGTACACCCTGGACAGGGTACCAATCCATTGCAGGGCACACACATATACACACTCACACTCTCATTAATACACTATGAGCAATTTGAGAACACAAATTAGCCTCAGCATGCCTTTGGACTGTAGGAGGAAACTGGAGTACCTGGAGGAAACCCACCCTGCATGTAGGAATCAAGCCTGGAACGCGGGTGCCAGGCAACATTGCTAACCATTACGCCACCATGCAGCCTAAAGTGATGCAGCATGTTTCTTTGGTAAAGTGTACATCAGAGTTCCTGAGGTAATTGACACATATTGAAAGTTCCCTGCAGGTAAAAAGTAAACATTTTCCTGAGGTAAAAATAATATGTTCCTGAAGTAAAATTTTGAGAAACCGCAAAGTTAAAAGTTACATTCCGGAGATAAATGTTAATCTCCACATGTACCTCTGATAAAGATAAATATTACACATACCTGGAGGGGGAAATTACATACTATGTGGTAAACGCTAACAGTTTTCCTGAAGTAAACTTAGAACACGCTTCTTTGGTAAACATTATACCTGAGGTAAAATCATTCTTTAGGGTTCTAAGGTATATGTTATATGTATCTGTAAGGTAAAATTACATACTGTGTATTCCTGAGGTAAAAGTTCATATGGTACTGACCTAACATCTTAGGTCTTAAATGAACTAAATGTTTTTTTTTTTTTAGGTAAATATTACGCCTGGTTTTCTGAGGTAAAAGTTGGAAATAGATGGAACGAATCCAACATTACCACACAGTATTACTGTAATGATGAATATTACACCTATTTCTGTGCTTAAACCTGAAACATTTTTTAGGTAAAATTATGAGTATGAGGGGAAAATTTTCCCCACTATATAGTCCTGAGGTAAATGCTATGAATTTCCTTTTTTTTTTTTTTAATTTACACAATGTTACACTTAAAGTTAAACACAAGTTAAACATTGTACAAGGACACCCATTTAAATTGTAATTATAGGGCAATAGTAATTTTTTTGTATATCATTTATTATTTCATGTGCACCTAACCAAATCAAATACTGTTGATAAGGAAGATAATGAAATCCCTCGTCGAGTTACAGTAGCAAATGTTAATGGGAAATAGGATGAATAGGGGATTTTAGGCAAATGACATTCAAAATGTAATGTATATTAGCAACAGGTTAGCATAAAACAGCAATATAGCACACAAATTGAGGGTGTGTGAGGAGGGCTTTGCTCAGATCATCTGTGATATGAATGAATTAGAGAAGGTTTGGCATAAAATCACAGAGTAACACACACACACACACGCGCACACACACACGCACACACACACCTCAGCAGCAGAATTGTGATTTAAAATGATTATGATGTCTTTATGCAGCGCTAAGGCTAATAGCACCCATCTAAACTTGTCAATCTCTTCACAGCCCAATACGACAGCCTTCCTATCATCCCGTTTTATTTTCATCCCTGTTATCCCTTGCTTTTTTCCCATCCTCCTATCAGCCTGCTCGCTCTATAAAACCTGACATCTTAATTTTAATGGCATCATTTTCACATCACCAGAAAAGTGGCAAAAAAAAAAAAATGAAGGAAAGGAGGGGGATCTCAAAGAAAAGTAGTCATATTTGTCAAATGCATTCGCAGACTAATTTTCCAATATTGCGATATGAACATGTGAAATGGGGAGGTGGTAGAGAGGTGTGTGTGTGTGTGTGTGTGTGTGTGTGTGTGTGTGTGTGTGTGTGTTTGGGGAGGGGGGAGCATTAGTTAATAACGGCAGTTCATCTCAGGGCCTGTGCACGCGTTTGTGTGTGTGTGTGTGCGCGACAGGTGACAGAACATGATGAAATTGAGTGTTGTTCTAATGGCCGTTCTGTTCTCTCACTGGATGATGACAGCACCGTAATATCAGGTCTGAAGAATGTCCATTTAACTCGGCATTATTCTCCTGCCTGCCATTACTTACAAACACACACACACACACACACATGCATGAACACACACATACACAGAAATCACTGGAGGTGTGTGTGTGGGAGTGTGTAGGTTCAGCTGTGTGATCACCTGGATTCCAGCAAACTGGAGGGAGAAAGTTTAGTTTGGCCCAAACTCGCAGTCTTTGATCCCACAGAGAGAGAGAGAGAGAGAGAGAGAGCAGCTATGTCTTCACTATTAGAAGTATATTGCCCCTCCTAATTAAGATAAACATGTTCCTAAGGAGTAGCAAAGCTCCCCTTGTAGTCCATTTGTAAAAACATCCAGGGTTTTAGAAACACACACACACACACACACACACACACACACACATACACACACACACACACACACACACACACACACACACACACACACACAGTCGTAAGTGTTGGTGGTCTCAGAAAATATTTGAGAACAAAACTAAAGTTCAGTATATTTATGTGTGTATGTATTTATCTGGTCATGTATGTGTGTATGCAAAGTTGGACAAATCCGGGACTTGGGATGAGAAGATTTTATTATCCAGCCTGTATGCTATTTTATTTTATTTTTTTTACTGGGAAAATCATTTATTCATTCACTTACCCGCTCGTCATATTAAAGTTAAACTGGGACGCATCCTGTACTGAAGACTTCCCCATGTAAGGAGATTTTAAACTAGTTATTTTCATTGGAGCAATGAGACAATATTTAGTTGGATTTATCGTGTTTTACTTCGCCGGGCTGACACACAGTGAAGGAATGATGGAGAGAGAGGATGTCAGGACAATGTGGCACCGCCTTTACAGCTTAATCACAATGACTCCGAAGCATCTTGAGTACAAGAGCACTTTATATAAGCAACCTCCTGTCTGTTGACAAAATTTTGCTCTTTTTACACGGCCTTGTCCTACTCTAATCGTTCTACAGGCTCGAAGCTGGGAGGGGGTCCCTGGCAACTGTTCAGTAAAAAGAAAGAGAAAATGGAGCGAGAAAAAGAGTGAGGTTGTGGTGGTGGTGGTGGAGGGGGTGGGGGGGACAGAAAAAAGTTACATGGGAACTGTGTTAAGGTTGAATATTTCTTAGAATGAGCCATCTGGCGTCAGACAGTCTGTGTGCAGAGGGGGGATGTCAGTCTTAGAATAGTTCTGTACACACTCTGCCTCTCTCTCTCTCTCTTTCTCTCTCTCGCTCGGTGTGAAGAGACCTGGCCTGCACAGTTTAGTAGCGACCATGATTATAACATCATTATATCATTAAAAGGCCACACTGATTTGCCTGATGAATGTGAGCGGCGGTGCAGAGGCAGGCAAAAGTGATGGCTGCTCTTCCTACACCGTCTAACAACTTCTTCATCATCCCTGCCACTTCAAGTACTTAGGAGCTCCAAGTACAGCCAGACACCTGTATCCATAGCTAAATGGCATTAAAAATATATTGAGCACAAATTCCCTTCTAGCTATACACTTTTAAAAATAATTGATGTTGATTATTAATCAACTAAGAATTTTTTTTTTAATCCAGACTTTATATTTATCTCATTCCATGTTGCTTACAACGCTGAACAACACTGCAAGTGCTTGTTAATAATAAGTATCCAGTGTATGTGGAAGAAACCCACAAAACTCCATGCACACAGACCCAAAGGGGAACTCGAACCCTCAACCCTGGTGGTGCAATTGCTAACACATTGACACCCTTCTCATGCACATTTGGTAAAATGTTACTAAGAATGATTATATATACTTTCTGTCTAAAAAAAAAAAATTAATAAAAAAATTCCGAATCCTTAAATGTTATACAAAAATTACTTATCAATACATCATTCATTCATCTTCTATACCGCTTTATCCTGTATTTAGGGTCGCGGGGACCTGGAGCCTATCCCAGGAGACTCAGGGCACGAGGCAGGGTACACCCTGGACAGCGTGCCAATCCATCGCAGAGCGCACACACACACACTCATTCACACACTTTGGTCAATTTGGGAATGCAAATTAGCCTAACCTGCATGTCTTTGGACTGTGGGAGGAAACCGGAGTACCCGGAGGAAACCCACCAAGCACGGGGAGAACATGCAAACTCCATGCACACAGAGACGGGAATCGAGCCTGGCCGGGGAATCGAACCCGGACCCTGGAGGTGCAAGGCGACAGTGCTAACCACTACACCACCGTGCCGCCTCAATAAATCATCAATCTTTAATTAGTAAACTAACAATAGACGCCTATAAAGTGCTGAAAAACTGAAATAATTGTGTATTTTGCATTTTTATATTTTTATTATTGTCATTTATCCCTCTTAATTTTTGTAAAAGAGGTGCCATTAATTTTGCAGTAGACTAAATTATTAATAGTAATACAGATTGCGTTGGATCTTCTAGTGAGTAGAGCACTATAAAGGTGTTTCATTTGAGACAAGCTGGCTCCTATTTTCAGTTCCTTACAAGTCTTTGTTGACCTTTTAAAAAAACAAAACAAAAAGATGTACTTAAATTACAGTGAGTGTTTTTAACCTGCCTATTATTATGAACAAAAGAATTACCTTTACTTTACTCTCATGCAGTCCTTTCCTGCAAGGCATAAGTGAATGCCTGTCTCGTTTTGCTGATTGTAAGAGTAGTCCAGATGTGTGTTGATTTGTCATTATTGCTGATAATCCCACTGAAACGAGGGGGTAGGAGAAGCTTATGCGTGTGGATACGTTCAAGAGCGTGATGCACAGTGGGACACATTAACGGACAAGCTGCTCGGAGCAATTACATCAACGCGTCAGATAGAGACAGCAACACTTTAACACGCACAAGCACACATAGCAAACAAACAAAAAAAAGGTGTTCGCATCATCGCCTCCATTTATTTGTTCTTTAGTTCAAACCTCGATTTTTCGACTCCCACAGCTCCTCTATTGTATGATCACAGACGTACCTTGTTAAAAGTGTAATATCTCACTTTCTACCGCTCGCTCTTTCTTTATTTCTGTTGGTTCTGCTGTCTTTCTGATGTGTGAACATCAGACCTGGCCATTAGAGCAGAATACACACTTTGCTTCGGAGATCACACATCTCTGGCTTAAGCTTTAAAAATTCATCCATGGAAAGTGAGCACAACACCTACTTCTAAACCTTTTCACTCAGATTGAAGTCCTGCTACACAAATAGTATATAGCTGAAACATATTTTCATCAAAGTATCTTTGAATATATCTCTGTACAGTATATCGGAAGGGCGTTCAAATCAAACCGAGACTTGAATTCCTTATAAATGAAGATATGAAACTGATTGAGATTTATAGAAGAATCAAGCACAGTACAGTAATGAGACTCTTTGCCCCATTATAAAACACCTGAATGATGCAAACATTTTAAAGAAGTCTGTACACCTATGAATGACTGGCCAAGGTTCTTCGGGGGCCACATTACAGGAACTCGGCTAGGAATTATTGCCACATCTCCCATACAAGTCCTGAACTTGCGCTGTACCATTTCCACATGCGCTAAAGGAGTTCCTGGGAGGCCAGTGTTTCAGGTGTCAAGCAATAAGTCTGATCATGTCTCTGGCGTACTGAGAAAATGTTCTAACTTTATGGTATTCAATCACTAGTGCAACTCTGGGATAAGTGCATTAGTGTAGAAAGGGATTATATAGAAAACTAAAGGCAGTTTTTACTCTAATAAATGTGTTCTGATATTCTGCATAATCGATATTTTGACTTGAACAAGGTTTGAGCAGCAGTTCGACAGGTTTTGACATAAGACCAGAGTGACTTGAGCGAATAGACAAGATTTAATTATTTGTAAGTATCTTACAGCAAGGCGGCGCGGTGGTGTAGTGGTTAATACTGTCGCCTTGCACCTCCAGGGTCTGGGTTCGATTCCCCGGCCAGGCTCGATTCCAGTCTCTGTGTGCATGGAGTTTGCAAGTTCTCCCCGTGCTTGGTGGGTTTCCTCCGGGTACTCCGGTTTCCTCCCACAGTCCAAAGATATGCAGGTTAGGCTAATTGGCAGGTTAGGCTAATTGGCGTTCCCAAATTGCCCGTAGTGTGTGATTGGGTGTGTGAGTGTGTGTGTGTGCCCTGCGATGGATTGGCACCCTGGGTTAGGATAGGCTCCAGGTCCCCCGCGACCCTGAACACAGAATTAAGCGGTATAGAAAATGAATGAATGAATCTTACAGCAAAGTTAAATTATTTTTTTCGCATTGGATAGAAGGACCGGCGGCATGGTGGTGTAGTGGTTAGCACTGTCGCCTTGCACCTTCAGGGTCCGGGTTCGATTCCCGGCCAGGCTCGATTCCCGTCTCTGTGTGCATGGAGTTTGAATGTTCTCCCCGTGCTTGGTGGGTTTCCTCCGGGTACTCCGGTTTCCTCCCACAGTTCAAAGACATGCAGATGAGGCTAATTGGCGTTCCCAAATTGACCATAGTGTGTGAATGAGGGTGTGTGTGTGTGTGTGTGTGTGTGTGTGTGTGTGTGTGTGTGTGCTCTGCGATGGATTGGCACGCTGTCCAGGGTGTACCCTGCCTCGTGCCCTGAGTCTCCTGGGATAGTCTCCAGGTCCCCACGACCCTAAATACAGGATAAAGCGGTATAGAAGATTAATGAATGAATGAATGGATAGAAGGACACAGTGCTCCTGGAGCAGATAGGGTTAAGGCTTGACAGTAGCCACCTGGCAGTGCTGGGGCTTGAACCCCCGACCTTAACCCCTCCAGCCTTAACCGTTTGAGCCACCACTGTTCACGACTAATGTAACTCAAAAAACCACTCTTTAAAACCATCCTGAGGAGAAAAGCATCTCAGAAACCATAGCATGTCAAACCTTGAGGCAGGTTACTCACTCATTATCTATACCACTTTATCCTGTATTTAGAGTTGCAGGGGCCTGGAGCCATTCCTAGGAGACTTGGGGCATGAGGCGAGGTATACCCTGGACAGGTGCCAATCCATCACAAGGCATAGCCATATATACACACACACACTCTACGTACAGGCAATTTGGGATCTAATCTGCAGGTCTTTGGACTGTGGGAGATAGCTGGTACTTGGAGGAAACCCACCGACAGGTATCGACAGGAATCGAACCTGGCCAGGAATCGAACACGGACCCTGGAGGTGCATGGCTGGCCACTACACCACTGCCACCTCAGGTTACAACAAGAGAACACAAAATCAAGGTCTCTTCCTGTCAGACGAGAACAGGAATCTAAACCTCACCTTTTGAAAACCTAGTGATGTTTCATCATAGAATAAAAGGTGTTCAGTGAGAAGAGCTGTGTAGTCACCAACAATTTTACCAAAAAAAAAAAAAAAAAAGCCTGTATGGATTGATTCATTCCTCTATATATGGCTTGCGAGCACAGTAGGTTTTTTTCTTACACGTGAAACATGCTGAAGAATGCTATTGTTCCCTCCATATTTGTTGCAATATATCATTCTTCGCCTCATATATCATTATTTTTCCTGTGTTCCTCACTCAGCAGATTCAATTAGCTAAGTTCTCAAACCCTATAAATCTTATGAATTGCACTAATTTAGGAAATAAGGTCAGACTCCTTTAAAACACATCAGTAGATTATGTTGATAAAATCTTTTTTTTTTCTTTTTCAAAATGAATACCCCCCCCCCACACACACACACACACACAAACCCCCGGCCCCATGGATGGTGTGTCGCTGTGTGTAGAGGTATGAAACATGCATTCTAATTACAGAAGATAAAACAGAATTAAATGTTAATTTCCGTTCAGGAGTGTAAATCAGTGTTTTATGAGAAGCGTAACTCCAGAGAGGTGCGTACCTTTCCTACACCATGACAAATGGCGGCAATTAGAGAGAAAATTGTTCATAAGATACACATTTTCATAACTTGGAATCAAATAATTGCCGCCTTTATATTACACAATAAAAAAAAACCTGAAATAGTGCTGTTTGGGAGCGAGCTCGATGAATAGTTTAATAGACAAATTTATTTCTTCACTTGCAAAAAATATGATAGGTAGCTGGTTTGTGTGTTTGTGTGTGTACTGTAACTAAATCCCTAAATACTGCAACGTTCGGGACTGGATGAGCTCCGGCAATCTACTGCCCACCAGAGAACAGCAGAGTGGAGCAACAGGCTGGGGGAGAGCTTTTCTTATATGAGGTCACATTAGGGGGACGTTCCAATTGGCTGGACAATACAAAATAATAATAATAATAAAAAAAGGACAAAAGGAATTTATCTAAATGTCTAACAATGTCTTAAATCTAGACTTGGCATAATAGGTTTTCTATTTCTATCCAAAGAATTGGGACTAAAAAGGATTGGTACTCAAGGCACTTATAAGTTAGCTAGAAAGCATAAAGGTTGGAGCAATGGAAAATGGTCAGGTGGTCTGATGGTCTCATCCCATAACCTCATAATCTGGCATACACATAACTCATCCCATAATCTCATACTCCAGTACACCTATCCCGAATGGCAACTACGATAATTCTCCCCATCTGTTCTGTATTTCTCTACCCATCCCGAGGCATCGAGAGATTGTGCCACCTTCAGTAGACAAAGGCTGACTCTGCGAGGTTCCTGAGGCGTCCAGAGAAGGACCAGCTCCAGCTGGATTCAGCTTTATGATGGTTGGAGCTACACATGCTGATCCTGTGCTTCCAGTGATCCAGACCTCATCTGCCCTCTGCACCTACTGACTCGTCCCTATGCTGAACTGGTCTTCATGTCAATTTAAAGAACTTCTGTCATATTGAACTTTCACCTGCACAACACACATAATGTTATATAATTTCTATCTGTTATCACCCAAATGAGGATGGGTTCCCTGTTGAGTCCGGTTCCTCTCAAGGTTTCTTCCTAATGCCATCTCAGGGAGTTTTTCCTTGCGACCGTCGCCGTCACCCTTGGCTTGCTCATCAGAGACATTTCATTCATCATTCATTCATCTCATTATTATTATCTACACATTTTTCTCACACATACACACTTCCAATTATTTTCTTTTCTAAAATAATAATAATTATTATTATTAATTTGTAAAATTATTATTATTATTTATTTATTTTATTTTATTTTATTTTGGTAAATTTTCTTTCATTTTTGTGAAGCTGCTTTGAGACAATGACCATTGTTAAAAACGCTATATAAATAAAATTGAATTTAATTTAATTGAATTGATGAGTTCAGATTAACCGATTGAGTTCAAATTAGAGTGATGGGTACACCAGGATAAGGAGGGAAGAGCGTGAAACGATGCACCCATCATACATACAGTAGTGTCCATTTTACAAGCCTCTGGAGGCAGTGTTACGATCAGGGGTTGCTTCAGTTGCTCAGGTCTGGCCTCAGCAACATAATGCGACAATAAAACTGAGTCTGCTGATGACCTGAATGACCAGGTTATCACATCTATGGAGTGTTTTTGGTGTAACATTTTTGCAGTGTATATTATTAAACATCAATTATTTTAGTACAATTCTTGATTTAGGATTGTGGTTGTTCTTTCAACTTCATAAATCTTTTGAGCATTTTATTCTACTGTTTAAAATAGCTATGAAAATATAATTTTTTCTCTCTGGCACCTCACATCGCTCCACTTTCATTTTATTTTAAAAAGAAACTATTTACACCATGTGTGTGTTAGTGTGTCGGTGTTGGTACTGTAGTGTGTAATTGCCCCGATGATCAAACCTGTTTGAAGATGCAGCGCAGCCCGTCATCTTCAGGCAGATCTGCTAGAAATGTCCTCTGGAGAGAAATAGGGAAGAAGTGGGTTCAGTGTGCGCATTGGTATGTGTGTACGTGTGTGTATGTGTGTGTGTGTGTATGTATCAGGGGACTGACTTCACTCTTCCACTGTAAGCACGTTAAAGCTCAATATTTCACGACCACAAATAAGCACGTTATGTGTCAGAAGGCTGATTTAACTAAGGAGCTGCCTGGTAAGCAGAGTACCGGCCAGCCCTGACATCACCACACACACATATACCCAGAACCCGAGATATAAATAGCCTTTTAAAAAGACATTTTAAGAATTAAGACACACTTTTGGCAATGAGTAGTAACAAAAAGTAATATGTTTATGTGTGATTGTCACAATTGTCAACGTTTGCAGCATAATTCAATAAACTATTATACAAATTATTATAAAATGAAATATATATTGTATTTCTATTTAAATTTTTTTTTGTTTGTTTGTTTTTTTTGCATATGCCTACATTTTAAAAATTATTTAATTACATTTTTTTCTATCTTTAATTTAATTGTATCTCTAGTGCCCTTTTTTACTTTTATTGTAATGAACTCTTATTTTAGGTCACACACAGTCATATAAGCATTTCACTGCATATCAAACTGTATGGCAGCCAAGTGGTTTAGTGTTCCATCGTCTTGCCCCTCCAGAGTCCGGTTTCGATACCTGCCATGGGGTCTGTGTGCACGGAGTTTGCATGTTCTCCCCGTGCTAGGTGGGTTTCCTCCTGGGTACTTCGGTGCCCCCACCCCCACAGTCTAAAGACATGCAAAACAGGCACATTTATGTTCCCAAATTGCCCAATCAGTTTGATTACGTTTGTGTGTGAATGCACATGTGAATCGTAAAATGGGAATAAATATAATGGTAACCACTATTGGTCTTGAGGGTCCCTAGTTAAACTACAGATGTTCCTAGATGGATGGATGGCATACTGTGTATGGTTGTGTATGTGACAAAGAAATTTTAATTTGACTACATCTCCCGTCAGCCACTGCAGACCACCTGACGACAACCGAGTTACATGACTGCTTTGCACCTTATTTACATTTACATTAATTAGCACTAACATCGTCATTCTTTTGTTGTTGTCACACTATTCACATTTCGCCGTTTTATGTTCGTCTTTTTAAGTTGTTGGGATTCTAACAAATCTATTCTGCACCTGTGTCTACCTCAACTCAAATACCCAACAAAAATGTTTTAATAAAGTAAACAAAAAAAAAAAAACGAACAAGGAATAAGGAAAGAGATTAAATAGTAAACAAGTGAGGCAAAACAGGAAAGCAAAAAAGAGCCTTCTGACTAATCAAATTTGAGAATTAATTTATCAATATCAATATCGCAACCTGGCAATTAATTTCTATTGAAATTTGACACTGGACTTCAACGATACAGTCTGAGTCCGTCACACACTCATCACATACGCGTCAGAAAGATTTTTTTTTTAAAAGATGTGACACTCAAAAACAGAGCAAATCAAAACAGACATCTTACACTTTTGACAGCGTGTGGTTTGTGTGATCAACAGTTATTCGTGTTTTTGCATCAACATGCAAAGACAACAACATGAGAGATTAAATGTTACAGCCATAAAAGGTTCTCAGTTTGACGCTCTGAAGAAACCCTTTGAGAATCCTATTACAGAATACTTCCAAAATGTTCCACATAAACTGTTCAGGCTTGAACCCTTACTGGTTCTTTTAACTGCCCAGCGCTGTGAGTGACAGCGTAAGAGGGGAAGGAAAAGATGGAACCACATATGAGGAGCTGACGTAGCGCCATGATGCCTGGGTTTTGCGTGCGAGGTTAAACCTCTGAAAAGAATGTTATGTAAGATGTAAGCATCACTGTGGTTGTATTCCCTCTTTAACCACAGGGGGAAATGGAAGTTTACCTTCTATCAGACAGCTCATACCTGGTGTGTTTGTGTGGTATGTCTGGGATGCGTGTGGTGACTGGGGACGGTTCCACTTTTCCACGAAGACGGTCCTGTCCTCGACTGATGCAGACAGCTGTTCTCTGAGGACCTGTGACTTCAGTCGCTCAATAGTTCAGGACTGGAATTTCCTACAGTCTACCTGTTTTATGAAGATCAATTCCTGCTATCTGTTTCACCCAGATGAGGATGGGTTCCCTGTAGAGTCCGGTTCCTCTCAAGGTTTCTTCCTATTACCATCTCAGGGAGTTTTTCCTTGCCACTGTCGCCGTCGTCCTCGGCTTGCTCATCAGGGACAGTCCCATCATTTTGATTCATACACATTCACATTTCATACAAAACTTAAATAACTCTTTTGATTGTGTAAAGCTGCTTTGCGACAATGTCAATTGTTAAAAGCGCTATACAAATAAAATATAATTTAATTGAATTTATGGAACTTTATACATAAATTCAAATATATATCACCAAATATATCACAATCATGCATCACTTACACCGAATCACATTAAATCTACTCATTCAAAGGAGTTTGCAGGTAAAATCAGGGATGGGGGAGGCTCAGTGGTTAAACCACAAAACGTCCACATCTGGGCCCTCGAGCAAGACCCTTGAGACCCTCAATGTTACAGTAATTGCTCTGGTTAAGATCGTCTATCAAATTTTACAGTATAAAAGTAAATGTTTAGCTAGCTATCCATCCATCCACAGTCTACACCTCTTATCCTCTGTATGGTCACAGGGTCTGAAGTCTTTTTCAGGGAACTCATGACACACAAGGCAGTTGTCATCCCAACACATTGCAGAGCACACACACGCACGCACACATACACACACACACACAGTCAATTTAGAAAACCCAATCAGCCTACAATGCATGTTTTTGGACTGCATGAAGAAACCAGAGTACCTGGAGGAAACTCACCAAGCATGGGGGAACATGTAAACTCCAAACACCAACTGTTGCGTAACCTCTAAGCCAACCTGCAACTAATTACTTGTAACTATTTTAACTAGCTAGCCCCTGTAAAAAAAAAAAACCTAAACTAATTTATCCAGCGTTCTGAATTGCATTACAAATCTGAATTTTGCCTGAAGTGATTTTTCAAATCAAGTAGATTTTTGGAATCGAAAATTAATACAATTGTTGTTATTGGTTGCTTATACTCGGAATCGTATGAGGTCAAATGAGACCTGGTGCCTATCCCAAGGGACTCAGGGCACAAGGTGGGGTACAATCTGGATGGGGTGCCAGTCCATCGCAGGGCAAACACACACACACACACACACACACACACACACACACACAGACTACGTGCAATTTAGGAACATCAATTAGTCTAACCTGCATGTCTTTGAACTGTGGGAGGAAACTGGAACACCTGGATGATGTTCTGTCTTTGCAAGTAGATGTGGCTTCCAAAAAGTCTGTAACAGCTCAACTAGGTTTTTTTTCTTCCCCCATGGCAACTTTGGACTCCAGCTATATTCCATTACACTGTGTACCTGTGTATATGCATGGCGACAATACAGTTGAATTGAATTATTAATATTGTATTTCATTCTGATTTTTTTTTTTAATATACAAAATCTGCGCTCTGATTATTTTTGGCCTGAATTAAAAGGATGCGTCTATGGGAAAAGACATTGCGTTCACGCTTGTTTCGCTTAGCATAGACATCCAGAATGAACAGCACCCTAAGACATAAACCAGCTCTTATCACATTATCTACAGTCTGTGTGTGCCAACACGCTCTCACATATACAGTATGGACATATGCACGACCTTCAAGCTCACGATGCTGTCTAATGTTTGAACAAATTGTTCCTGGGTCGGTTTGATTAAGTTTCCAGGAATTAAGGAAATAAAAAAATAATAATAAAATAGGGAGGGACAAAAATGAGAAGAAAAATGTCTCACGGTCTATGATAAGGGGTGCGTGGCAATGTGCGTTAAAAATAGCAGGCCTCAAGCTGAATTTATTGAGATATAATGAGAAAGGGATGTGCGGAGGCTTTTGTTCAGAGAGAAGAGAGGAAGAGAGCGATCAGAGCAGATTTCTCATGTGAAAGTTTGGGGGAGGGAGAAACTTTTTTGTTTTTTAACTCAGATTAGTCGTGTAAGAGATAAGACTGCATAGCCGAATGCCATAAAATTAATAAATTAAAAATTAATAAATAAAGCACATATCTAGAATTAGTAATTGACACATTTATTTTTGCACACTGCTGAAAAGTAATGAAAGGAAAAGTTACTTAATTGTGCAAAATTTAAGTTTTCTAATCTGTTCTAGGGTTTATTGGCTACATGACAAGACGCATTTTTTTTTTTTTTTTTTTAAATCTTATTAACTTCAAGGGATGGAAAATGGGTCTCTTGTGAGCAAACAATTCCACAACAGACGTTCCACCACATTTAAATGGACTATAAATGGTTTGAAAGTATGATGTCATTCTTGTCATACTGTGTTTTTTTAAAAATCATATTTCAGGGAGAAAATTATGGCAAACACTGCCGTAAAAGGGGTTTATTACTGATCACTTTCCCACAATAATATATTTTCCCAGGTATTTAATCCTTAAATACCATGCATATTGAGGACAGTACACTGTATATGCTAAGTAGAATAAGAAACGTCACTTTAGAATTAGAGCGTCATTGTACCGTAGCATGACACAGGATGCAAACCCCTACGCAATATAAATCCACACAGGAAGATTAAAGGCAAAAACAATCTAGGTGTAGACATAACCATCCGATTGCTGTGTTTCTTGTGGAAGAGTGCATTACCCTAACAAGTCATTTAGTGGAACTTCCAAACACGTCCAACATCTTTTCACATGCTTTCTTCACACCAGGGGGATGAGGTGAGTCGTGTGGTGTCATCGTGTCACTCAAGCCCTCGCCATCTCATAGCGTGAGCGAATAACTTTTACCGCATTGATGCGGTAATGAAGCTCGCTCGGCGTAGATTCACACCTCCTTCACCCGCAAATCGAAATCAGATCGGCAGAAAAATAAGAAGGAATGAGAGAGAGAGAGAGGTGCCCTTGTCGAGCTGGAGGTGTAAGGCTGTAAGGTGGTACCAGTGCTCTTAACACCTCTCATCCGCTTTTAATTCAATTTGGAAATATTCAGGCAGAAAATGAAATGATTAGCGCCGGGGGACGCTGGGAGAAGAGGTGAGAGAGAGGGAGAGAGAGAGAGAGAGAGAGAGAGAGAGAGAGACAGGCGGTGTCACAGAGTAGCGCCTGTCGGGACGAAGTGTCAAAACACACAGCATACATCTGCCCCAAGTAAGGGTCGTAACTGTCGGTCGGGCAAATGTATGCGAAAGAGAAGGACTGTGAATATGAAAGATGTCTATTTTAGGTCACAGGAAGATACGAAGGATCATCAGAACCAATCTCGAGGGATTTGGAGAACGTAGAAGTGTCAACAGAAGAGCAGATAGCACGGCAGAACACTTTCTGATTACAGAAATGCCACTTTGTCCACGAGACCACACACAGACTCAAAGAAACCAACGTGATTGTATGACAATCATCCCCGCATGGAGCAACAACAGTTCTGATACATTAAGGAATGTGCAGCGTTCAGTGTATACACAAGCGCTGCACAGTCCGAGGACATCAAGTTGAGCATTTGATTTAATTTATAAGATTTGCTTAAATACACTTTTGCCTATGGACGCATAACGCTCTGAATAGACGTTAGCATCATTGTGCGCTTGATGTCTGTCATCATTGAAATTTTGTATCACATTTCTGGACACTCTCGTGCTCATGTTAATTATTGTGTTTATGTGCGTGTAAAAAGTAATTGGTAACAATTATTTACTCAACTTGCTTTTAAGTCATCTGATCAAGTAAAGTGATCTTCGTTGTAAATGTCACCTAGAAACATACAGTATATACCATGGTACGGTCAGATCCTAGAAGCAGTTTGGTCAGAAATGTTCTATAATATAAAAGATTTGTGACATTCTAATACACACACACACACACACACACACACACACACACACACACACACACAAAGACACTGGATGGGTCTTTTATTGGGCTGGATCAAGAAAAGAAAACAACTAAGGAGAAATTACTCGAACTCGGTTAAGAAACCTGGAAGTATAGTGCTGAACTGTCAACTTTGTGCAAGAAATGTGATCGGAAAAAAAAAATCACAAAAGGAAATCACTTAAATGCTTGATGAACTTGCAAGGTAAAAAATGGTAAAAAAAAAAAAAAAAAAAAAGTTAAATAAGGTTTAATAGTAAAAGTAAGAACATTTGCACACACAGTGTGATGAAAACACACAGACTAAACAAATGTGTCCATAAGAAAACCATTTGTTAGTGTGACATATCTAAAAATAGACGGAAATAGGTCATGTGGTCTGATTGACCATATTCTAGAATGATGTGTGCATCAGTGTTTATATATATATATATACTGTATATACAGTACAGGCCAAAAGTTTGGACTCATCTTCACTCATTCAATGTGTTTTCTTTATTTTCATGACCATTTACATTGATAGATTCTCACTGAAGGCATCAAAACTATGAATGAACACATGTGGAGTTATGTACTTAACAAAAAAAGGTGAAATAACTGAAAACATGTTTTATATTCTAGTTTCTTCAAAATAGCCACCCTTTGCTCTGATTACTGCTCTGCACACTGTTGGCATTCTCTCGATGAGCTTTAAGAGGTCGTCACCTGAAATGGTTTTCACTTCACAGGTGTGGCCTTATCAGGGTTAATTAGTGGAATTTCTTGCTTTATCAATGGGGTTGGGACCATCAGTTGTGTTGTGGAGTCAGAACACAGCCGACAGCCCTATTGGACAACTGTTAAAATTCATATTATGGCAATAGTCAATCAGCTAACTAATGAAAAACGAGTGGCGATCATTACTTAAAAAAATTAAGGTCAGTCAGTCCTGAAAATTGCAAAAACTTTAATTGTGTCCCCAAGTGGAGTCGCAAAAACCATCAAGCGCTACAACGAAACTGGCACACATGAGGACCGACCCAGTACTGTATATATATATATATATATATAAGAGAGAGAGCAATTTTTGTTTTTTAATCCTTAACCATTACATTTTAATCGACATAAATGTTATACGCTTGAAGATAACACTACCAATTTTTCATTGTCCGCTTACTCTAGTTTATTTGTTAGTAAACCGATAACGGACATACTAAATGGTAAATAATATATTTTCGTATTAAGCATTGTTGTCCTTATTCTGTGCAACATATGGTTATTATAAAACAGCACTGTATTGACAGTCAAGTAAGTCAAAGATGGACAATCATGGATTAAAATGTACTTTACAGTACTGATTAATATTCGCCTTCATTCCTCATTACATTCATTGCATATGAATTTAATGCCTGAAGAAGTATTAAACTGACAAAGATAAAATCTTGAGTCATTCCTGTATATTAATAATAATAATAACACAAAATATAAAAAAAATATTATTATTATTATTATTATTATTATTATTTATAAAAAAAAGACTTGTACTTAACACTTTAAATATTTAACACACTCTCCCATGTGATATTACTGCATCGCTATCAGGTGCTAACATTAGCTAACTTCTTTTGAATCAGCTGATCGTATTTGTACGTGAACATATCAAAGCTGTAAAATTAGAAAAAAATATATGTTTGTCGCGCCGCGGTGCGGTGGTGTAGTGGTTAGCACTGTCGCCTTGCACCTCCAGGGTCCAGGGTTCGATTCCCCGGCCAGGCTCGATTCCCGTCTCTGTGTGCATGGAGTTTGCATGTTCTCCCCGTGCTTGGTGGGTTTCCTCCGGGTACTCCGGTTTCCTCCCACAGTCCAAAGATATGCAGGTTAGGCTAATTGGCGTTCCTAAATTGCCCGTAGTGTGTGATTGGGTGTGTGAGTGTGTGTATGTGTGTGTGTGCCCTGCGATGGATTGGCACCCTGTCCAGGGTGTACCCTGCCTAGTGCCCGAAGTCTCCTGGGATAGGCTCCAGGTCCTCTGCGACCCTGAACACAGGATTAAGCGGTATAGAAAATGAATGAATGAATGAATGAATATATGTTTGTATTGAAAAAAATATTGTCACATTAATTCAAAGCGCACACTATTTTTTTTCTAGTTTAGCCCAAGTTTATTAGTCTATCAGTTTTAAAATGAAAAATAACATAACATAAGCACATCCAAATGTCGCAGCACGTGGACGCAGCCATCTGCGTTGTGTGATCAAACCTAAACACAAAATCTGAGATCGCTGGCTGAGCAGAAAAACAAACAGCCGAAGATCTACAGGTGTTCCTATTAGTTCAGCACTTCTGAACCCCTGGACCTGACTGCAGAAAGCACAAGAGAGCAAGGCAGAGATACTGTAGATAGATAGAGAGAGAGAGAGAGAGAGAGACATCATGTCTTCTTGTCTCCCCTTGTTACACCATATGCTTGTTCCTGAAAGCAGCCTTGATCACCTATCAAAACACTGACAGCTTCAGGTGTGTGCTGTGTGTGTCAGCATGCATGCTTCTCTATGTGTGTGTGCGCGTGTGTTTTTTTCCCCCTCTCTCTCTCTCGTCGCTTTGAACACCTGTCAGACATGCCGTGTTCGCTAAATCGAGGACCGTTCCTCTGTGCGCGCTTACATCTTTCTGATACAGATAACAAAGTGTGGATAAAACACTACACGGCTAGAACAACACACACATCTGACGTGCACAGAAAGGAGGGTTTCAGCACAGTGAATAAAGCTGAAGATCTGATAGATAAAACACTACAGGCAGAAGGTGTTGATTAATTTTCCATAACAGCAGCTCCGACAGAAAAAAAAAAAATAGCCACACATTTTGTTAGTTCTTGAAGAGAAAAGAAGTAAACATAACTTTTTTTTCCATTTGTAAATGCAGATTTATTTCACATTTATTTAACTTGTAGTGTATTAGTTACAGGATGTGGAAAAGTTGTAAAATACTCAAGAGCCCTTTAAACCTTAACTTAACAACTGGTTGAGTCTAGCTTTAAGAGACTACTGTCCAAAATGTCATTGATTGTCCAGTGCAGAAGTCAAGGCAACAGCTGGAATAGAAAGAAAACTCTGCGATAATGAGAAAGATACTATTAATTAAGTTAAGCCTTAATTTGGTCAAATTTCTTTTTTTGCATATCCCAGCATAAGAGCACAGGGTCAGCCATGAAACAGTGCCCCAGGAGCAGATAGGGTTAAGGACCTTGCTCAAGGGCACAACAATGGCAACCTGTTGGAGCTGGGGCTCAAACCACCAACCTTCCAATCCATAACTCAGTGCCTTAGCCCTCTGAGTCACCAATGCTCCACTACTACTACAGTACACCATTTCTCTGTGCATTGTTGCTCGAACAAATATGGACGACCATATTTGTTCGAGCAATGCTGCACAGAAGAGCATGGAAGAGCCATCAGAAGAGATCCTCCAGAGGCAATGTCTAAAGAGAAAAACAAAATTTGCACCCATATCCTGGTGTAAAAACACCAGGCCTACAATATATTGTGTAGGTTCTCCTTGTGCCAGTAAAACAGCATTGCTTCAACCAGGCATGGACTCCACAAGACCTCTGAAGGAGTGCTATTCCTTATCTGGCATGGTATCTGGCACCAAGACATTAACAGCAGATCTTTCAAGTCATGCACATTGCAAATTGGGAATCTCCATGGATCGAATTTCTTTGTCCAGCACATACAGTACCAGAGATGCTCGATCTGAGAATGTGACGTCCAAATCAGCACCTTGAACTCATTGTCATGCTACTCAAACTATTCCTGAACAGAATCCTGCTAAAAAAACACACACTGGCCTCAAGGAATATTGTTGCCATGATGGCTTGTACTTGGTCTGCAACCAAGTTTTATGTAGATGATACATGTCAAAGAAACGTTCACATGAATTACAGAACTGAACAGGTGAACAGGACAAAAATCCAAAATAGACCTCAAAAGAACTTCTAGAAGTGTAAGGTAAAGTTTTTGGAAGGGTCTTTATAGTACAGTACAATGATTTGAACATTGTTAGATCTTAGATCAGGGTAATGCAAGAAGACTCAAGAATGTCTCAGAACTAGAAACGTCCTGGAAGGAAGAGTGAGTGAAGATTCATTCATTCATTCATTCATTCATTCTATACCGCTTAATCCTGTGTTCAGGGTCGCGGGGGACCTGGAGCCTATCCCAGGAGACTTCGGGCACTAGGCCGGGTACAACCTGGACAGGGTGCCAATCCATCGCAGGGCACACACACATACTGTACACACCCAATCACACACTACGGGCAATGTAGGAACGCCAATTAGCCTAACCTGCATATCTTTGGACTGTGGGAGGAAACCGGAGTACCCGGAGGAAACCCACCAAGCACGGGGAGAACATGCAAACTGCATGCACACAGAGACGGGAATCGAGCCTGGCCGGGGAATCGAACCCAGACCCTGGAGGTGCAAGGCGACAGTGCTAACCACTACACCACCGTACCGCCTTGAGTGAAGATTCATTAAACTAAAAAAACACTGATTCGGTACTTTTAGTTTTTGTTTTTTTTTCCACAGTTTGTACATATACAGTAGACTTTTTGGGAAACAATGAGACCACTGCAAAAATCATAATTTTCTCAGGTGTTCTAAGGTGAGTACTTTTGTACATTTTTCCTTCTTCAAGAAGAGGTCCTTCATCTTCTTGATCGCATTTCAAAGGTTTTCATTGGGGTTCAGATTTGGAGATTGGGCTGGTCGTCCATCCATACCTGGCTGTGTGGCACGAAACATTACACTTTTGGAATAACATAGTCAGAGCAAAACGAAGCGAATGTTCTTCCAGGATACCCAGCTTGATTCACGCATCCTTCACAGAGACTCACATTCTGCCTGATTCCAGCCTTGCTGAAGCGTTCGACACATTTCATAATTGATGTCGGACACCATGATTCATAAATCTTACCAGGTCTCTGTCTAACCTTACGTGTCTAACCAGGTGTTAGTCCAAGCTGAAAACTTCCAGTTCTCTAAGGTTCAATTCCTGTGATCATTTTGTAAAACCTCAGCATGTCTTTATTTGCTTCTCATTGATGAAGGTCTTTTTTTTGTTTGCCTTTGCATGACCTCAGCCCCACCTCTAGGAGTATATTTTGAACTGTACTCACTGTGGAAATCACCTAAGCTTTAGTTTGTTGTTTGATTATTGATTTAGCTATATCCAAACCTCCGTACAAAGATTTATATATACCATATATCTTCAAAATGTGCTTCGATACAATGTTATATACTTTCATTGATTGATTTATATAAAAAAAAAAAAGTTTAACATTACAGCTAAAGATCTTGTGTTTTATCAGAAAAAAATTTGTTTCCAAACCAGATTTACTGAACGCTACATATCTAGTAAAAACCAAAGGTATCACGCTTTGACCCGTGCTTCGGCCTTGTATTATTTAAATCCAGCCTGCCTATTTTTAGGCGCCCTCTCCGAAGACCTTCTGTATGCGAAATGTGGGAAAGCTGCATCCTTCTCTCTTCACACCCCGTTTGAAGTTTCCCAGCCTCTGTGTGTACCGTGAGAGAGTGTATGAGGGGGAGCACTTCCTTTTAGGATCCTCTCTGTTTTCTTTTGACAGAATGGCATTCCTGATTTCTCGCAGGAAGTGAGCTCAGGCCAAAGGCGATTAAAGTTGGGGGGTGGGGTGGGGTGGGGTGGGGTGTCGGGGGGGCAAAGACAACAGGCCTGAGTTTAGCCGTGTCAAACAGCGCTGAAATATTCCCCAATAAATTCAGACATCGCGGCTGTAGCAGGAGCGCGATCCCGCCTCTCTCTCTCTCTCTCTCTCTCTCTCTCGTGAAAGTGTGTGTGTATGTGAGGTCCACTGGTTTGTTTGTAATGAGAGAACACATGCCGTACAGTGCATGTATGAACATAAACACTCATCGCTGAAGACATACACATGTTTATCGCTTGCTTCAACAAATATGAAGAACACCATGGGAGAAAGGTTTTGCAGGGCATGAGGGAATGCACGCATGCACCCACACATGCAGAGTTTGTTTACCAAGTGCACCACTGAGCAACAATAGAAAGTTAAAAGGTGTATTTTTAGAGCCGACCCAAGCTTTCTCACCCTCTAGTAATCCGAACTGTTAAAAATGTATGAGCTGTACGCTGGTGTGTTTAAAACACGGCCGCATGCATACTGCATGACGCTGCGTTACACACACCGCGACACGGAGGTCAACAGCCGTGCAGTGTTCATCTTTTGCCCACAAAACCTGTTTCCCAAGGCCTCTCCGAGTAAGATATAAAAGATATGAGGCGCTGATCAATATTTCACAAGAGGAACGATACGAGAAATACAACAGAGAAATACACTCGATATGTGCTCGCTCTGCTTGGCTATTTTTCCTTCTGCACTTTCTTTGTATGTTTATGGCTGTTTCCTGGCAACTCGTGTTCTAACATGATTTAATCCATAATTTACCGATTTTCGCTTTTGGCTCGCGGCCTCCAGCGTCCACCTGCAGACGGTTTTCAACGTTTGGACTTCTGTGCGCTTTTAGAGAAACGAAGAGAAAAAGCAGATGAAAGCGAGCGATATCCATGAACCCCCCGGGGTCTCAGGAAGCAACTGTTTTGGTGTTCAACAAGACCTGCTTTGCTTCAAACGCTAAGAAAAACATGCAAACAGCTAATCTTTTATCAGACCCAAACAAGCAGAGGGATTTGTAGAGGTCTTGTGAGCTAGAGGAGCGAACGGGAAGAACCCAGACTGAGCACTGACCCAAATCACAGGACTGTATTGTGTTCTTCAGAGTTTCTTGGGTATTTAATCTATATCAACTCATGCAGCTCACCTGTTCTTCATTATCTACAAAGTATAATGCACATGTCTTTTTGAATGGTTTTACATCAAAATGAGAGAAATACCATTTTCAGACTTTTTTTGTTGTTGTTGCCAAAACAAACACATGTCGCTGTCTAACAATTTTACTTGAAATGTCACTATACTGTATATATTCTTCTATTAGATCACCATCACTGGATTTGCTGCTTTTGGGAGCTATGATGCACTTTTATCAATTCATGTATTTATGAAAGTAATATTTATGACACCACAATATTTGCATTTATTTATATTTATTAACATGTCCTAGAAGTCATTGTATTCTGTTTGCCTGGTTATGTCAGCAATGCTATGTTCTCCAATCAGGATTTCTGAATTCTGTTATACTGTATATAGCCTCATGTTATCACAAATGTATATACAGTCAGTTTATATATGGCTCATCCCTGTATTATGATAAAGCTCTGTTTGCTGTAAACTTGTGTTTTTCCATTGTTTTTCATGCTTCTCGTGATCGTTAATGAACTTTTTAATTAAAACTCAACACCTTTTTCTACTTTGTCCTACCAAGTTGCTGTCAGTATGAATCACAACAAGAACACAACCATAGCACTCTTTTTTTATTTTTATTAAATACCAACCAACACTACTACAATTATAACTAAACTGCATAGTTACACTGCCATAAACACAACTTCAGGTTGGTTTATTCATCAGAGCTAAAGAGGTGGATTTATAGCATTTTGCAAAAGCATTCAAAATGCACACGGATATACAGTAAGCAAGACGATTTCATTGGAAAGGTTCGGCATTTGTGCTTTTTAACACCTTTGTGACTCAAAGAAGCAAAACAGAAAATATTTCCTAACGGCTTTTAATACGCCCCACCCCACAAAAAATATATACACACTATCGTTCAAAAGTTTTAGAACACTTGCAAATTTCTTTCTTTTTGTTTAGTGATTTATTTTCTACATTCTACAACAATACTGGGGATTTCAAAACTATAAAATAACACATATGGAATTAGGTAATTACGCAAGAACATCAAAAACACCAGTTAGTTGTTATTGTAAGACATAGAGGTCGGCCTTTCTGTAATAGTTCCTGCAAGAACAGTATTGTGTCAAGTGCATTTGCAAAATCCGTCAAGCACCATAATGAAACTGTCTCTCATGAAGGCCGTCCCAGGAGGACGAGACCAAAACATACCTCTGCTGCAGACGAGAAGTTCATTTAGAGTTATCAGCCTGAAAAATGACCAATTAACAGCAGCTCAGAATAGAGGCGTTATGAAGTCTTTACAGAGCAGAAGTAGCAGAAACATCTCAATATCAACTGTTCAAAGGAGATTCATGCAGTTTTTTGGACGCCTTCAGCAAAACTTTACAATGTAGAAAGAAATAAACATCAGGAACCATCATGGAGTTAGAAAGTGTTCTAAAACTTTTGAACGGTAGTGTATATTTTGCAGTCAAATTACTTCAGATATACTTTCTTAAGGGAGAATCAATGTTTCTTTGGGTTAGGTTGAATGAATAAGAGTTCTAGCTTAACAAAGAAATCCTACTTTGAAACTTTGCTGAAAGGAAAATCCTGCGTTCTACATAAACTGTTAAGGCTTCCTAAAAAGCAAATGAACGAAAGAACTGTTAGCCCTTTATTTAAAAATTATTCTCATTATTGCTGTCGAACATTTTGCAGTCTGGTACTGGTACTGTAGATACTTCGGATTGACTAATAGTTTGAAGAACTTCCCCAAACCCCCACCATCACTCACCCCACTAGGCATTTCACTTCTACTGGGAAGAGATTTAACCCAGGTGGTTATGACTAGCTGTCACCCGACTTGTGACATGCAAGTGCCCTGACTGATTTCCCAAGTACATCAATGTCACAGCAGACAAGTTGACAGGGACAAGAGGAGAAATGATACTCCCTCAGCACAAAACAGACCAAAGCTACACACATAATTGTGCAATTTTGTAATGGTATGCTGGACCATTTTCCATTTACACTTCATTTTCACTGCCCCTTCAACCCCCTTCGTACTGACTGGCATTTTTAAGAGCCGTGGTCTCTTAGATCTACTCAGGGTTATTATTTTAACCTTATTTTAGACATTTTTATCCTCTTCTTCACACAAAAGATTAATGCCCAATGAATGTTTGGACTAGTCATCTTTCATTAGCATCTAAAGAATAATTTAGAACTAGATTCTTTTAATCAATTTTCTGATCAAGAAATCCCTCATTAATAATGTTCTCAGTAATCTAAGGCAGCTTTGGTTTAAGGACTTTCCAGCTTTGATGCTGCTCTGTTATATGCAGTGTAGCTTTTATGTTGGAAAGGTCTATTGTCTCTCAGGGACTTGAGTTGGCTTTTCTTTCAAGCAGAAATATATATTATGCTTCTGTACACAAACTTTTGTCTTTAGAATTCTTGAGGAACTTGTTTTTTTAAATCGTACTTGGAAATATTAAAGAAAACAGTGTTCTACTGTATTATTTTGTATGAACTTTAGGTCATCTGTTGAAGTCAAACTCTAACACTGTATTGAAGCTTTGCTTCCATTACAGGAACAATTGACTGTAACCCAGGTGTTTTTTTTTTTTTTTGGCAATTGAGAAAGCCAAGCCAAGCAAAGATAGGCTACAGTACTAAAATATACACTGAACAGTCATAAAAATAAAATGTGAAACATTAAACATGTAGGTTCCCCATGTACCACCAGGGCAGCTTTGGTCCCAGATGGCATGACTCCATGAGTTCTATATGGCTATGCTGTGGTGTCTGGAACCAGGACGTTAGTGGTGGGTGTTGTGGTCTCTCCATGTATTAGACTTGTTGGTCCAGCGAATTCCATGGATACGTGATTTGAGATATGAGAAAGTTGGAGGCCAGGTCAACCTTGACTTCTTCCCCTGATAAGCCCCATACATGTCAGGCTATGGTGCACTGGGTGTTCTGACACCTTTCTATCACAGACAGCATTAAGTTTTTTTTTTTTTTTTCAGAAATACTGTATGTGCTACATTGGCTTCGCTTTTCGATTTGACCAGACAGGATAGTCTTTGCTCCCCTCAAGCATACTTAAGCATATGAGCCTCGGGTGTCCGTGATCCTGTCACCACTTTACTGCTATATAATTGATAATTGATAAAGCACTAGCGCATGATCACGATTTCATCAGGGAGAGCGAGAGTTCAGTTTCGGTAGCTGTGGGTGTGTATCAGTAAGAGGATCTGCTGACAGGTACAGAGGAGCAGGTCTTAGGGAGGAAACAGTCACATCATGAATAACCCAGAAAGTCTTATTAAATATTTACAGCGGTAGATTTCTCTCTGTGTCACTTCCTTTAGAACAGAGGGAGCCGGAGAGCAACACATGGACCTGTTAAAGCATGAAAGCATGCCACAAAGCATTGTGTGTCTCTGTGAGAGCTTTTGTCTCAGTCACCCAAAGACCTGCAGATCGCGAAACAATAAATATAGCAATAAATATTGATGACAGTAGGCCGACGGAGCATCCTGTGGAGAAACCCACACACAGGCATTTCCATCTTAGAGCCCTGTCCATACCAGAGAAGACAAATATCAGCAAATCTTCAGGACAACAAAAATATTTGTCCGTCCCACTGCTGGCGAGGGATTCGCAAGGAGGAGACCATGTTAATCTTTCAGAAAGCAGTCGGCACATGAAGAAAGCGCAGCCACCTGATCAGTCCGACACGAAGGCAAACACGCCCGCTATTATTCAGCTATTTCTCCAGATATATCTTTACTGACAGGCTTTTATTCCCTCCATCCATTCTTATAATCAGATAGAAGAGACAAGAGCCTCTTGAGGCCAATTCACTCTCGCGCACGGGAGGCGAGACAGGCGTCTTTCTCTCCAGGAAGCAAGCAGCTTGTCTCTCGCTCTCTTTAACACGCACTGGCAGCGGTTCTGACGCGTGCGGATATATTGCCGAGCTGATTCAGGTGAGAACGTTTTAGCTGCAGTCAGACTGGAATAAACTGCTTCATAAATCACTAGATCTCACAGCGCAGCAGAAAATCCACCCAAACTGAAGTGATGGTTAGGTATTTAGCGGTTAATGCGCAGCTATTGCTGTAAAAAAAAAAAAAAGAATCAAAAGAAAATGTAATCATATTTTTTATAATATTATATGTATAAATATATAAATTAATATATATATAGAAAAAAATATATATATATTAAATGATTTACCTTTATTACAAGAAGTCCAGTCTGATTTCATAAAGACATTCAGAAGATTAAATCCTAAAGTTATACTACTGTGCAATCTTGAGCCAACCCCCCCCACCTCCCACACCCCACCACTACCTTTCCTTCATATTTTACTTCCAAATGGCTAGACTTTCTTGTATTTGTAATCTATTCTTGAGGAATACTGTAGTTCTCCAGGTTTCGTGAAAGATTTATTTATTTCCCTCTCCATTTTTTGGCAAGTTTTTGTCTTATTTTCAGTCCAGTTGCTGAACACTTTCAGAGGGATGATTTTTGTTTAAACCACACAGTGACCTATGAATTGTTCAAGCATGAAAGCATCTAACTTAAGGCATGAACCAGTGAGAAACAGGTGCAGATGATGACAGATGATCAGGCCGGTGATTAGTATACTGGTGATGCTGAATGCTGAGTGACTGGAACAGACGAGAGGGGAAATGAGGGTCGCTGCTGGCTTTGTTACATAAGCAATCAATTCTTTTTATTGTATCTTGAAACACTTTGCAGCCTGTCACAGTAAAAAAAAAAATTCCCCATTTCATTCAATCATTTAATTTAATTTAATATGAAGCAATGAGGAATGGCTCAAGACGTTTGCTGATATACACCGTATAATAAACTGTATACTAGAAACCGAGGGGGGTGCAAACTTTTGCACTCAACTGTATAATATAGGTAGCGTATTTTAATAAGGTAGATGGGTCCGCAACAACTAGTGCAGGAAAAGGCATTAAGAAGTTAGAAGGTAATAATATATACAACATTTAGAAGAAGGAAAGAAAGAAAGAAAGTAAAAATAGAATAAATGAAATTTAGGAGAGAGAGAGAGAGAGAGAGAGAGAGAGAGAGAGAGTAAAAGCTGTGTCAGTAGTCTGTATAGTAGTACAGTAACAGAGCCAAACTTCATCCCATTATACAACTATAAATCTGGAGTCATCAAGAGTGGGAGAGAGAGTGGGGTGGGGGGGAATAATGCAAACAGTAAATCCAAAAATCAAAACTCAGCATCCCTTCTTTCTAAATGCAGCGCTGTCATAAAAGCATTTCTATCGATGAATGGGCCAGCAGAAAGGTCAATAGTTAATTAAATAATCTATCACCTCCGGACTGCATGGAGAAAGAGTGGGGGTGCCACTCGACTCAATCAATGGCAGCGGCATTAAAAGGTCAGCTTCGGCTTTATGATAAGTCACCTGCTTAATGTTTACTCGGGAAATCAAGTGGACAACGAGCAACGCTCACTTCCGCTGTTCCGCCCCCTCCGATCCCGCTCCCCAGGTCTGAAGATTTGCTTTCACCCTGAGTAATAGTACGACATTACTAAGCGAGCCATGTGCCGAGATTGCGCGTCGTCGCCGATGCATCATTAGACTATGTTTTTCTGCACATTCATTTTATCACAACGTGGCCACTGTATCAATTATGAATGAGCTCTGCTCTTATACGGGCTTTCTACATCCTTTATTTGTGCACTCCACGGGAAGGTACAAAGCGTCTGCCTTGGCAAACAAAGGCAGGATTGCAATTTCAACAGATGCTTCTAAGAAAATAGTAATTATGCAAATCGGACAGAATAATCGCGACGGTATCCATTATTTATTAGGTACACCTCGGGTTCGAACTTCGCTATGAGGCAAATAAAATGACTCCTTTTCCAATGCCCCCTAATTATGCATATGGATCATTTACGTTTTAAAATGATTGTGGTCATTTCAAAATGACTGCAGGTCTGAATTATGGCCGGCACTAATTCAGCTTTAAAAAAAAAAAAAAAAAGAAGAATTGGAATTTCTATGCAAATGTTTGAGAACATTAGCATCTCTTTTAATTAACTACTTTTCTGAAGTTAACAGAAGCCAGATTCCCTATATGAGTCAGATGAATGCAATATTACTTTTATCAATATAAAAGCAAGAAAAATAAAACCGTCAACTAATCAAAGCACTCTTTTTTTGGAGTATACTTGTCACATTTTATAAAATAGAGCCCATTTGAGAACTAAAAAGAAAAAAAAAAAACACTATCCAAAAACAGAAACCTTTCGGAACCACTTTTTTCCCTCTAAAGGTGCACTTATATCATTTTTGACTTTCATTCATACAAGTGGTTTATCAATGTCAATGGCTCTTGTACGTCTTTGTCCCCCAGTTGGAACCTCTACAGGTTTTAAGTAGACTCCAACAAAAAAGTCTTTGCTTTCAGACAGTGTTCTTTAACAAAAAGAAAAAAAGAAAGACGTAACCATCCAAACCTATCAGGAAGCAAAAAAGCTAAATACACACTGCATGTACACAATACTATCAATCCAGGTCAGTTCATCTGAGTAGTTTAGTTTGCTGTATCATCAATGAAAAATAGTTGTTTCTTTTTTTTTTTTTTTTTGGTCAGATCAGATTTGCAATCAAGTGACTTTATCTGATTCATCATGCATGTGCACAACAGTGCATCTTTGCTTGCATCTTCCGGGTTAAAACATGTCATATTTTTGTGACCGCTCATTCATTTCTAAAAGTGCATTTTAACAAAAAATACGTTTTGGATTTATCTCTGCAGTGGTTCTCAACCTTATTCCTGGAGGACCAGTGCCCTGCCTATTTTAGCTTTTTCCCTCCTCTACCACACCCACTTTAATTAAGAAAAGGCTGTTAATTAGTTGATTAGTTAAATCAGGTGCGCTGGGAGCTAAGAAAGCATTAAAATGTGTAGAGCAGTGGGTCCTCCAGGACCATAACTGAATCACTGGTGTATTGGATATATCTGATTTAGGACCACATACGAAGGTGACTCGGATACAATCTAAAAAAAACATATCGTAAGATTTGCGTCATGTTGGGGTACAAATTCAGATTTGAGTCATTTCAAACTACGGTTAAATCCTACAAAAGACTGTTTCCTTCTAACCACTCACTCACATCTAAAGTATACAGCTTTATTCTGTATACAGGGTTGCAGCGGCCTGAAACCTATTCTAGGAGACATAGGGCATGAGGCACAGTACACTCTGGATAGGATTCCAATCCATCGCAGGGCACAAACACACACACAAGCTCATTCACACACTCCGGGCAATTTGGAAATGCCAATTAGACTAATCTGCATGTCTTTGGACTGTGGGAGGAAATCGGAGGAAACCCACCAAGCAAGAGGGGAAACATGCAAACTACACACACTCGCACTGACCTGCGGGTGAAATTGAACCCGGACCCTGAACGTGCCAAGTGACAGTGCTAACCACTCAGCCACTGTGCCACCTTCCTTCTTTCCAAGGTTTCAACAAGAGCATATTTACAATAAAACCCCTCAACTATCCAAAGGACTTTTAAGGAAGTTCAATACTTGGAAAATAAAATGTAAAAACTTTGTACGAGTGTACTGCTTACATTCTGTAGAGTGAACGCCTTTGAGAATAGAAAAATAAAAACAATTCAAAAAACATTTGACAAACCTTTTTCTTCCAAATATGTACTCATCATATTTTGACTTCCATTCATCCCAATCTTTTGCCATGACATCAATGTCAATCACATCTTCTACTTCTTTCTACTACTTTATCCTTCTGGAGGAACCCTTTGACTTTGTGGAATTCGACAATAAATGTTTTGGCGTTTCAGAAAAAAAACCTCATCAATGTCAAATCTTTCCTCTGTTTTATTTTTTTGTGTGTGTGAAGGTGGTGGTGGTGGTGGTGGTTGGGGGGTTACTCTAAAGGCTCTAGGTCAAATTCTACAGATGAGTATTTCCATTTCCTAAATAGTGAGAAACCATAGCCACTAGCCAATGAAGCCATGAGGAGCCTTAATTAAAAAATATGTACACATCACATTCTAAGAAGCCAAAAAATCTCCAACCATCTAAAGAACCCTGAGGAACCGTTCTTCTTGAAGAACATACTTACTGTATCATGCTTCTTTAAACCCTGTTCATCCGAGGGTTTATTGCGTCTATGAGTTCTACATTATGACTCGATGTAACATTTTAGGAATTGTTTGTTCTTCTGTTGAAATCCTAAAATGTTCCATGTAACATAGGATTCCTTTTTAGAGAAGGTTCCCTTATGAAGAAAGACTCCCACACAAGTAAAAACAGCCTCAACTGTTTTTAATTCCTTCTCTGTAAAGTTTCCCTAGAATCCATGGCATTAGATAATCATGTGACTCATCCCATGAAACAGGAAGGTCAAAAACATTACTCATCATCCAGCATCCATCGCCATGAAGCTGAACTGCGTCCTCGGGCTTCCGGTCATTTTTTGTATAGTGGCATGTTCCTGAAGAAACATGGAAGATGGAGTGTGTGTGAAGAGGGGAAATATCTTGCTGAGAGTGAAATTGTGTCAGAATCTCTCAGTGGGAAAGCTCTTTGTCCTCTGCTTTTTCACACATATTCATTTCATAAATCTTTTGTATTTGGTGACGTTGGAAAACATCGGCTCCTTTTTCCCGGCTGTAAAAGTGACATAAGTTGGAAGGAGGCCTCGGTAAACAGACACGAAATGAAACAAAAGGCATGCCTCTTTGTTCAGGGTTTGATCTCTTCACAAACTCTGATTGATTTAGTCATTATACTGCATGAACATTTATATTCATATCAATCACAGGTTCTTCCATGAGTGTTTTTCCAAGGCCTGGGAAAAGTCACAGGGTGGCGGACGACGTCTTCCCATCACCTCCTGGAGGTCGTTGTTCTTTTAAGCATGGCCTTCTTCGCCCTGATCCTCCATGCCACTTCCTGTCACCCTTGCATGAGAGGCTGTCAAAATAAAGTCTTCCCGCCGTTCTCCCTGCCTGCCAGCGCCCGCTGCCAGCTTCAGACGAGCAGGAAGAACTGGCACATTCGATTGGTCACGCCAATCGGAACACTCATCAATCTCGCGATCTCTGGGCCTGCGTGGGTCGCCGAGCCCTGTCAGCTCCGGAGTAATATCCGCCTCCCAAGATCCTCTGTTTGACACGCTCTGTCTTAACCATGTAAAAATAGTTCCATGAGATAAAACTTTGCAAGTGTGTGTGTATGCGTGTGTGTGTGTGTGTGTGTGTGTGTGTGCATTCTTAGCTACAGTATGTGATAAAGCTCCGTTTCACACAATCGTTCATCTGGAGCTTTGGATCAAGGCTGTCAGTTTGTCAGCATTAGAGTCTAAGAGAGACATGAACAGAGAAGCAGAACCTAATCAGAATAACAGGATAATACCACTGATATACACACACACACACACACACACACACTCACACACACACATACAGTACACACACAAGATCTCTCACATTCTCCTCATGTCCATCACTTGCTATTGGCTTTTCTACATTATCGAATTCTTTACTCTGAACATAACTGACATGACTCCTAAGAGCAAACAGTTTGCTTTTAAACTTTTAAATCTTAATCTTATGTGCACCACAATAACAGATATAAAATATCTGTGTACAGATTATTCCAAAAACAAAACTGGATTCCGGATTCTAATCTGGAATCTGACCCTGTTTTCCCACAGCAGCAAAGATAAAGGAAGGGCAGCGTGTTAATGTCAGGTTTTATACTGTACTGTATGTTTAAATGTGATTGGAATTGGACCTAGACGTACTTCTTTGTTGGAATACAAACAAGCTAAATCTGTCTGTTAGTGCCATAATGATCAGTATTTGTATTTATTTAGCACTTCGAAAATTGTATGTACTGTACAGTATATTCATATTCACATACCAACCCAAAGTGGGTGTGGGGTACCTGGCAGTAGAAAAGCCAGATATATCTTTGTGATGTCAGAATTCTGGACGTTTCCACAACCACATATCACTCATTTTCTCAAAATTCTACAAACAGAGACAGAAGAACAACCATCTCTGCAGCACTTCACCAATCAGGCCTGCATGGTAGAGTGGCCAGACGGAACCCACTCCTCATTAAAAGGCACATGACAGGCGTTTTGTAGTTTGGGCCCAAAAAGCACCTGAAGGTCTCTCAGTCCATGAGAAACAATTGTTTTTTTGTTGAAGCAACTTTGGCGCCCATTACATCCTCAAGTCTTTTTCAATATGATGCTACAAGATGGTTGTTGTTCTGGAAGGTTCTTCTCTATCCACAGAGAAACACTGGAGCTCTTTCAGACTGACCATCGGGTTCTTGGTCACCTCCCGGTCTAAGGCCCTTCTCCCCCGATCGTTCTCTTTGGCAGTGCAGCTCACTCTAGGAAGAGTCCTGATGATTCCTAACTTCTTCCATTTATGGATGGTGGAGGCCACTGGGCACACCTGGACCTTCAGTGCTGCAGAAATCTTTCTGTACCTTCCCCAGATTTGTGCCTTGATACAATCCTCAGTGGTCTACAAACAATTCCTTGGCTTGGTTTGTGCTCTAGCATGCACTGTTAATTGTGTGTGTGTTTTTTTAAATCATGTCCAATCAACTGAATTTACCACTGGTTGACTTTAATCGAGTTGTACAAACATTTCAAGGATTAGCAGTGGAAAGAGAATGCACCTGAGCTAAATTTTTGAGCATGAATACTGAAGTAAAAGGCTGTGAATACTTTATTATTTAATAAATTGTCTTAAAAAATAAAGTTTTAAAACAAATGTCTTTTATGTTGTCATTATGGTGTATTCTTTGTAGAATTTAATAAATTTGAAATAAGGCTGTAGCATAGCAAAATGTGGAAAAAGTGAAGTGTTGTGAATACTGCTGTATACCTGGCAGGTTGCTTGCACCAACCATAGACTGCACAAGAACTGATCAAACACTCTGTGATGTTGCCCATAAGTTTTCTTGGTAAGAGTTGATTCATCCTAAACCCATGCTTAATCCATAAATGGATAAATGGGTGGAACAAATGACTGTTGGTTAGAACAACACAACTGATGAGTTACATCAAAAATGACCACCTTGTACAGTTGTCATGAATGGGACATTTAGTTACGGAGACCAAACTGCATCTCAGTTTGCATTCATTACTGTTGACACTATCATTAATACCAAAACCCATTCAAATGGAACATTTGGTTATGGACCAATGGAAAGAACCAAAGGCAAGTACCCTTTCCATGGCAAAGAAGTGCTGTACAGGGGGAGGGAGGTGGATATTAAGTAGGGATGAGTAATGAGGGACCCTTAAAAATGTCATATCATATGAAAAGGGTTGGCTTTGTCAAGGTTGGTGGGGGAAGTACTGTATATTAGCCTTTCAAGAGGCCAGAATCTCTAGCAGCATCACTGGGTTAATGCACATTGTGAAAGCCCCAAAAAGACTCTTTTTATTTTCTCCTATTTCCTCTACCTGGAAAAAGCAAGGCCTGAATTGAGCAATAGGACGAGCGACAGAGGAGGATAAACGTCTCCTCTGAGGTCAGGCTGGCTGAATGAAAGACTCAGGTAGCGGCGGCTCGCTTTAATAAAAGGGATAGAATTTCCATTTGCTTGGGACATTCTTAATGTATTGTTTTTGCAGTGCAGACAGTACGAATGAGTCAAGAGCCAAAGAATACACTTTATAGACACAAATAATCGTAAATTGGGAATGTCACCTTTAAGCTCGGGCATTTTTATTATTGTTAGTGGAGCTGCGGAGAGCTTGATGTTTTATTCTCCCGAGGGTGCTGGGAAGAGAGGCTTGGAGAAAGCGCAAGAGTGAGTGAGAGGGAGAGAGAGAGAGAGAGAGAGAGAGAGACAAAGCGAGAGAGTGAGAGAGAAAGCTAGAGAAAGAGATGGGTTTCCCATACCTCTCAGAGATTGATAGCAGATGGTTGGCTCTAAAATAAACCTATCCATTACGAACACAGGCTTTTTCATCCCACACGCGGTTACTGCTCTCTGCATCTTTACGTCTCTTACAGTACATCTCTACAGCCTTTGTTGGGACCTGTTACACGCACGCAAGTCCAAATCATATCAGGGTTCAATATATAGTCCATATACTTTATAAGGAGTAAGGCTTTACACCTGTAAGGCTTTTTCCCAGCATGGTCACAAGTGTTGTCCAAGCGTTACTGTAGTGTATGAAGGCAAGGCCTATGACAAAATGAAAAGCATGGGTTACACCGAAGAGTTGGGAATTGGTCTCTTATTACCAAACTGATCTCAAACATTTATCTGAGCAAAGGTATGTGCCTGATCATCAACACCCATTTGATGAACATCCCATTCCAGATTTGGTTCTGTTTGTGCTGTTATAGAAACCTCCTCTCTTCTGAGAAGGCTTTCCAATAGATTTTGGAGTGTAGGTGGGAGGCTTGTGATCATTCAAGTACAAAAGCATTCATGAGATCAGGCACTGAAAAGGGACAAATTTGAGTTCATCTCAGTGTTGTATGGTGGGGAAGAAATTAGGTCTCTGCAAACATTCAAGGACTTTCACTTCACCCTTGGCACAGTATGTCTACATTGTACAATCGTCTGCTAACGGCCAAAACACTATATTGGGTCTGATTTTATCATATAATTTTTTTATGGTATACTGTACATATAATACAGAAAATTTGTGTGCCAAAACAGCTACTTCTGAAGTTGATGCAACATGGACGTGACCAACCTTGCTTCCCTAAAAATTTCAAGTCGCTAACTTTAGCCATTTTGGGGAGATAATTTTATTTGTGCCCAAAAAATGGCCATTTATCAGCGTTATACTGTCTCTCTTCAAACTATAATTACTTAAAATGCATGCAAAAGTATTGATGATGAAATTGATGTAAGCTTCAAAAAACATATGAACTGTAAAAAAAAAAAGTTGCTTAAACGTAAATGTATTGTTGCAACCATGTCAAATTCATATTGCAATATCTTAACAATCCTGCATTTTAGAATAATAAACTTTTTCATGTTTATGCCATTTCATGTGGAATCTGAATGACAATTATGACAATTAAGAGTTATGCACACTACATAAAAGGGCATGAAATTGTATTTAGCAAATGTGTTTCTTTTTATCTGATAAAAATGTAAATGTGTATGCATATTTACAAAAGTCGAGCGTGGATTGAGAGATAAACATTATGAAAAATGGTGTTATATGACTCTATCTGAAAAGTCACTTGTTTACTTAGGTGAGACACGTTTTAGCACCAATACCATGTTTTGGCCATTATGCAACGGTATGGTGCAGAACACATACAGTACAATGTATGGTTGATGGTGAGAAAGGCACAAATCTTTGGCTAAACGGTATACTGCCCCCTACTGGTGTGGAGAATTGTTTTCTTCCCCACAGGCACAAAGCCATCAACTGTCAACTTTATGGTGTTTTCAAGCAGCAACTTTTCTCAAAAGAATTGAGATGATCCTTGGTTGGTCTTGGCCAGGGATAGTTTTTTGATGTGCATGTAATGGCTATTAAACTGAAACATGAAGCGGCCACTAATCTTTAAGACTGGTCAGACCCAAACTGAGTCACAATTCATTCCAATGGAGCCAGGCAGCTTTAGCAAAACAGACAAAGCAAACATTCATATATTCAAATTAGATTTGTAACACTTGACTGGCTCCGAGCGAGTCAGGAGGCCCGGTTGCCAGCTATGCTTCAGTGTGTGTGTGTGTGTGTGTGTGTGTGTGTGTGTGTGTGTGTGTGTGTGTGTGTGTGTCAGTGCAAATTAACTGGGCCTTGTGTTTTCGACTCGACATTAATTTTGAGGAATAATATTGAGGAGGTGCGACATGTTGCCTTCCGCCTGCCGTGTTCTAATAAGTACAGCAGAGCTCGCTGGGAAAGCAAGAGCTTATTAACTGAAGGCTAAGGTAGCGCTGGAGAGGGAGAGAGAGAGAGAGAGAGAGAGATTTAAAACCGCAATATACCTAATCCTGAATATATTACCTATTTGCATGCAAAATGCTATATACAATTTGAATATTAATTGAAATATGGAAATGACGTGAGCACCAGTAATCACTGCTGTTGCTGAAAGGTAACCGTACAAGGAATACAGTATATCATTTGTTTAAAGTTGTAAATCACAAAGGCGGTATGCGCGGTCAGGGATGTCGGCTGATAAGCACGTCACCTTTTTGATTGATGAAAGCGACAAATACTAAGAAACGAAAAAAGGAAAACTAATGAATGTACAGTATACAGTTATTTTTCTCATTACAGGATTGTACTGTACAGCGTAACGCCTGCAATTTGTCGAAGAAGAAAAAAGAAAGCAAAGCTTTTCTAACTGGTGGGATAAGTGCAGCCTCCGTGCGACTGTGTGTTGACACAAGCATTTGTAATGAATTGATCCAAGCACAGTATTTCATGTAGTCATGGATTACATTACATTACTGCACAAAAGAGGTAAAAGGGAGCTACTGTGCTACAGTATATGGGCTTCGATGTGTCCAGTCAGAGCTAGAAAGAATATAATGCACAAAGATGATGAAATGTGCTGCTGCAGAATTCACCCTGCTTCTTATCGTTAGTGCATTTGCATTTTATTCATTTGACACTTTTATTCCAAAGTTACTCATGAGTGAAATGCTGAAATGCTTAAAGTAGGACATCCTTTGGGTCCTTTAGGTAGACACCAGAGTTATTTCTGATATACAGTACCATCAATTCTTCATATTTAGTCCAGTCTCTGTACCTGAGCAGTTCAAGAGCAATATTATTTCTTTGTTAATCCACATGGTGACTTATGAATCATTTATAAAAGCATAAAATGTATCTTAACTTAAGACATGAACCAGTGAGAAACAGGTGCAGATGATGGCAGATGATCAGGCCGGTGGTTATTTATACTGGTGATGCTGAATGCTGAGTGATTGGAACAGACGAGAGGGGAAACGAGGTTGCTGCCGAGGATGATACCTGTCTCTTTAGACACTCTGCAGCCTGTCGCTTTAAAACATTTTGTTTAAAACATTTCTTTAATTACTTTCACATAATGTGAAGACGTCAGGGGGTCAATATTTTTGCATAGTTCTGTATGTAATTTAAACACATTTTCATGAAAACAGGACAAAGAATTACAATGTTTCTTCAACAATCAACTTTTATTCTATTGAAACGTGTTTTGATTTGGTGTGTGTGTGTGTGTGTGTGTGTGTGTGTGTGTGTGTGTGTGTGTGTGTGTATCAGGATGCAGGTGGGATCTATCTCTCTGCCAGCTGTGATTCCTTTCCATAACCAACCCGAACATCTGTCCCCAGATTATAGATTATGGTTGGATTAATAAAATGATGCAGCACTCCTACACACACACACACACACACACACACACACACACACACACACACACACACACAGTGTATCTTCCCTGAACTAAATCTGCCACTGGAAGATAAGCTTCTCAAAGAGGTACATGCATAACTAATGCTGTCTAAAAGTTGCATTTGAATTTTATTCGCTGAAAATGTTTAGGATTGGAATATTACTGTTCCTTTGTTTAAGTAGGCAAGAACTGTCCTCTTTTTTTTTTTTAGCAATAAGCTAAATTTTAAAATGTGATATTTCTAAAAAAAATTTAAAAAATGCATATAATTATGACATACAAAATCCAATAGATTCATCTAACACAAGTTAGTTTTCACTAGAAGAGCTCATTATCAAATGACGTTTACGTAGTAATGCTCACTGGTTTAAAAAAATGTTCCTTAAAATAAAAAAAAAGAAATGACTGAAATAAAAACTGTGGATTTTTTTGCTTTAGCTAGCAAAAAAAAAAATCTTTCTTCTGTACAGAGTATGCAAAAGTATGCATCTTACAGTATACACAAAAACACACAAACGCACACACAAGCTGATTTTCATGTCCTACCCTCACTGCCTCCTGAGGTCTCATTACACGCTGAAGAACTCGGGTCGCAGCCGGATCGCCAGAGTTTTCCTGTTTTAATCTAAAACCAGTGACCCACAACATCAACCAGGAGCTCGTCGGGCTTGAAAAAAATGGTCAAAGGCCAAAGCAGTTGCACATGTTTAACCTAATGTTCAGAACTGTTTATCTGCTCTGTTTTTGTTATTTGTGCGTGTGTGTGGCATGTGTGTGCGTGTGTTTCTGTTTTCAGCTTGGTATTATTTAACGCAGTATGCACAATAAGGCAATATCCTCTAAGCAGTTTCCGCTTTAGACATCAAACGTCCAGGGGAATACCTGACATTTAATGTGATGTGCAACTGATTTACCATAAAACCCTCCTGATCACTGCTTACTAACTGTGTTTTTTATTTTTTTTTCAATCTATTATTTCAGACAAGGTTTCAATTCTTTAGGACGTACAGGACATAAAGAAAAGACATGAAATGTAAAAATGTAAAGTACCAGCTGTAAGACAACAAAAGGACACTGGAGACTTAAATTAACAAGTCTGCTATAAGAGACCAGTATTAACTTGCATTTCAAGCAAGCTAGGTTGTTTAACTGAACCATACAAAATTTACATTAAAGTTTCAGGTAGTGTTAAGGTAGGTAGATCACGCAGTTGAAGCAATGGGTTGGTGATCAGAGCGTCGGGTTTGAGCCCTCCTCCCCTGGGTCGGCAGGGTTTGCTTCTTGGGAAAGACCTTAAACCCTACAACACATAAAACTCAGCCACTGCACATAGTGCCAGTCCCAAGCCCAGTTAGAAAAGGGAAGGGTTGTGCCAGTAAGGGCTTAAAACCTGTGCTAGATCTTGGGGATCAGATGATCTGGTGTGGTGACTCCTAGGACAAAGGGCCAAAAAACTTTTAGGTAACAATTATTATGTCAAGCCTGTTATGTCATTTGAGGCAAGAACAAAAAGAAAAAGTTTTTTTGCATAGGCCCTACTCCTAATTTTGACTCTTGGACCTAGTTTTTAAGGAAGTCCTTCTTCTGAAGTGTTCTGATTGACTGGAAAAATGCACTTCCACAAAGGAGTGATGGATGGTGTTGGGGACAGAAGCTCATTTGCACATGATGCTACAGAAAGTGATGCAATGCATTTGAAACAGGAGAGAAGTTGAAGGTATTTCAGGCATGCCAGAATGCATGATCTACAGTAAGTAGAATATTAAGAGAGACATTTCAGAGACCTCTAAGACTCGCGCATACTTATTAAAAAGCAGGATATTATGACACCTTTAATGCTGCTGATGAGAAATTAGCACAATGTACTGTACATGAAGTTAATCAAGTTAAAGCAGCACAACATGGTGTCGGTAGCATCAGTAGCAATTACTAACCTTCCATTGATTCATTGCATCTCAAATTCATGACAGAAACTTAACTTACAGTGGTGTGAAAAACTATTTGCCCCCCTTCTGATTTCTAATTCTTTTGCATGTTTGTCACACAAAATGTTTCTGATCATCAAACACATTTAACTATTAGTCAAAGATAACACAAGTAAACACAAAATGCAGTTTTTAAATGAGGGGTTTTATTATTTAGGGAGAAAAAAAATCCAAACCTACATGGCCCTGTGTGAAAAAGTAATTGCCCCCTGAACCTAATAATTGGTTGGGCCACCCTTAGCAGCAATAACTGCAATCAAGCGTTTGCGATAACTTGCAACGAGTCTTTTACAGCGCTCTGGAGGAATTTTGGCCCACTCATCTTTGCAGAATTGTTGTAATTCAGCTTTATTTGAGGGTTTTCTAGCATGAACCGCCTTTTTAAGGTCATGCCACAGCATCTCAATAGGATTCCGGTCAGGACTTTGACTAGGCCACTCCAAAGTCTTCATTTTGTTTTTCTTCAGCCATTCAGAGGTGGATTTGCTGGTGTGTTTTGGGTCATTGTCCTGCTGCAGCACCCAAGATCGCTTCAGCTTGAGTTGACGAACAGATGGCCGGACATTCTCCTTCAGGATTTTTTGGTAGACAGTAGAATTCATGGTTCCATCTATCACAGCAAGCCTTCCAGGTCCTGAAGCAGCAAAACAACCCCAGACCATCACACTACCACCACCATATTTTACTGTTGGTATGATGTTCTTTTTCTGAAATGCTGTGTTACTTTTACGCCAGATGTAACGGGACACGCACCTTCCAAAAAGTTCAACTTTTGTCTCGTCGGTCCACAAGGTATTTTCCCAAAAGTCTTGGCAATCATTGAGATGTTTTTTAGCAAAATTGAGACGAGCCTTAATGTTCTTTTTGCTTAAAAGTGGTTTGCGCCTTGGAAATCTGCCATGCAGGCCATTTTTGCCCGGTCTCTTTCTTATGGTGGAGTCGTGAACACTGACCTTAATTGAGGCAAGTGAGGCCTGCAGTTCTTTAGATGTTGTCCTGGGGTCTTTTGTGGCCTCTCGGATGAGTCGTCTCTGCGCTCTTGGGGTAATTTTGGTCGGCCGGCCACTCCTGGGAAGGTTCACCACTGTTCCATGTTTTTGCCATTTGTGGATAATGGCTCTCACTGTGGTTCGCTGGAGTCCCAAAGCTTTAGAAATGGCTTTATAACCTTTACCAGACTGATAGATCTCAATTACTTTTGTTCTCATTTGTTCCTGAATTTCTTTGGATCTTGGCATGATGTCTAGCTTTTGAGGTGCTTTTGGTCTACTTCTCTGTGTCAGGTAGCTCCTCTTTAAGTGATTTCTTGATTGAAACAGGTGTGGCAGTAATCAGGCCTGGGGGTGACTACAGAAATTGAACTCAGGTGTGATAAACCACAGTTAAGTTATTTTTTAACAAGGGGGGCAATCACTTTTTCACACAGGGCCATGTAGATTTGGAGTTTTTTTTCTCCCTTAATAACGTAAACCTTCATTTAAAAACTGCATTTTGTGTTCAATTATGTTATCTTTGACTAATAGTTAACAGTTTTTGATGAGCAGAAATATTTAAGTGTGACAAACATGCAAAAGAATAAGAAATCAGGAAGGGGGCAAATAGTTTTTCACACCACTGTAGCAAACGTATCTTAACAAGAGGAGGGATCTCGGAGTCCAATTGGTGAGGTTCATCATACATGCATTCATGTCTACACATAGTGTAAGGTTAAGGTTTAAATCCACAGTGGCTCTTTATTTAGACATATATGCTCAATGCATGGTATAACACAAGAGCATTCTAGGACTAATGTTTATTCAGCCCTAAATATGACTCTACATTCATGAATGATGATCCTTGCTGAAGAGCCCACTGCTGTCGATCCTGTGAACCTTCAGCTAGAGGAACGCCTGATCCTTGAAAATTGATGGATAACTTGTTGCCAACTTGGGGAAGAGAGACTTTTTTCACAGTGGAAACAGTAAACAATAATTCACCAACACCACTTGCACAATACTGGAAGTCGGCTGGGATTTATTGCCGCATTCCCTGTACAGTCCTGACTTCGCTCCAAGCCATTTCCACATTTTTGGGGCATTCCTGGGAGGCTTGACGCATGCTGTCATATCATGGCTCTGGCATACTCAGTAAACTTTTTACCTGGTGTCCAAACACTAGTGAAATGCTGGGATAAGTGAATTACTATAGCAGGGGATTATATAGAGAGATAAAGCTAACTTTTACTTGATTTTTTTTCCCCCAATTATTTTGGTTTGACTTGAACACACCTCACAATTAATGCACACCAATGCCCTTTATGTTTGTAGCCATATTACATTACTGAACAATGATTCATTATAATTCAACAGAACTTTTTGAACTGCAGAATTTCCTTTTGTGTTTTTTACTCTCATACTATTAAGCGATGGTAAATCATGCATTGTTTAGCTAGAAGATTTAATTCGTGGAATTTTCTTGGCAGTTTTTCATGGCAGAGAAATTCCTTGTGTCTAATTGTGATATGTAATGAATAAAAACAAAAACAATGGTACAAATAATGAAACTGTGAGACTGTGGGAAAAGAATGACTGAAGTACAACCCAGAAGATACAAGAGTTTGAAGAGAGAGAGAGAGAATAACAGTCCACCCAGCTTACGTCCTGTGCACCGTATTGCAAATACAGGAATTATGGCCAAGTTCCCCCTTGGAGAAATAGATATCCTAGGAGTAAAGAATGGCCGATGGTCAAAGGCCATACAGCCCTCTCTCTCTCTCTCTCTCTCTCTCTCTCTCTCTCTCTTCTGACCAGCTGTTCTCTCCCAGGTCTGATTAGATATAAACCTGTAGCTCGGGGCTTCCTCTAGCATTTCAGATTCCATCATTATTTGGCCCATAACATTTGTAAACTGGGTAAAAACCAAAGAACATGTGGAAAAATAATTTCAGGCATAGTTATATGATCTGTTTAAGTCTTCAGCCTTGTCTTTAACCGTGTTCCTTTAATGTGGTCAGTCCTCTGAAATGTTATTATTCAGGATAGCTTAAACACACAATACTGTACATAAGCAACTGCTACTATTTTAGGAACTAAACAGGCCCTAAGATATTCAACAGCTGATAGGATCACAAAGCTACAACTCATTTCAGTCATGGATTATTATCCATTCCAAAGCAGCGTAGCGCCGTAGTGCATAGCACTATGGTCTCGCTCTCACCTTCAGGGTCAAAGGTTTATAAGGTTTGCATGTTGTCCCTGTGTGTGCATTGGCACGCCATCCAGGGTGTGCCTCAACTTAGTGCTCAGAGTGCCCTGGGATAGACACCAGGCTCTTCTGAAACCCTGTACAGGATAAGTGGTATAGAAAATGAGTGAAGGTGTGATTTATCATCTTCAGGGAATGGGAATACATCACCAGTGATAAATTGGCACCCTGTCCAGGGTGTACCCTGCCTCATGCCCTAAGTCTCCAGGCCCTCTGTGACCCTGCATTCAGGATAAAGTGGTATAGATGATGAGTGAGTGAGTGAGTGAGTGAGAGGGAATATATCCTGAATGGGTTGCCAGTCTATCTCAAGTCAGACATTCAAACCCATTTATCATAGCCAATTCACCTAGTAGCATTTATTGGGAGGAAGGGGGTTAATCAAAGAACCCAGAGAACAGAGGAACCAACATAGGCATAGAGAGAATGTATCACACAGATAGTAACCAGAGCTCAGGAACCCTAAAGATGTGAGGCAGCAATACCACCCTATATTGGAGAAGAGTTTTTTTGAGAAATATAATTGGACCAGATGGGATTTCATTCCCATAACTGTGCATTGCATCGAGTTGACATCAACTTACCGCAAAGCCTTCATGGACCTGATGAAGGTCTTTAATAATTAAAAAGTTTGCAATATGCAGAAGCTCCAACAGCTCACAGATGTTTCTCACACTTCCATCCTGGCCCACGTATGGCCCAAATCTGAGCCCAGCTACAAAACGTTGTGCGATGGATAAAACTGTCAGCACTCTTTTTTTTTCATTCAGAAACGGAAAGAGTGATAAGCAATGTTGGACTTGTGCTTAAAAAAATGTGAGATCTCAGCAGGGAAATTATAGTCGACACTATTAACGTTCCCACAATTCACTGTTTCCGTCTGAACAGAGGGGACGTTCGAATGTGTACTTAATAACAGGTTGGGCTTACTCTGGAGCCCACGTTCTGCTGCGGTTCGCTGTTTATGTGTTCCATCACATTTTTCCATGTATTAAAATCTAATCTGTGTGTGTGTGTGTGTGTGCGCGTATGTGTGTTAATGCACGAGTGCCATACCTGTTTGTCAGGAGTATCACCGCTGCACAAGCCAAGACGGAAAAGCATTAAAGCTCAGCGAGGCGTTCATAATTAGAGGAGAGAGACAGGAGGGAACCACGACCACAGGAACATTTTTACTTATGAGAAAGTCATTGAAATTAAAGGAGAATAAATCAGTCGCTCCTCTGAGAAGATCGCAATGTGCTCTGTTTCAAAATGACATCAAGTGACAGGTATAACGAACATGTTACTGTATGTCAAAGGTGTTTTAGTTACTGACTCTATGGTTTTCTTCTAAACTGTTATGTGTTTATGAAAATGTAACACAGAGCTCAGCATGAGGCATTTGGTGTAATGCTGGATGGGAAAGTGTCATCTAATGTTACGTAGCTAGCTGACTAACAAAAGCTACGTTGATAAGATTCCCATTTCTTTAAATAGTTAGTTAATGTTTTGACCTGACAGCGGTTCTAACAGGATGTTTAAAACATATTTAGAAATGTTTGTACAGTGTATTTACTTTTACTTCTACTACTGGGTCATTCTACAGAAATGGTGGAATTTATCATAAATTAAAAATCAAAAATCATAAAAAAAAAATCTACTGAAATGTATTCCTTCTTTCATGCCTAGAACTTCTTCAATAGTAGTAACTTATGTTAAAAACCTTATGGATACAATAAAGGTAGAGCTTAATGCATTTTTTAAATACATTTACAGTAATAATGTGTAATTTCATAACTATTTACAAAATTACTTCTTAGTCCACATTGAACTTTAACCAGTTTACATTACATTTAGCAGATGCTCTTATCCAGAGCGACTTACATTTGTATCTCATTATACATCTGAGCAGTTGAGGGTTAAGGGCTTTGCTCAAGGACCCAACAGTGGCAACTTGGGATCTTCCGAACCATAGTCCAATGCCTTAACCACTGAGCTACCCCTGGCCCCTGTTAAACCAGTTAAAATGTATGTTAAATTTTTTTGACAATTATAAAATAAATAACACCAACGACGGATTTAAAATTGCCAGACCACAGCTGTAAATAAGAAACTTGCCTGGTTAAATGAAGGTAAATAATAAATTTAATTAAAAGCTTCACATAAAACTGCTTTGTTTTCTGAACAAATGAAGAGAGACATCTTACATACCTTTTCCATTTGTCCATGCTCTTTCTCCAGTGACCTCTGATGCAGGAACAATTTCAAATAGTCAAATGTACTGTATTTCAAAGTAAATCACAGTAACACAAATGACATGATTTGGGGTGACTGATATTTATTTCATAATATTAATTATAATCAATTGTTGTACATGATTTTAGTGTTTGACTTTTTTTAAATAAAATAGTGGTGTTGTTGTAAATCAGACCTATGTCATAAAAAATAATAATTAAATGAAAAGTATATGTTCCCACTTCCATGGGTTAGTTAATTTTATTTATTTTATTTTTTTAAAGAAAAATTTAATATTAAACATTGACATACTGTAAGGACATTTATTTCCTGACTGAAAATACATATTATATTTTCTGAACCTGTACAGGTAATGAGCCTGTTATGTTAATTTAAATGATTTTGGCATCAGCAAAACTAAGTGACAGCACTTTCCATCATTTTTGTAGAATTATTTATTTTATTTTATTTACCTTTATTTAACAAGGCAAGACATATTAAGAACTATTTACATATATATATTTACAACTGTGGCCTGGCAAAGGCGGAGCCTTTTAGGGGAAATAGGGGGACTAATAAAAATAAGGCATTTTAAGAAAGATGTACATATACAGTATAAACAAAATTACGAAAGAAAAATAAACAAATAAAAGCAAAAAGAAAATAAGATACATATTACAAATTTTTTTTAAATAAAATGTTATATAAACAATGTAAACAATGGAGCAGCAATGAGTTAGAGCAGCTAGTCTAAATAACAGCGACACACGTCTTTATAGTAAGTTGAGATCTGAGAATGAAAAGCAGACTTTGGAATGAGATTATCCAATTTTAATGTTTTCTGCAGGTCACTCAGTCTCTAGCAGCAGCGCTCTGAAAAGACGACAGGTCAAATACAGAGGTAGCCTTAGGAATGACCCATATCCTACTGAAATCTAGATAGCTAATATAAGCTAACCTGACAGGATTTCTGAGGGGATTTTTCTAGGTGTAATTATAAATGTGTCAAGGTTCCAATAAAAAAACAAACATGCTAATTGACCTGATTTCTAAATAAGATATCAATATACTGTATACAGAAATATTTATGTTGCTAAAAAGTGAATAAAATGAACATTTGTACTTAGCTAGTTGCTTAGCATTTGTTAACCTGGAAGAGATTTTGACAAGATTTTTCATATATGTATGGGTTTATATATGCTTAAATCTGCAGTGATGCAAAAAAACAAAAACAAACATGCTAACGTGAGAGGATTTGTTTCATTCATTTATGCATTTCGTGCTAGGTATTTTGCTAAAGACATCCCAAATCCATCATCAAATAGTTAGTAAACATACCGTATGCGTATCTGACAGGATTTTTCAGACAAAGGATTGTGAAAATCCTGTTTTGTTTTATTACTAGCACTGGCTAGCTTCTTGTGTTTATATGTAGCTATAAATGTAATTAATGTTTGCTAAGCGGCACGGTGGTGTAGTGGTTAGCACTGTCGCCTTGCACCTCCAGAGTCCGGGTTCGATTCCCGGGCCAGACTCGATTCCTGTCTCTGTGTGCATGGAGTTTGCATGTTCTCCCCGTGCTTGGTGGGTTTCCTCCGGATACTCCGGTTTCCTCCCACAGTCCAAAGACATGCAGATTAGGCTAATTGGCGTTCCCAAATTGACCATAGTGTGTGTGTGCTCTGAGTTGGATTGGTCCTGGGATAGGCTCCAGGTCCCCGCGACCCTAAATAAAGGATAAAGATGAATGAATGAATACAAATGAAATGAATGAAAACAAAACATGCTACAGTACCTTGACAAGTTCTCCAAGAGGAGTTTTTCTATTTATTCACTGATATTTATTGCTAGTTAAACTAAAGTTTTTCTATTGAAAAAAAAATTGACTGGATCTGTGGCAAATCCTTATATCTTTAAGCAGTTCATATAATCTGAGAGGATTTCTGAGAATATTTTATTGTCGATCATCTTTTCTTGTAATAAAACAAATTTACTTTGTTGTTGTTGCTGTCAGAATTATATACTCACTTATATTTACCAGTAAATAGTTGGTAAGATGTGAAAACTTGATAATATTTCTAAGTGATATATTTTAATGTCTATAATCATCTTTGTTGATAATAAAATATAATTTTACCTTGACAAGATTTCTGAGAGAGTTTATCTAGCTGACTAACAAACTTTAACCAGCTAATATCTGAGAAGTCCTTGTCATTGTGCTAACTGGGTAGGATTTCATAGATTAATACTATCAGTACTTTTGAGAGAATTTTGTCCTATGCTCAATGCTATTGCTCACAAGCTAGAAAACAAAAGCTAACCTGCTCAACAACAACAAAAACCTAACTCCCAGGTCATAAAATTTTTTGTTTCCTTTGGCATCAATAAAGTATCTATCTATCTATCTATCTATCTATCTATCTATCTATCTATCTATCTATCTATCTATCTATCTATCTATCTGTCTGTCTGTCTGTCTGTCTGGGCTGGGAGTTTGATGCTAATGTCAAAGAAAGGTGACCCAAATTAAATCTCTTCACATTCTCATCTCCTGGGATCTCTGACCACGTACACCTCCGCTTCATCCTCCCTTTTCTCTCTTCACCTTTCCTCTTCTTCATCTATTACTTCCTCGCACCTCAACAGCTTTTTAGTCTTTCATAAGCTCTTCTTGATGTCTCGCTCGCACACTTTTCCTTCCATTCCTTCCTTTACCGTCCTCAGGGAGACGGAGGTGAGACCACCATCTCTAATCTGCTACCCAGAAAGCTTGTTCACTCTCTCCTTCATCCTCACCGTTAACCCTGCCGCCGAGGAGCACACATTTACCTTTTAAGCTTGACAAAATGCTCTCTTGCCCCTCTGAGACACCATCAGAGTCCCAGCCGGGGACCTGAGAGAGCTTTTATCCTGTGTCCGACCCCCATAGTGAATCATCTACTGTACACACCAACCCTAACCTCAGTTAATAGCCATTTAAACATATACTGTAGGGCTTAACTGAAGGCAGGAATTTAAGAATAAAATGTAAAAAAAATAAAAAAATAAAAAAAATAAAAATTCTGCAGAGACATTTGTTAGGTTTATGAGTTTTGTAGTTTCAGCCCAAAATGGAAAAAAAAGACAATCTATTACATTTAGCAGAAGTACACATTACTAACCTGAAGTGACTCAATGCCTAGTTTTAAACCTACTGTAATCACCTCCAGGCCCAGGGTTCGATTCCCACCTTCTAAAAGTCTAAACGTCACTTGTAATTAAGAATGTGAACTGTGCAAATCTGATCTGACCAAAAATATCGGAATTGGGCAATGTTGCTTGTAATGTAAATGTAGCTTTAGAGTTAATGGGTAAAACAGGTATTTTTAATTTCAGGCTGAAATATATTACCAGAATGCAAAAAAGTGCTAGAATTTGCTAAAAACTAAATAAAGGAATTAATGTAAAATAATTGTAAGTGCTTTATTAAAAAACAAGTGAGATTTTAACTACGGCATTCAGTATGTGCACAAAACATAAAATACACAACACTTTCTTCTTCTTCTTTTCGTTATTATTATTACTATTATTATTTTTGGCTCAGATACGACATGAATACTGTATAGTGCATGAAATAAACATCTAATTAATCGAAATCATCATGCCGCGTTGACTTGTCTGTCATTTTGAATCATTTGTGTGGAATCCACGTGGGATAATTATTTTAGTGTTATCGGCATCGGTTGATTGCGCATGACAAGTTAGTCACGACCACGTAGACGCTTTGCTCTGCTTTCATCACCAAAGCCCTCCGGTGAGAAACACACACACACACACACACACACACACACACACACACACACACACACACACACACACACACACACACACACACACCAAAAAGAAAAAAATGCACCTCATTAATACAAACTCAAAATACACAAATCTTCACGAATATTTACACACTTGATTAACTGATTTACTGATTGATAAGTTTTTGTAACATAAGAAGACTACTCGTTAAAAGTTGTCTGTATGTGGTCATCAAGGTGCCAGGTTAAGTGTACATTTCAAATGTCCTTGCTTTCTCTCCTCAGGTTAAAAACTACAGTACATACACTTTAGACGCATAAACAGCAACAGCACAGTTTGTTTCTTTGTCTTTCTTTTCAACCTCAAGGCCAGCTGTTTCTGCAGTTCTAAGCTGTTTGTGTCTCATTTTCAGGTATAATTAGGCTGAACTTTACACAAAAATCCTTGCAGGTTACCTAAAACTGGCACACGATACCAAATACACAGTGTAAGTGTTGTGCGGGTGACAACATGCGAACTATGTTTTCTCTTCTTCATACATATGCATTCTTGTGTGGAAAGGCAGAGCAAAGAAAGTGTGAAGAAATTCCAAGTGTAGAAGATCACATGTTCTGTTTTATGGAGTTAAGTTTGAGCAATTAGCTAATAACTTGCCGGGATATGTAAAAAAATATAACCTCATTTAGATGAATTATAAATGGTAAAGTTTTAAAGACATGCCGGGGCAAATCTCAGTTTAATAGGTACTAGACGGTGTACAGTGTTGGAGAAAAGTGGAATTCTGAAAATAATGAGAATAAAGATAATAAGAATAATGTGTTACTTTATGCATTTAAATTGCTATACAACAATCACTTTTTACTATGAAGTCCTTATTCTTCAAAACCTGCTTGATCTGGGTGGGCTTAGAGTCAAACAGAAGTCTGCAGTACTCTGGCAGACACTTTCTCCATCCAAGCCTACTTTATTGCTTAATGAAGATCTCAGTGATTCGCCACAGACGTTCGCAAATTCACTAAAGAATTCCCTAGTTTTAGCCATTTTTGTACGCAGGTCGACACCCTGGCTTCAGAAAGTAAAACATACAGTATACAGTATCTCACGTTTTTTTTCTATACAGTAATGAAATACAGTGATACCTCAGCATATGAATGCCCCGCCTTAAAAATTTTCCCCTAAGGAATAAAATTTTTGCAAGACATTTTCCTTATATGTGAAGCATTTTCATCATATGAGCAAACAGAATCGAATGCCGGATAAGTTGCGCACACATTCAGGAGCCGTTCAAAACAGTGTTAAAAAAAAGTGTAAAAAAGTGTGTGTGTTATTTTGCATTTTGTGAAATATTTAGTGAAGACATAGCACCATACAAATACGGTAGCAAGAAGAAAAGGGAAACGTTTTCAGTTTGTTTTTTAAAGCAGCTGGTGGCAAGAGAAATCATAAATTAAGGTTAAGTGAGGTTTGATGTTTATTTATTTTATATTTTACCAGGTTTACATGTCTGTTCTATTTTGATTGTTTTTATATGCAAAAATATGATCATAGTGTTGGAAACTGATAATATTTTGGGGTGGCTGAAACAGATTATCTGCATTTGCATTGGTTCACAATACGCAATTTTGACTTAATAACTCGCCTCCAGAATGTTTTAAATACGTATGCCGAGTTACCACCGTAAGCTGATTCTTATAAGAACAACTCTTCTACCAGATATGCCGAGAACTAACCAGTGACATCACCTGTTTTGTGTTCAGGGAGAACAATAGTGAATGTCAAATGTCGTCTTAACACTTTTGGACACTTGTAGATTTCAAAAAGGAAAGATAAAGTTTGTACAGTTTGTTAAATATGTTCGAAGTAAACATGATGACCAGATGCTGTTAATGTTTCACATACAGGATCCAGAGGTTCTAATATACTGTACATTGGACACTTTCCTGGTGAAGATCTGAAAGCAAATTCAGAATGTAACTTTCCACTTCTATCGTGTTCTATTATCTTATCACTCATTTGCCTTGAATCAAAACCTACCACTTTTTCTCTCTGTAACCTTAGAAAACACTCCTACTCTCATGATGTCGTCAAGCTTCTCGTGTTTCTTTGCCACCCTTCCCACTATGCTTACTCTCTCAGTGCTCTGCAGGATCTGAAGTGGCTTCGATTTCTACACAATGACAGATCGCTTTGTGATGTGACACTATTTAGAGGTGCAGGAGCAGGGCCAGTTTTTTTTTCCTTGTGTGTGTGTGTGTAATTGTGATAAATCAGTTCTAGCAGCCACGTGGCCTAATGCTTGCTGATGGCTCTGAAATATACATACGTGTAGTAAATGTTATGCCTTGCTTGGAGTTATTAAGGCATGAATCAAGGCAATATTTCAGAAGGTCGATCTGCCGAGTTTCCGTTTTTAATACCTACCTCAGAGAGACTAACTCGAGCCAGATGTTCCAAGCAACAGGCAAGAAAGACCTGGCTGGGCCTACGACCAAGAAACACGTCGTGTTACACACAAGCTGTCCTCTGAAACAGACTCTCTGGGAATTGAGCAGATTATAATAATTTAGTGTGAGCTCTAACTAAATAAAGATAAAGATATTCTGACATTTGGATCATATCAGTCTAGAAAGCAGGTTTGAAATGGACTTCAAGTCTCAGTATCATACTCAATTTTTTACTTCTGCCACTGGCTGTAGCATAAATGTTTCTGACATTTTAAAATTGTACATTTTACAATTTTTAGTTGTTTTAGATGTTTTATTTGTGTGTTCTTACTGGTGCAGTTTTATAAACCACAGTCATGCTTCCATTTTCATTTTAGACAGAAGTGGTTTCACACTGTAAAATGTAATAAGTTGACTTTACTTAGAAAAAGTGAGGAAACCGATTGCCTTAAAATTTCCAAGTAAAGTAGAGTATGAATGTTTAGTTGGCATAACTTAACACAATTTGTAGGGACAACTTGTTAATCAAGTATACTTAAGTACTGTTGACTTAAAATCATTATTTGAGTTAACTTTCTATTAGTGTTCACATTACTAGGAAAAAGTGAGGAAACCGATTGCCTTAAAAAAGCCAAGTAAACATTACTCGAATAACTTAAGTTCATCAATTGTTTATTACATTGTGGCATGGGCGGGGCGGTGGCTGACGACCATCATGCCTTGCGGCGGTTCTCTATGTGTCCACCGTGTTGGAGAAAGGTGTTTGGGTTAATGGCTTCAGCTGTGTTTGTATGTGCTATCTCAGTGAATGTGCTGCTCATGCCATACAGTGCTGAGACCTAATAAAATACTCCTAGCCATTGCATTGGGCAGCAACCAAGCTCACTCAACTCCACTTGGAGAGACTAAGTAAGCTTAATTTCTGCTCAATGCAATGGCTGGGAGAAGTTTATTCACCACACAGTCACTGTATAGCATGGGAACCAAATCCAATTCAGCCTTAGCATGAACCGGGGCACATTCAACAGATCACACACATACATATCTTAAAACACCCAACTTGGCCAAAGCCATTAACCCAAACAACTGTCCTGAAAAGGGTGAAAAGCAAAAACCCCGCAAAGCATGATGGTCGTCAGCCGCTGCCCCGCCCACCCTACAGTATAAAACACTGAAAATATATCCACTGTCAGGAACAATTGAAATCTGACCCAAATCACCACTATTCTTAAACAATTTATTCTAACATGTAACTTAAAACCGTAATGAAGCTTCAGATGTTAAAAACATCCTGCTGCTTCTTTCAACATCAGAAAATTGGCGCCAATTCACCCGTTCACGAGCTGAGCACGCACAAATTCTACTACGCATGCTCTCTTGCTTCTTCTTCCCCCCCTTTTTTTACTTCTTCATTATTCTTGGGCTCGCTGCTGCCTCTCACTGGTACAATAACGTCATTGCTTTATTTGTTGCTACTTATTTGTTGCAAGTAAGCATCACTAAAACTATTAAGTAAATTGTTTTACTCACCCTGCAAGTAAGTGTTACTCAACAAAACCTTGTAAGATGTATAGTTTGAATTTTTTGAGTAAAGTTTACTATTTATATGCGAGTCAGCAAAGCAATTGGAATTTACAGTGCAACTGGTAACTCTTCTAAACAAACCGTACTTGTTCAGTCTTTTTCTAATTGTGCTGTCATGGACTTTAACATGCTCAGTGAGGCCTCTAGGGTCTGAGATGTAGCTCTTGTCTTTTTTTGTTTTTGTTTTGTATATATCTGATATGCATGGTCTCACTTTGTAGTGAATGTGCTGGGACATTTATTCCTGGCAAGAAAATTGACAACTGTTTTGAATGCTTTTCAAAATGTCGCTGTAGAACGTTGAGCTCCAAATTGTTTGAAAATTTTTTATAACTTCTAGCTTGATACAACAATTGCTTCCCTAAAACCACTGTATATGTCTTTCCTTCTTGACATTGTGTTAACACACACCTGAATGCTAGCAGACTTGCAAACTGCCAAAAACGTCTGCTTTTATACTGTAGAGGTCTACACAGTTGCTGATGATCAATTCATCAAGGGCTGATAATTAGCAGCACCTGGCTGCAACTTAGTCTCTTGGAAAGTGGACTGTATTTCGCTTGTCCTGTGTAAGATCCCAGTGAACAGGGCTTGTTGGGGTTGAAACCTATCATAGGCCACACACACACACACACACACACACACACACACACCCATTCATAAACTACGGGTAATTTGGAAATACCAGCCTACAGCGCTTGTTTTTGGACTGTAGGAGGAAACCAGTGTACCTGGTAGGAACCAACCAAACATGGGGAGGTGTAACATGCAAATCCCCAACAATGGATGGCATCAATGCTAATCACTATTGCATCATGCCACCTATGGACACCTTTACATAGACAAATCCTTTCTAAGCACTGCGCCATGAGATGTGGGGCATCAACAATGTCAGATGCACCACCATGCCATGAGCTGGGTTACATCTGCTTGACAATGCATGATCACATCATGGGAATAAAAATTTTTTTGAAAGAATGAAAGTAGTAAGATTTGTTTTAGAATGCATGATCAACATGGTGAAATTCACACATGCTCCATGCAACCTTCTTGAAACGCAAATTTGTTTAGGTTTAGGTTGATTTGAATGATGAAAATTATTCATTGGCTAAAGTATTATGATCAACTGTTTACAGAAAAGATAAAGAGAGCTACTGTAGTGTAGTTTAAACTATTTCACTGACAATTTACACAGTTCCTTAAGAGGCACATTGGCTTGTTACTGTACCCAGCTTACTGTAGCATTGCATTTTATTGTACGCATGTGTCCATTTTAAAAAAGGGAATTGAATTACGTAGATCAGAATACTTTCTGAATAAGTTCTGCCCTTGATGTCTACAGTCATATTAGTTTATTGCATTTGGATGACTTCTAAAAAGCTTTATAAAGCTGATAAAGTGATAAAATGCTTAAAAGGATGGTAACAGGGGTTCTCTTAAAGGGGATTAGTCAGTGAGTATTACAGGACAGCCTGGGGTCCCTCGTAAGTACCATTATTGTATTATTTTATCTTGAGTGCCAGTTTACTTCTTATACCCATTTTTTTGCAATTTCAGGAAGGAAGTTCTGGTTTAAAGTGCACCAAACCTCAAAGTGCAGTTTTGTCAACACTAAACAGTGACATCAACGTTCAGAAAATCAGAACGTCTGGCCATTTCCCTGGTGTGTGCAACATTTTCATACACTGTTAACATTCTTGGCATCTCAAGACAACGGCATCATGCTTCCCTTTAGCTCAGACATTCGTACCGACTCGCACTTACACACACCTCCATCTGTTCTGAGAAAAGCCCTCCAGCCTTTCACACACACAAAATCTTTTGTCTTTAATCAACATCGCAAAGAAGCACACCTTTCAGCAAATAACTTTGTCTTGCACTTTTCCTGTTTGCCTGACACTTACGAAAAAAAAAAACACACTCTAATACTAAACCTGTTCCATTTTTTTTTTGTGTGTGTATGTAAGCTGTTTAATTTTTTCTTAGAAAACTGTTTAATTAGTTAGTAAAGTGATTTCAGTTTTGAAATACCTTGAACTCAATGATACTAAAGCATTTAGTTGTTGTAGCAACATGAGCTCAGACTTGCGAATGAAGTAGCAATCGAAATTAAGGAGATATGTAGGTAAAGTTAAGGTATGTTTTATGTATGATATTGAACAATTGTACAGTTGGTCAGAGGTTCGAGCCCTGCCACTGCTGTATCACCACTGTTGGGTCCAACCAGTTTGAATTAGATTGGATGTCGTCTTTCTACCCTCAGATTCCTATTGTTTTGTTCGAAAGAAGTCTAACTTAATGTGTGCATTCTAAAATTCTTTACTGCTCACCATAGCTGTAAAGCGTGGTTATTTATTGTAGCCTAAATATTTTATTTATATATGTTGTTGTTCTATGGCGGCGCGGTGGTGTAGTGGTTAGCACTGTCGCCTTGCACCTCCAGGGTCTGGGTTTGATTCCCGTCTCTGTGTGCATGGAGTTTGCATGTTCTCCTGGTGCTTGGTGGGTTTCCTCCGGGTACTCCGGTTTCCTCCCACAGTCCAAAGATATGCAGGTTAGGCTAATTGGCGTTCCTAAATTGCCCGTAGTGTGTGATTGGGTGTGTGAGAGTGTGTATGTGTGTGTGCCCTGCGATGGATTGGCACCCTGTCCAGGGTGTACCCCGCCTAGTGCCCGAAGTCTCCTGGGATAGGCTCCAGGTCCCCCGCGACCCTGAACACAGGATTAAGCGGTATAGAAAATGAATGAATGAATGTTGTTGTTCTTCTTTTTCTTCTTTCAGCTGTCCATGCATTTGACTTTCTTCTATTTTTCTTTTTTATACCAGTTGCCCCACCTTATGCAGTCATCCATTTTTTATCTATACTTTTGACTGGCACTAAGTTTGATGCCTGCAACCTAGGGGCTGGGTTTGGACATTGGCTAGGAATCAAACCTAGGCTTTCCACCTACCATTAAGCCACCAATGCTGTTTATACAGTACTCCGGGCTGCAGTACTAAGAATATACACAGCCCATAACATTAGAACCCAAATCATTAAGCCAAATATTGTGTCGGTTCCCCTTGTGCCACTGGGGTAGCTCTGGCCCCTCGAGGTAAGAGACCACAAGACCGCTTGAGGTGTGCTGTGGTGTCTCACTCTTTTGGTGCTGTGGGTTGTGGGCAGGGGTTCCATGGACTTGGCTTGTTTTGATTTCTGGTATTCCAGTATTCCATGGATGCTTGTTGGTGGGAATTCTGATGGTGGATTAACAACCTTACACTATGTGCCTGCTAAGCTCCATACGCGGCAGGCTGTGACGCACTGGGTGTTCTGATACGTTTCTTACCTAACCAACATTAACTTTTTTCAGCAGTTTGTGCTACATTGGCTTTTCCTACTTGCAACCTTTAGAAATAAACAACTTCTTAATACATTTTATACTTAATAATAAGCTTTATTCTACTGATGCATTAAGGAGCTCGAAAGAACACACTGATAGTATAGATATCTGTATGGATGAACTGGTTAGAATCACAATATCAGACAAACCACACCAATACCCGTTGGTATACTGTAGAGAGAGAGAGCTGCTGTGGCAGGCTAATCAACTTATACACTATTTATGATCACAAACAAGGGGGAAGAAAGAGAGAGAGAGAGAGAGAGAGAGAGAGAGAATAAAGAAAAAAAAACATCAATCCCGGATCCCTCCTTGTAGCTCTTGTAGTCACTTCATGTTTACCTACGACGTACAAAGGCGGGAATCATGGTAGCAAATCCCCTGATTTATATATTTGCTCCATGCTTTTGGGCTTAAAAAAAAAAAAAAAAAGAAAAACCTCAAACAAGAATCAAACGGAATATCAAAGCGCAGAGAAGTGAACGAGCGAATATGTACGTTTTTGTGTAAAATAAACATTTTGACAGCACGTTGATGGCAGCTGAGCCGAGTGATGGAATTTGCTTGATCTCTGAGTGAGAGTTGATTTAGAGGAAGGTGAAAATGCAGGCAGGAGGTGGAATCGGGCCTTGCTGCACTCCCAGCTTCACACGGCATAGCAAATTTACTCTGACTCACTCCGCAGCCATACTGTAGCTACACTTACTGTATAATTAACAAACTTTATTCCCACCTAATTATTGCAATTAGTGAGGATCCTGATTTGCATTCTTTCTCACATGCCGACGATGTGTTATGCAGTGCCCTGCAAAAGTGTTCACACCCTTTGAACTTTTCCACATTCTGTCATGTTACAACCACAAATCACAAAATGTTATGTGATTACAGTAGATCAATACAAACTGGCACATTATTGTGAATAGGATAGAAAATAATAAATTATTTTTTATATTTTTTACAAATATAAATGTGAAAATTGTGGCATGGATTTGTTTTCCCACTGAGACGCTCTCCATCCAATCTGACTGAGCTTGAGCTTTTTTGCGAAGAACAATGGTCAAAAATTTCACTCTCTAGATGTGCAAAGCTGGTACAGACAAAATCCCCTAAATCTTGGTTCTACAAAACATTGACTCATGGGGGTCAGATATTTATCTCTAAAAATTTTTAATAAATATTATCCATCCATTTTACAATTACACAGTATGTGGCACTTTGTGTTGGATTATCACATAACAATAAAAATGCATTTGCGTTTTTGGCTGTAAAGGAACAAAATGTGGAAAAGTTCAAGCGAGATGAATACTTTTACAAGGCACTATAAATTAAGTGCATTCATTAAGTGGTGGGAGGCGGCAATGTACGTCACTGCTACGCGCTGCTCCATTGCAATGTTGGAAATGACGTCAGCAGCGAAAAGCTGATGGATTGAAAATATTGTGATGAGTCAAATGTGCATCCAATCTGACTGAGTGCGAGCTATTTTGCTAAGGACAATGGTCGAGATGTGCGAAGCTGGTCGAGACATACCACAAAAGAGTAACAAAAAATTGCATAAATAGATACATAACAGGCAGAATAATATTATATTAGATTTGTAACCAAGGAACTAACTAAGGAAAATTAAACAAGGAATATTCAAGACATTGCTGCTAAAATTATGCCAGAGAGGAGAGTCATCACTACTACTGCTCCATCAGCAGGTAGGGATGAAGAAGACGAGAAATAGAGGAATGAGACCTTAGAGGAGGCGGAATGGTGAGAAATAAGAGAGAGAGCGAGAGAGAGTGAGAGAGCACCAGAGGAATGTGTGAGGGCATGGGAATGGTGGTGTGACGATGCTCAGCACCGAGACTTTGGCTGCGTTTAAAAAACACTCAGCCGCGCAAACCCAACAAACTGTTACTGCTATCTCTGCACCTATCTCAGCACTGGGCCTGAGAAACATGCACACGTGCACACACACACACGCACTTAATTATTTATTTACGCCTGGAGTCTAAATCTGGGTCACCAGACCCCCTATCTTCCCTTCCTTCACTCAGAACTCGCATGAGCATGAGCATTTCCCTGTATTAATATTATTCTTATTATTTATTATTTATTATTCTTATTCTTTTTTTTTTAAATATCCGTTTATGAAAAGTGCTAAATGAAAAGCTGTCATTATTGTCAACATTGCGCTGATGAGAATTCCGACTCATCAGACCAGTGATCATATTTCACCCACAACCGGGGACGATTCTCAATCCTATTTATCACTCGTTCGGCGAAATCGGAATATTACTTAATATGAAAATCTCTCCAATTAATTACAAATTCATTCCGTGGACATAACCAGGCTTTCACATGCAAATGTCCTCTGATTAATACCATTATGTAAATTTCAAAGCAAAAAAGAAAAAAAAAAAAAAATGGCACAGTCTGCATTTAAATACATTTGCAACGTGTAATTTTTATTTATTATTTTTTGTGCAGGATCGAACCCACGGTGTAACAGCAGCTCCTCTGGCCTTCTATAAAGGTGAGTGCGGATTACCATATGTATGAGAATCATTGCGACTGACCTCAGATCAGATCTACAAGCTCAAAGCGGTGTCCGTACACTCGATCCGGGGTGTCTCGGGACAGATCTGACAGCTGTGCTCGATATTCATGGCCTCGTTGTGTGCATAAAAAATAAATCGCAGCGTCTCTGTGGAACTGATTGTGTTTTTTGTTGATTGATTTAAGAATCTAAGAGCATTTATTTATTGTACTGGAGTTGGTATAGTGCTGGTTTAATAATGTACTTCTTCTGAACCATCACGTTCATTCTACAATGAAATTTCGATCCTGAAGGGGTGTGGCTTATTTCAGGATGATCTCACCTCTTACACAGGACACAACACCTTGCTGAAAATTACATATATACAAATATGTTGTCTTTTACATGTAACTGGTGAGCATGTATGTTTTTGTAGAGATATTATAGAGATGCTCATTTTTTCTTTAATTTGTCACTTTTGTCTATATATGAATGGTGTTCAAGTCAAACCGGGATTTTGATTGCATAGACTTGCAGAATGCAGTTATGAGAGCGAAAAACTGAGCCGAGGTTCTGTATTGCGCAAGTGGTGTTTGCGAATGATCGCGTGTACTGTTCCCACAGACAGATGCATCAGTTCTACGAGTTTCCGATAAGTTATCTGTCATTTTTTCAATGGTCAGGCGTTCCACTCGCTAAATGCTCATGGGAACGACTGCAGAAAACTAATAGGCACCTCATAGGCCAGGGTGGTCGTACACAGACCTACAGCCTTCTTTTCTAAATCCTGGTTTGACTTGAACGTCCCTCATATCTAACTAATAATGTGCTTTTACTGTGACAATCCCCTCATTCCGAATTCTGAAACAAAACCGGATAAACAGGGCCAATATGCAGCCTGTATAAACAGAAAGTTAATTAACGACGTGTTAATTGAATACAAGGTCTATAATTGTTGTACTACGAGCATAAACATCGTCTTCTTCAAATATTATTAATGCGTCTTTTTGGTTGCACCTATTAGAGATTCTTGTCTGTGAGTTAATTTCATTATGCTAATGAGCCCTCATCCTAACCGAACCTAGGCTTTGATCCATGTTAATTGTCGTGATCTTCAAAGACAAAGTCACCGCTTTACTTTTAAATGAATTTTACATTTTTTTAAGTAATCGTATGGAAATGAGAGGCATGTAATTAAATTTTTATGATGTGCCTCGCTATTTCTGACGGGATGAAGTCAGCAGCTCTTGCTAGGGTTTTTTTTTTTTTTTCTGCTTCGCCGTTTAACAGGCGGGAAAGTGAGAGTGGATAGAGAGAGAGAGAGAGAGAGGGAGAGAGAGGGAGAGAGGATGCAAAGATTAAAGAAACTGAATATCCAAGACTTCATTTGTACTGATAAACTTTAGGCTTTAATATGCTCTTTTGTGTTCACAGCATGAAATCATCACACAAGAAACTTTTTCCCCCTCTCTCTCTCTCTCTCTCTCTCTCACTCTCTCATTCACTCTCTCTCTCATCCACCCTCCGTATCCTTTTTCTCTCCCTTTTAACTTTTTTCTCGGTTTCCTCTGAGTGCCTGACATGTGAGATGGTTTCGATAGTGTGTGTGTGAACCTGCAGAAGATGGAGACGTTAGGCAAGGAAGAAGATCACGCACTTGAGAATATCACACAATCTTAAACGCAAACTCGAAAAACCAATAACCGCACTAACCTGGGTGAAGGCGAGATCGGAAAAAGATCTAGATGATTAAGTTTTGGATGTGCAAACGTGTTTTCTTCAGCTCTAATAAGCAAGTGTGTGTGTATGTGTGTGTCTGTTACTGCGAGCACTGTGTTTTGGCTTGGACTCCTTCAGGCTTAATTACACCCTGATGGCATGCTCCTGATTTTGGCAGCATGGCCTGGACTCATTTCCTTATCTACCTAATGTCCGAAATTTAACTATTACTCACAACAGGCATTTCGGCGCGTCTGATGGCCGGGTGCGATTGGCGCGGCTGATAACTCACGGGAAAAGAGAATCTGGCAGCATCTCAGCTGCCTTAGGTTAATTACGTCAGTCACGTAGTGGGAAAATACCAGCAGCACCAAAGCTATGAGTAAACTAGTAATCAGTGTAATCAAAATCAGAGGGTTTGGGTTTTTAAAGAAGTCGCTCAGCCAAAAAGAGAAGTTTACGCTGTTTTCCACTCATCGCAAATGGGCCCAATCTGTCAAGATATGTTTGGTGTCTGGAGTTTAAGTTAAAAGGATGGAGTTTGGCATCACACACACAGTAACCCCTGGGCCTACACTACTGTTGAACCACCTTTGGGTCCAACTGGTATTTTTTTAAAAGGACAACATTTTTTATTCAATTGGCATTTTTGGCATGAGGTCTGGACTTTTTTTTTTTTTTTTACAGTTTGTTTTGTTGGCTACTATTATTATTATTATTATTATTATTATTATTATTATACTATTGTTCTACTTGCCTACAATCCTGACCAGTGTCCCAGCATCTACTGATGAACACCACACCTACAACGTGATGCTACCAGCATCCTGCTTTATGAGCCCAGACCTCAATGACCAAACACTTTCCTTAAATTATTTTGTTGTAGGTGGGATCTCCTATTATTACATCATTCCCCGAGTCAATACTTTGTAGAACTATCTTTGGTTCCAAATATAGCTGGACGTCTTCTGGAAAACCTTTCAACTTTTGGATCAAGACATTTCATGAGTTAAATGGATTTGTACAGGGGTTGTTCTGACACATTTTTGTTCTTGGTTTTGAACCATTCCAGTGTAGCTTTTAACGTATGGTTGTAACTGTTGTCTTGTTAAAAGGTGAAGCTCAAAATCACGTTTCTTGAAGACTGGAGCACTCACTCATCGTCTATACCGCTTTATCCTGTATTCAGGGTCGCGGGGGGCCTAAAACCTATCCCAGGAGACTTAGGGCACAAGGCAGGGTACAGGCTGCCAACCTATCGCAGGGCACACACACACACACACACACACACACACACACACACACACACACACACACACACACACACACACACGCTACGGGCAATTTGGGAACACCAATTATGCCTAATGTGCATGTTTTTCGTCTGTGGGAGGAAACCGGAGTACCTGGAGGAAACCCACCAAGCATGGAGAGAACATGCAAACTCCATGCACACAGCGACGGGAATCGAACCTGGCCGGGAATCAAACTCGGACCCTAGAGGTGCAAGGCGACAGTTCTAAGACAGGAGCAAATTTTTGGCTAAGATTTGCTGATGAAATGTTTCCATAATGCTGCCACCACTATGCTTTACTTTAACTCTGGGTCCAGATGTCAATTATTAATGTACAGTACACTGTACATATATATATATATAAACAACAGTGTATAACTGGTTTAAACATGATGGCTGGACCTTTAGAACAATGTTTTGCTGTGTGTGTGTGTGTGTGTGTGTGTGTGTGTGTGTGTGTGTGTGTGTGTGTGTGTGTGTGTGTGTGTGTGTGTGTGTGTCTGTGTGTGCGTGCGTGCATGCGTGTGTGTGATATAGATAGGTAAAGGCCAGATGGTCTTTACCTTTGATACCGTATTAGATACACAAAGCCTCTTACATGCATCATCCTAATCCACCTATCTGGGTGCTTAACTGCAAGCCAGATGTGCCCAGGTAGTGTGTGTGTGTGTGTGTGTGTGTGTGTGTGTGTGTGTGTGTGTGTGTGTGTGTGTGTGTGTGTGTGTGTGTGTGTGAGAGAGAAAAACATGGGGCAAGTCTGTCAGGGTGTGTGAGTCAGAGCAGAGCATGTTAGCATGTAGGAGTGTATGGGTGCGGAGCATTACATTGTGTGTGTATGTGAATGCATGTGTGTATGTCTATGTACGTGTGTGTATTGTAGAAACAGAGGGAGTGTGATCTGAGAACTGAGTGCTGATTGAGTTTCAAAGAGTCTGGCAGCATCGGTTGTGGTGTGAGGCAGACAGCCAGGAGATGTTAGACACACACACACTCACTCTTCCCAAACACACACCCATCCATAAAGAGGGTTTAATACTCTCCCACACACCCTTAACGAGTATTTAAACACACATTCACAGCCTCCACTAAAGAGGTGCCAATATTTCATCCTGTCCCTGCCGTGCCCTGTAAGAAATCTTCCTTCTCTGCTTCACTCGTGTGCAGATATTAACCAGACGAAGCGCTGCGAGCCTCACTCCCACTTCCCAGCCAGCGTCCACTGGGAGACTACTTTTCTTTGTCGCTGGCATTTTGACCCTGACCAGGAACTGTCCTGTTGATGTTCATAACAGCAACGTCCAGTTCCCACTATCACGGTTTGCTGCTAAGATTTGCTAAGTTGAAATACAGTACGTTCACCATGTGAAAAACCCTGGAACCTTGAACGATTTGCTACAGCAAGCACATGTATACTGTAATGCCGATTATTTACAAATGGCTCTACGATGCCCTATGAGGTCCTATGGATCTCTACAGAGAGACCTCCGGTAACTAACAAAAACGTCCTGGTGCGTGGCAAAGAAATGTCACAGCGGTCATACAGTAGCACACTCTCGATGAGAGCGTAGCTAATCATAGTACATCATGATACTCCTGTAGCTCACTGCTGCCACCTGTAGGTACAGTACTACTATAAACATGCAGTAACCCTGCTGTAAATCTCTGTGGGTATCCGCAGCCATTCGACCGGCTATGACTGCCAAGATTTGACTTCTGAAAGCCACGGATGGCCACAAATAGGCCTACGGAAACATACTGGGGACGCCCCGCAAAATTATGATTCAGAAAATGCTAAGAAGATTCATACTGTAGGCCATGCTGTGAAGCTGAACATACACTACAAGTCGCCCGAACACACCCTGACAAGCCACAATCTTACAATTGGTTTGTAAATCTTGGGAAAATTTGGAACGGGGCATCAGTGCATACACTAGTCTGAGTAGGTAAAATGGTTATATTTTATTAAAATAAATAAATAAATAAATTCTAATAAACTAGTAGCATACATTTTTATTTAGACAGTTAAATAAAATGTTGTGATCCAAACATTTGAGAAAATATTTTTTCTTGTGTTGCGCCCAAAATAATACATCTAAATTTTTAATAATATATTAAAATATTCTAATATATAGAATATTTTAAAGAGAATATTTATATTCATGCATAAAAATGGAGGCAAATGTTAAGCAAAGTTTTGAAGCAAATAAACTGGAATAGGATCAATATTGCATATAATTGACTATAAAAGTAAGTAAAAGTAATATATATATATATATATATATATATATATATATATATATATATATATATATATATATATAAAATAAATTAATTAAATATAATTTTATTTATATAGCGCTTTTATCAATGGTCATTGTCTCAAAGCTGCTTCACAAAAATGAAAAGAAAATTTGAAAAGAAAATTTATGGCAGTGTGTATGTGTGAGAAAAATGTATCTAGATAATAATGAGATTGTCCCTGATGAGCGAGGCGAGGGAGATGGCAATACGAAGAAACCTTGAGAGGAACCAGACTCAACAGGGAACCCATAACCGATAACAGAAATGATATAATATCGTGTGTGTTAGGCTGCTGGAAGTTCAATATAACAGAAGTTATTTAAATGAGCATGAAGTCCAGTTCAGCACAGGGATGAGTCAGCAGGTGCAGAGGAAAGATGGGGTCTGAATCACTGGGATCTCAGGAGCAGCATGTGTAGCTCCAAACCATCATGAAGCTGAATGCAGCTGGAGCTGGTCTTCTCTGAATGACTCAAGATCCTCGCAGGGTCAGCCTTTGTCTATTGAAGTTGGCACAATCTCCAGATGCCTCGGGATGGGTAGAAAAATAAAGAACAGGTGGAAAGAATTACTGTAGTTGCCATTCAGGATTTTTAAGCAGCACTAGATAAGAGAAAGCCCAATGTAGCGTGGACGGTGAACCCAAACGCGGAGAGAAGCGAGTGGATAGGATAACCACGCAATATATTCTAAGGACTCTCACGAAAGGGGAGCAAGGGAAAAACACAAATTTAACCTGCGTCCTATAAATACACACTCAAGATCAGAAAGCAAAAAACCAAGAAAGGTGAGTACTCACAGTTTCGTAGATTAACGACCGGAACCGACATGGGCCGAACTCAATGACTGAGCAATGTGAAATGGTTTGTTTACTCCTCTTATACTTCCTGTTTCGCGACCTCATTACTTCCGGGTCCTAGTGCCGGTCGCGGATTGAGTGTGCATGACAATTTTAATATTCTGGGAACTTCTAGGAGTCCAGAGTTTTGTGATCTTAAGGCGTGTGGTGGATTGTAGCGTATCAGAAGACTGGCTAGATATGTGGGAGCTAAACCATTTAAAGCCTTGTATGTAAGTAATACTATTTTGTAATTAATTCTAAACTGAACAGGTAGCCAGTGCAGGGATGGTAATATTGGGGTTATATGATCATATTTTCTGGATCTAGTGAGAACCCTGGCGGCTGCATTTTGGACTAACTGAAGCTTGTTTATTGAGGATGCAGGACAACCACCTAGTAATGCATTACAATAGTCCAGTCTGGAGGTCATGAATGCATGAACTAGCTTTTCTGCATCAGATACGGATAAGATGTTCCTAAATTTGGCAATATTTCTAAGATGGAAAAAGGCTGTTTTTGTGATATTTGAAATGTGATTTTCAAAGGACAGGTTACTGTCTAATATTACACCCAGGTCTTTCACTGTCGAGCTTGTAGTAACAGTACAGTACATCCTTCTAAACGCAAGCTGAATTGTGAGAGCTGTTGGTTGCTGGTTTTTGGGCCAATAAGTAATATTTCTGTCTTATCTGAACTTAGTAAAAGAAAGTTATCTGTCATCCAATATTTTATACCCTGGAAGCATGTATATTGAGAACAGCAGAGGTCCTAAAACTGACCCTTGTGGGACCCCATATTTCACTGGCATTACACCAGACAGTTCTCCATTTAGATCTACAAAATGGTATCGATCAGACCATTTTAATGCCTGTCCCTGAATAATTATGTGATTTTGAAAGCGATCTATGAGAATATTATGATCTATAGTGTCAAGTGCAGCACTAAGATCAAGTCAGACTAGTATTGAGATCCAGCCTTGGTCCAAAGCAAAAAGCAAGTTATTTGCAATTTTAACTAGTGCAGTTTCTGTACTACTTGTATAATGGGGCCTGAAACCTGACTGAAATTCTTCGAGGATATTGTTTTCTTGCAAGAATGTGCATATTTGAGCTGATACTACCTTTTCTAATATTTTTTATATAAACGGATAATAATAATATCATTAATAATAATAAGAATCATAATAATACATTTATTTTCACTTACAGTATTATGTTCATGGCAATACTACTATTACTAATAATATTAATAGCAATAATAATGGATACACATATTTTATATTTTGTAACATAAAACATATTTATTGACAAATAAAACTACAGTACAATTATGTATATGTTAATGAATGTATTAATTTATTAATTTAAATCAAACTGGATAATTGGAAATTGAAATATATACAGATAATTAGTTAAATGCTTATGAGTGAAGTCACTGAAATCACACACACACACACACACACACACACACACACACACACACACACACAGAGCACATCAGTAGTTTGTCCTTATCTTGCCCCACTTTCCCCTATACTGCCACCTCCTGTATGGGAGAGTATACTATAAATATGCAAGTGCACCCGAGAACAGAGAGCAAAAAATATGTGCACGGTGGCCAGCGGGGGAGTGTGTGTGAGGCGGGGGAGTGTGTATGAGGCGGGAGCGATCGTTCCTGGACGCAGTACAAATCGATCACATCCTACACCATATAACTCCATTACACATGTCATTTTAGCTTCTTCTTCTTCTTCTTTTTTATTTTTCGTCCATGCTTTATATTTCGGTACTGGGAGTAGAGGACGTGGCCGGGTTGGCCATCATCCCTGCGCCGTGTCACTCGCTCCTCTACGAATGTTTCCAATTAGGCTGAAGTGTAGCTCGCTTTACAGCACCATGCGTCTCTTTTCTCACGTTCTCTCCCCTCCGCTAATGTCGAAGGAGAAAATGGTGTTGTAATGTCTCCATAGTGTTACTTCTTAATCAGGGGACGCATCCGGTGTCAAGGGGGGAATCTGAATAAAGTGTGTGTGTATATGTGGTAATGCACTGTGTGTGCGATCACCATTATTTCAGTATTTCCTCTGCTTTTTATTCTAATGACGTTATCCAATATGTAGCACATACAGATTTTCTAATGGCACTTAAGGTGTCTGCAGTGAGTGTGTGTGTGTTGGGGAGGGGGGGGGGCATATAGGGGTGAAAGCAATGGCATGGAGGAGGTCTAATTGCCCAGGCCTTTGTTTTGTCAGAAATCCTGCCACGAGCCACACTGACAGCACTTACTGCAACACACTCCTTTACCTAGCAAGAGAGAAAGAGAGAGAGAGTGTGTGTGTGTGTTTGTCAGGTTGCAAGGGAGAGGCGAGTTATGTTAAACTAAAAGCTGGAGCAGACCTCTTTATCATTACTAATAATTACAGCAACAGAATGACGGAATGTATACAGTACATCTCTCTTCCTGGTAGAACACACACACACACACACACACTTGCACATCTGGCCTCTATTTACCTATCACTGAACACAGACATAGAATTTACCCTGTTAAACAAATCCGGTTCAAGTCTTCACTTTTCTCTCTAACACCCCACACATACACACGTGCACACACGCGCACACACACAAGCATGTGCACACACACACACACACACGCACACACACACCCTCCAATCATTATAAATGTAGTTGGGTTTCTTAATACCAGCCAAATATCCCCACAAGGTCAAAAGCATCAAATATGTATCTTAATTTACTTAATTTTATTTAAATAATACTTCAGCTTCACTTAGTAACTGTAATGTAATAGATAGAGAGAGAGAGAGAGAGAGAGAGAGAGAGATTAAAAGACTAAGACTGAATTTATGCAATGCACATAGAGAGACGATAAGAGAGAGAGAGAGAGAGAGAGAGAGAGAGAGAGAGAGATGAAACAGATGGGGAGACAGACAGAGAAATAAGGAAACGACAGACAGAGGCCCAGAGAGATAGAGAGAGAGGCAAAGAGGTAGAGTGAGTGAGTGAGTGAGTGAGTGAGAGATAAGATAGAGAGACATTGATGTAAAGTAAGAGAGAGAGAGAGTGAATTTACATGATACATATAGAGACTAGCGTAGGTTAAAGAGTTTGTAGAAATGGTTCAAAGGTTAAAGTTACAAATAAACTGATGAGCTTTAATGTAATCAGTGATATTATTATTTCAGGTTGAAGTCTGTCTTTCTGTACACCTGAACTCTCTGTCTAACTTATTATTCATTCATTCATATTCAATACCGCTTAATCCTGTGTTCAGGGTCGCGGGGGACCTGGAGCCTATCCCAGGAGACTTCGGGCACTAGGCGGGGTACAACCTGGACAGGGTGCCAATCCATCGCAGGGCACACACACATACACACACTCACACTCCCAATCACACACTACGGGCAATTTTAGGAACACCAATTAGCCTAACCTGCATATCTTTGGACTGTGGGAGGAAACCGGAGTACCCGGAGGAAACCCACCAAGCACGGGGAGAACATGCAAACTCCATGCACATAGAGACGGGAATCGAGCCTGGCCGGGGAATCGAACCCTGGACCCTGGAGGTGCAAGGCGACCACTAACCACTACACATGTCTAAGTTATTAATACAAAAAAATCTAACATGAACAAATCCGACTAAAAATATCCAGTTTAGTTAGTTTTCTGTATATAGATATCACGTTGATTGGCTCTGTAAAGCCACACCCACCTCCAGGGGGAAAAGCGTTATATTCGTCCAAAGATGCTGTGACATAATCTGGCACAAAACTTCACTTCTACTCAAGATTATGATTTAATTTATGGGACACGTTTAACTTCAGGCGAATACCGAAGGACTGGCAAGGTTTCATTCAATTCCGTCCAGCCAGTTTTGTGTGATGCTGTAACGAAATTTGACTGAATAGACAGACACACCCACATATACAGACAGAATTTCTTCCTGAGACTGGTTTCTAAACTCCGAGACTAAAAAGTATGGAATGTTTTTATATTATGTATAGATAAGCAGGAGAGTGACAGTATCAAAGAGAGACAGAGAATGGAATGGATAGATGGACAGACGGACAGACGAAGAAAGCATGAAAGAGCGAGAAAGAATGAGACCATGAAAAACAGAGAGATATAAAAAGACAAAGATAGAGACATAGAGAGATTGAGAGACTGTATTTACACAATACAGATTGCATTGCAAAGAGAGACAGACGGACCCTGGGGACGCAGACCTTCTCCAGCAGAGAGCAGTAGATGAGACACCTTCATGTCAGCTTCGGATGCTAATGTTAATTCCTGCGCTAATTGGCTCTCCTCCTCTTCCTCCACCTCTCTCTATCTGTGTCTTTCTCTTTCTCAAATACATGCACATTATGAGACCGCTTGCAAGGAACCCATACTATACCTCAAGGCAAGGAATTAATGGATAGATGGATGGATGGACAGAGACAGAGAACAGAAGACAGGAGTGGCAGGTGTGATTAAAAGTGGCGTGATTGATGGGGAGGTTCAGGAGGGTCTGGCGTTGTTACGCTGCTCGCTCATGCTAACAGAAGCCTGCCTGGAGAGTCACAACAATACACCAAGGCCCACCTGCATGCACACACACACACACACACACACATATGGCGACATCAATGCACTCCCAGAATGCAATGCAGTGACATACAGTAACTGAGTAAGAAACCAAAGGACTAAAGCAAAGGCTAAATCCCATTGGCATCACCATCAGCACATAACTCAATGGCATTCTGGGTTTTGTACGAAAGAATTTCACATTTTAGATTACGCATTAAGACGCACGTGTCAATCCTGTAAGATAATATGCATTGCAGATTTCTCCAGGAACACCCGGTGTCTGTACGGATTCGAAATCCTCGACTATTGATCCACGCCTTTTTAAAAACAAACGTACGCGAGCCAAAACATGACCAGTTGGCTGCTTCAAATCAATAACAACAACACGCGTTATCCGATATGCGTCCCGAGTCAATCCATAAACATCAAACCGAGATCGCGAAAAAACGCTGAGAAACAGACAAACGTAACAAAAAAATAAGAAAAAAACGATCGTTAAAGTTTAAACGGAAGCTTATAACAACAAATAAATCCATTCGGTTAGTTTAGTCTGGAAACGCAACCTGGGAATGATGTCATTTCCTGCAGAGTCAATTCGTTTAAGCGGGGGCGCCGCTGAAATATGTGAAGCAGTGCAGATTCACCAGACAACGAGGAAATCCGGATAAATCTACTGATTCCATTATGGCTTAAAATGACACTTTCTGGAAATATCAGGCGGAATGAGAGAGAGGGAGGGGGGGGGAATGGACAAACATGCCAAACGCATGCATTTCTTGAAAAAAATGAAATGAAACAAGAAACAGGCCGTTCATTCAAATATAAACCCCTTCGTATTTGATGATACACAGAGCAGAAATGAAGGTGTTAAGAGAGAGTATGTTTTTTTCCCCCTCTGTCTTTGTGTGTGTGTGAAAACGAGCCTCCTCTCAGGTTCTCATCGAAAGAGGCTCAGGTGTCTAATGTGAACCTGAGAAAATAGATGCTGCATATTTTCAGCCCAGAAATGGCACTCTGCATACAGATAATTGAATCTGCAGCCATCTTACCTAGGCGTCTCGTCGCCTTATGGAGATTAATTACTATTAAAACCGCACACGCACACACACTCGCACACTCTCATGCGCGCGCGCACACTTGACACGGTGTTGTCTGTTCTTCCCTTGTTTCCATGACCAGAATGGAAAGAAACGCAGCAAACAAAGAATCCTAGACGCCGATCCTTATCGCTAGCCTACATGCGGTTCGTTAATGGATTTCGGGCTCATTATGTGGCATTAAGAGCTCTGCCAAACTGTAAAACATACAACGTGGGGAAAGATAAGGACAACACTGCCTTCAGGGGATTTCTTTAAAAAGAGAGGCTTTCGAAAGCAAGCACCGCTACCGACGCTAACCTTAGATTCCCAGGCTTGCAGATGGAAAATTTAGAAAAAGAAAAAAAATGTCACCTGGTCTTTATTTTCAAGTCTGCAGTTGGACAGGTCTCAAGATCAAGTTCTTGGCTGACAGCAGTGCAACCTGACGTCATGTTCTCGCACTTTAGTTCATCCTAATTTAAGATTTCACGCGTTGTCTATCAGAGATTGCTGCCTCTGGTTCTTTTTGCGCAGACTCCCCATGCTTGGTGGGTTTCTGCTTGTGTGTTTGTGCACCACAATGGGTTGGTTAAACCGATTACGGCTCTGGGTTCAGAAGGTTGGCAGTTCAAATCCCTTTTTGGCCCTTAGTGTCCTTAACCATCTCTGCTCCTGGGGTGCTGTATCATGGGATGCCCCTGTGCTCTGACCCCTTCCTATCAAGCTGTGAAAAGTATTTCACTGTGCTGTAAAGTAAAGGTTTTGTCTTCCGCATGTGTGATGCCGATTAAGTGTTTTGCAGATGTAATTTCCTGTTGCACGGCGGCACGGTGGTGTAGTGGTTAGCACTGTCGCCTTGCACCTCCAGGGTCCGGGTTCGATTCCCGGCCAGGCTCGATTCCCGTCTCTGTGTGCATGGAGTTTGCATGTTCTCCCTGTGCTTGGTGGGTTTCCTCCGGGTACTCCGGTTTCCTCCCACAGTCCAAAGATATGCAGATTAGGCTAATTGGCGTTCCTAAATTGCCCGTAGTGTGTGAATGAGTGTGTGTGTGTGTGCTCTGCGATGGATTGGCACGCTGTCCAGGGTGTACCCTGCCTTGTGCCCTGAGTCTCCTGGGATAGGCTCCAGGTCCCCGCGACCCTAAATACAGGATAAAGCGGTATAGAAGATGAATGAATGAATGAATTTCCTGTTGCATACTGTACAGTACGTTGATGACTTGCATAGCCCCTTTAATTCCTCCTTATATGATTTGACCCAACGAATGGAACAGTTTCTGCTGTTTTTGGTGGTGCTTTCACAGCTGAGGTCTACATACACATGTGCACGCACACACACATAGATCTCTCGCTCTCATTTTAGCACTCCTGTCTTAGCTGTAGCTTTCAAGCACAGCTCAGGAAAGTGCTAAAACTGTGATCACCTCAGGGCCTGAAGCTAAAGTCATTACACACCCTGGCGCTGAAGCCAGATTACTCCAACAGCTTCCTAATAAAGGTGGTCTCCGAGGTGTTGCACCTGAAGAAAGTGACACAGACATGGTGCAATCTTTCCCAAAATTAACGCAACACCCAAAACACTGGGATGACGTAGCTAATTAACGGTGAACATAAAGGAAACACAGCAGCGCTCATTGCCTCCGGATCCTCTGTTTGATTCGATCTGTAGCGCAAAACTAGGCGAAAGCGTATCTCCGCACAAGATGGACGGAAATTTAAAACCATCAATGGAAACTGGAATTCGATGCTCAGAAAGACAGAAGGAAACAAAAAGATGGAAGGAAAATGAAAGGTATTGAAAAACCCGATCCTGTCTATCTCGTAAAGCAATGGGGCTCGGTGCTAAATCAGGAATCATACCTTCCTGGACCATCGATTGTCTGTCAGAGTAGGGACACAGGAGGCAGGCTTCGGGTTACCAACTACATCAGGGACTGTCCCCAGGTACTGCAGATGCATTTCATATCATGTTGTCATACGGTGATTGTCCAAGCTCAAGCTGTCCCAAGAGTGGTGAAGGGAGGGAAGTGGTAATCTGATTTATAACATACCTGGAAAGGACATACGTCTAAAATTTTTAGCAGATGATCACACTACTACTACTACCTCAAAATCATGTCTCGAAATTGTCAAAAACTGCACTATTTCACTGATTGACCATAAAAAAATCATTTACTACATTATTTGTAGTATACATGGTTTTGTTTTGGATGTAACCAAATATGTATACATGCACACTTCTGCAGGCAACCAGGTCTTATCAGGGGTTGTGGAAGCCTCCCAGTGACAGGTCCTCCTCCATGAAAATCAATAGTGCTCAGTGGGAGTGCAGCAAGACCGAGATGGGAGGCCATATGGACAGGGACACATTTGCCAGCTCAGGTTGAGTCCTGTTACGCTGACCATTTCATCTCTCCTGTACACCTTCCTGTCCCCAGCATTCATGCACCATCTCAAATATCTGGCCGTGTGGGAGAGCCAGCTGTCGCTCTGCAATGGCCGAGAACAGGCCCCGAACCCTGCTTGCATCTCCATCCAGTGTATTCATCACACACACTAATTGATCACAGAAAATGTGAAATATTGAACACACTCACTCGTTCCCCTACCCTCGCTTCAAGTGCGGGGAGGACAAAGCAGGTACGTTGAGCAAGTGGTGCGTCTTCTTCCCGGATGTTTCGGAGAGGAACGCACATAAACAGGCACCCTCTCCATTCCTGACCAGACAAAGCTCCATCTGCATCCATACAAAAGCTCCGGCGCTGATTGCCGCGCCACTAGTGAATGATCAAAATACAGGAGCACTCAGATGCATTCAGGCTCGCCCCGTTCTTTCCACGTGCACGTGCCTGATGTTTCCTCTCTCGCCGCACAATTCTAAAGACGCCGGTCTCCGGGACAGGAAAAGAAACCAAACATTATCTCTCTGGATGAGGGAGGGGAGGGATAAAAAAGAAGAGAGAGAGAGAGAGAGAAAAGAAGGGGCATAAAAATAAAGCTTTGTAAAACGCTGATGTGAATCTCGGGTAAATAGCAGCCCCGGGTGCCGCCTATTCCGCAGGGAGAGAGGAGCAGAAAGGTAGCAATCAATATTGAAACACAGAAATTAAAGCATTTAGAGGCATAATTAGGGTGTAGGCTGTCTTTCACACCTGTACAGCGCGGGGCCTGCCAGCCGCACACATCTGTCTGCCTGCACCTGCCAAGCACCTGCCGTCGCCTCAATGCACTCTGATTAGGGCGCGAGGGAGCGCGAAGAGGGAGCGAGAGGAGGGCGCGAGAGAGAGAGTGAGTGCGAGAGAGAGAGAGGTAGAGGGACACCGCCTCCCCGCTCCTGCATCAGCCTTATTCCCTGCTCATTTGTGTGAGGCAGGTGCCGGCGGTAATATGCGGCCGAGACACACATGACTGCCTCCTTTATGCCTGAGTTACTGCTCTCTCTTCCCGGCCAGAGCGAAGCTGAAGGATTAATGCAGGGATGTGGGAGCCTCTCTCCCTCTCCTTCTCTTTCCCTTTCTCTCTCTCTCTCTTTTCTTTCCCATGCTTTTACCAAATCCCTCCCTGAGCGATTTGCATAGCTAATTCCTTGAAACCTCGAGGAGAGGTTGGTGGACGGATGGATGGATAGATGGATGGCTTCCTATTTTCCCCCCTTTTACACCTTTTGACACTTTTCTATTATATACACAAAGCTTTTTCTTTTATTTCTCCCTGTAAATTTAGTCAGTTTATTTTAATAGAAACTGTAATTTTTAGAACTGCAACAAACATACGAGAAGCATGGGCAAACTGAAAATAAAATAACATCTTGCCAACAAAGCCGACCATAAACTATCTAAACCTTATGGGTATTTAGCAAATAGTTCAAACAGTTGATGGGAGATATGATATCACTACATTCCCCTTTGTGTATCATAGCCAGTGTTATGGGATGCTTGTTTGCTTTAAAATATGATCATGTAGCCACAAATTATTTGATTAATGACCACCCAACAGACTATCAATTTTTATATGAAACCTTTGTCCAAAACTAGCTTAATTTGGAGCAATAACCATCACCATGGTAACAGTGGCAATAAACAAGATTTCAAATGAGATTTCCCCAATTATATGCAAATTAATAATGATACACTTAAACAACAAATCCATAAGACGTACGCGAATGATTCTTTGGATCAGATCTATGGTTTATGTGGTCTAACAGTCCTTCATGTCCCCACTCACAACGTTATTCTCTAGGTGACTTTCCATTTACTTTCCAATGCACCAAAATGAAATATTGCTTCCTAATCTCAGTATACGATGAAGCATCTAACCGGTAATGGTTGTACTATATGATGATGATGATGATGGTGATGATGATGGTGATGATGATGAAAAAATACTTTTACCGTACAGTATGTAGCTTTTTTGTGATGTACAGTAGTTGGCCTGCACATTTTGCTGAGACCTGGTAATTCCGCAAGTTGTGTTATCACTTGAAACTGTCGCAGAAACCACAGATCTGAGTTCATTATGCACACATGAAAACAAATGATTGCTTTTGCGTCACTGTAGCAAGGGGTTAAAAATTTCACAGCTTACACCATACATTTTGGCACCTTTGGTTCCCCTTGTGTCACCAGTACAGCGCTGGTCCCTCAGGATGTGGCTCTGCAGAGCATCTGAGGGGTTTGCTGTAATGTCTGGAACTTTGATAATAGCAGAAGTTCCCTTTGGGTGCTTGTAAGGGTGGGACATCTGTGGATTAGACCGGCGCATCACTTGTATTTTCGATGGGATTGGGATCTGTGGAGTTTGGAGGCCGGGTTGGCACCATGCGCAGTGGGCTATGGTGCACTGGGTGTCCTGGTGCCTTTCTATCGCGGCTATTATTGATTTTTGCTGTGATTTGTGGTGCATAGATTTTTCTTTGAGATCAAACCGGAATGACTAGCCTTTGGTCCGCATGGACATGGGTGATCCTTAAGTGCCTGTGATTCGGTCACCAGTTTATTAATGCATAGTTTGTAATTAATGTTATTCACATCACTTGGTGGCGATGTTCATGTTATGACTGATCATTGTAGATTTGTTAAGAACGTACTGTACAGTAGATAGACTTCTTGAAGCCTCCTTGACTTTACAAAGGTGTGATTAAAGAGGACCATATTGATTTTAAAGAACCAAAGATTTTTCTTGCAAATGTACAGTAGGAAGTTGGGGCACATAAACAACAACAAAAAAGATTAAAAACGTTAACAAGAAGAAGGAAAAAATATATACAGATCTGTACTGCACCTAACAGCAGAGCTACTTTGACCTGTCTTTCTTCACACAAAAGCCGTTCAATGGTGGGCCGCGACCCCACAACGGGCTCCGGACCTTCGTCTATGAGCTAAATTGAACGTTTGGGCTCGTTAAACACCCACACGAACACCTTGTCATTTTAAAAGCGAACAAGAAAGCAAGTCCACTGAGCAACATTTCTCCCTGTGCCTCTTTTTTTCTCCCATCTCTCTCTCTCTCTCTCTCTCTCTCCTCTTCCCCTGGAAACTAATAGGATCATTCTCATTCTGCTGGAGCCATTCAACAGTTACAAAATCACCATCTGTGTGTGTATTAACCTGAGCCTGTGGAGAGCTCGCCTAGGCAAGGTACGGCAGCTCCTCTAATGATTCTTAATCTTTTCTTTAATTAAATCGTGCAGCCAACCTGAAAAATCTATCTTAATGCAAATGAGCAGGGCCCCTTTTTGGCATTTGCTTACCATAATGCACTAATAAGGTTAATTTAATAAAAAAATCTGTTCCAGTTTTTTAGAGATAATTGTATGTTTTCTTGATTCATTTTGTGCAGAGAGATGCTTGTTTTGCGGGGATTGCCAATAGGAGGTGGGCAGGGGAAGATACGTGTTGTGTGATGTGGTGTGGTGTGGTGGCGTGTCTCTATGTATGTGCATGTGTGCCTGTGTCAATGTGTGGCACTTCTGGGCTCGATTTAGCCGTGAAAAATAGAATTTTCAGGAGGTGAAAATGTATCGGACACACACAAGTGCTGCGTTATGCCCTTCCGCCTTTTTACCTTTTTTTTTTTCCCCATCAGCTTTCATTATAGACAAAAATAACAAAACAAAGGGATGGAAACCTCTGTAGGCCTTGTTTAGTTGGTCACTCATGATTGAGCAGAATATACACACACAACCACAAAATCACCTGCATAAAAAGAAAAAAAGAAAAAAGAAAATAGCAGAAATATCCAACCGTGTGTCCAGAGACCCTCTGGATCACAAAGCATTACAAATTGAAAAACACTGACCTCGGATCTGCACTCTTCTCCATAATCGCTGTAAAAATGGATGTATTCTGATCCTAAAACAGCTTCCCTGACCCGCTCTGTGAATTTTGTAGCTACAGGGCTCCGTCCTCGCCTAACTTTGATTCGCCTACCCACAGTATATTTTATCTCCTATAAATGTGACAAATGCTTTGCTTATTTTATATTATCTATATGAATAATTCAGTGGTATCTTGGCTAAGGTGTGAACTAATATGAAAGCGTTGAATTATTAATCCCCTACGCGGTGCTGCGGTTCGGCCACGTGCAGACCAGAAGGGTAAACAGGAAGTTATTTTAGATCGGCTTCTCGCCGGGCATATAGCTCTAAGGCACAGGAGACGCATGAACCGAAATACTTAATGAAGTAATATAAGCTCATGAGGTCAGGTTTAGATCATTTTATTTTGAATCATTATTAATATTATGGACAGTTTGTTTCTCATTAAAAGTATTTTCTAATCATTTAGGTCATCGGTATAAAACTTTCACAGATTCATTACAGGTTTGGGCGAATATGGTGTCTTCTGAGAAAGATTTAGACCTTTGCCTTCCTGTACTCATAAGATCGGCAAAAGAATGAAACTTGACTACGGAAGTTACTTTCTAAAAGATGACCAGGTTCACCGGTTTGACTTGACGCTCCAGTACAAATAGCCATACTGTACGTGTGAGTCTAAAAATCATGGTGTTCTTCAAACTGTAGTGTCGGAGAATCATTATTCCTGATGTGTGATCAGTGAAGAAATCCTCGGCTCATGACGGCTCATGCCCTTAAGTGGGTTTCACGAAATCTGTGCCCCATGTCTCCCTTGATACCACTAACACTTTAGACTTTCCACTGTCTTGTTTGTTTGAGATACTTTAGTGTGATCTGTACTTCCTAAGCCTGCCAATAGTGACAGGGGTGAGATCCATGCCAAGAAATGAGTAGTCCTGACTAGAAATTTCCATTTCTTTTTTCCAAAGGATGCTTTGGACATACTATAGTAATAGACCTGGTGAACAGCACCAAAACTGAAGACGGTCCTGTGTCAGTGTTAAAGATCATGCTTGTTTGGATTTTTGGACTTTTGCTTGTTTGGATTTTGCCTCACATGTTTCCTGAAGATGCCCCAAATATCTGTAAAAGGTTTCCAAAGATAAGTACTCGCCCTGAGGTGACAAATGTAGTGGTCTGTTGATTTTTGTTGATAAAAGCTCAATTGGTCCCTTTGGTCCCAGAGAAAACCCATATAAAAAATTACATGATAAGGAAGACCTTGCTAATGGGTAGAATTTGAGGAGAAAATTGGTTAACTGGTTTGTTAAATGGACTAAAGTTAAATTTTTTTTTTAAACAGGTTAGATTATTGAGTTATAAATGAGATAAAAAATGGCACATTGATGATTATTTGTGACTCAAGGAGTAAAAACATCCATTCATCAGCAAGTACTAAAGTGTCTAACCCAGTCATGGCTAATAAGTACGTTCTCAATGAGTGGTCCCAGCTGAAGCTGAAGTTTCAGGCCAGGCGATGATTTTGGCTTCCAGAAATGACGGGATCTCAACACTTTTCCCAGGCTGTAAACGTTTTCCGAAATGTTTCTGCAGATGCTGTGAAACGGATCGCTTTGTAACTCGACGTGCATGAGGCCGCCCATCCCTCCGATGCTTAAGTGTCCTCAGGAGACGGCGTGGTGGAGCGGGGTGCTAAGTTTTCATCTGAGGGGGGGGGGAAGACAAGATGAGGATAGATGAAAATAGAAATGTTTTTCACATGGAACCCAGTGACTTCCCAGTTCTACTTCACCCAAGCTGATCCTGAATAGCTCCTCTGAGAGTGTGTTTACGACGTAATTTACTCTCGTGCACTGTCTGGAAACAACTGCTTCATCTTCAAAGACTATTCATTTGTCAAATGCTCCTTTTTCTTTCCACAGCCAAAGTAAATCTATGGAACAACAGACTCTCAAAGAAAAAAAAAGTTCTCGTTTAGCCAGTCTTAAGCACGACAAAGGCAGAGTGTGGTGTGTGTTAATTAACCCTCGTGAGATGGTTTGGAACGCACATCATGGAGTTACCCAATGGTCTCCAAAACTCGCGCTAGCTTGTCACAGGTGTTGCGTTATATTAATGCTTCAGAGCTCCAAGAATGACGTCCTCCCTTAACAAGATGAAGAAGTGCTGTAATTTGAAGACTTGTGTTGTGGAGGGAAATGGCTATTTTGCAGGAAATGTAGTGAAAAAAGAGCAGGGCTGCCCAAGCTGAGACAGAGCCATTCATCAGGCTCCTCAAACACACACAGATCATTATAGCGTGGGAATGTACTTACCGAACACCTCGTATTCACTCCCATACAGCCCATGAACTATTACTCTGCAAAGCGATGTTGAAAATGACCTCAGAAATGTGGAACATTTTACCCATGGGCTCCGGGACTCGTAGACTAGTAGATTACTGACACTTGAACCTTGCTCTGGAGCCTTTCAAGTTTTACTCTTTGTGATTTGATGTACTGTACAGCAGCTTTCTCAGGTTTGTGCCCTGTGCAGGAATACTTATTTATGACAGATTTAAGACTAATATTACTATGATAGCACTTCGAATGACAGAACGATACACTAAAGCCAAACTGGACTCATTACAATACCATAATATCAAGCATAGTGGTAATAAATCAGTGAAATGCAGTGAGTAATGGACTTCTTTTGTCCTCTGGCCATTTGTCCAGACTTGCAAAGATCTGGAAGGTCTCAGGAATGACAGAACTGGCTAAAAGACCATGTATTACTCTGTATGAGTACATTCCAGGAATATGTTATTTCATGACCACCATCAGTCTCCCCCCCCCCCCCCCCAATTCAATTTTGTTGGATTAATATCTCCCAACCCATTTCACAAGGAAGCCAAGCAAATCTCAACCCAAAATTGAACCCAAGAGACATAATGAAGTCACAGGAAGAGTCTTAAGCAAAGTTGAAATCAGGTACACCCTCACCTTGACCACTTCTAACAGGTGGTGATAGTGCTTAAAGTTTTTCATCTTGTGAAGGATGAAAAGGAGGGCACGGTGGCATAGTGGTTAGCACTTGCACCTTGCACCTCCAGGGTTGCAGGTTCGATTCCTGCCTTGAGTCTGCGTTCATATACTGTAGTTTGCATGTTCTCCCCTTGCTTGGTGAGTTTCCTTTGGATACTCCGGTTTCTTCCCATAGTTCAAAGACATGCAAGTAAGGCTAATTGGTGTTCCCAATTTGCCGGTAGTGTGTGAGTGTGTGTGCCTTGCAGTAGATCATCACCTGGTCCAGGGTGTCTCCAGCCCCTGTGGCCATGTACATGATAAGCAAATAGAAGATGACTGAGTGAGTAAACAGTAAAAATTTAACAGCATTACTACCTCAAAGCTCCACGGTCCCGAGTTTGATACTGAGATCAAGTAACAGTCTTTGCAGAGTTTCCCCATTGTCTGCATGGGTTACGGTTATATTTTTATATCTTGGTGCATGTGGAATGCCTCCTTCTCCAGGGGAACATCTCAATGTTTAGATCTTGTGATGAAAGTTTTTGTTTGGGCGTAACAATTATTCTAAAAATTAAAGGTCCTTTTGTTAGGTATTGTATCAGCCCTAGACCTTAATATCAAAAGCATAATAATAATAATAAGAAGAAGAAGAAGAAGAAGAAGAAGAAGAAGAATATATGCTTCCTTTTTTGGAGAAGAATTCTGCGATTCTTTTAACTACTTAAGCGTTAACATGCATTAAACGCTCCTGAATTTGATTACCTAGGATTAGCATTGTAAACTCATCGCTCTGAAAGCAGCTCTCACCTGGATGAACGTTTTGCCCGCTTAGCCTTGGCGTTGAAGGAGGGGAAAGACTATGTGTTTACCTGCCATTTCATCCCCACCACTTTGCTTCTTTAATCTCTCCTAATGCTAAAGTGAAAGAAGGAGAGAGGGAGAGAGAGAGAAGTGAAGGATGAAGAGATTTCAGTGTTTTTAAAGCGCTGTGGACTTCCTCCTCTTTCCACGTTTTCCACTCGTCCTTACTCTTTTTTTTTTTCTGAAAGCAGGCGGCGTGTATCCGAGTGTGTTCTTGTGTGCTTGCGTGCGTTCCCCGGTGGCATGGCCAGCCATGCAGCACGGCAACAGCATGTCAGCGTCGCTACGACAACCGCTCTCCTGGCGACCGAAAAAGACATCCGTCAATGTCTTGTTGGCGCACGATTCCTGCGCAGGGATTTGACGCTCGCAAGGATTCTATCCACAGGCCTAATCAAAAAAAACTGTAGCTGGGAAAGGGAGAGAGAGAAATAGAGAAATAGAAAAAGTTATAACAGATGACAGAAGAGTGCAACGTCCAACAGACTGATGCCTGGAGAAGAGGTGTGTCCAGCGGGACACCAAATAAGACTAGTGTTAGATTTCTCGGATAGCTCTCTCTGTCTCTCTCTCTCTCCTGTCTAACAGTGAATAAAATTCTCTCATGGTGAATTAGGTGAGGAAGCCGGTAGCATCACCTTAGAAGAGTCGAGATGATCGCACCTCCTGTAATGAGCTCCTTCAACTCTGAAATAGCAGACGAGCCCCCTGCCATCTGAATTACTCATTCACAGTTAACTCGCATGCACGTGTGTGTGTGTGTGTGTGTGTGTGTGTGTGTGTGTGTGTGTGTGTGTGTGTGTGTGTGTGTGTGTGTGTGTGTGTGTGTGTGTGAGTGTACAGTACATGTTGAGAGACAGGACGACCAGGGTGCCATGAAAAAATTCTTGATGAAAAGAGAAATAAAGTAATAATTAGAGCATGACAACACCAGTTTTAACTATGACAGAATATTATTCTCATTTAAACACATAGCACTCACATTAATTGAAGGCTGTGACAGGACGTACCTGAAAGAGAGAGAGAGACAGATAGAGAGAGAGTGTGTGATTTGCTTGCTGGTTCTCCTTCCCTTCTTCCCCATTTACTCCCTCCATTGGTGTAGCAGGGGCTTCATTAATCTTCTATACCGCTTATCATGTGTCATCAGGGTCGCAGAGGCCTGGAGTCTACAGTATCTCAGAAGAGTTAGGGTGCGAGGCTGGACAGGGTGCCAATCCATCGCAGTAGCAGGGGACTATACAGTATATAATATATGTAGTCCGGGTTTAACTTGAATACTCATCTCGGATTTAGATCTACTTCAATTTTTAAACAAATAAACATTACAAAATCTCCATAACAAGGACATCGAGATGGTTGACATGCAATCTGAAACACAGTGAACATTACAGTATTCTCTGCTACACAACTGGCTAATTATGAGCTTCTCTGCTATTTCTCTGCTTGAAAAAAAATATTTGTTTGTTTATTATTATTTTATTTTATAAGTGTGAAGCATTAGCAGACGTATGAAAATACAAGACGAATAGTGGCATGTTTTACACTAAGTGAATCCCGTGTTGTAAAGAAAAGTTGATAGTCCTGCAACCTGCAACTTCTTTGATCTCTTTTGTGAGTACTGTGGTTATCAAGGTTCCAGACTTACCTGACTGCAGTTTAAGACAAACTCTAGAGTCTAATTTCTCGGAAACAACACTTTGTTGAAGACATGGCCCCAAAGTCTGGTTCATTTAGATGGGGAACTGTCCCCAAACTTGCTGAATAAGGGAACGGTACTGGATGTAGTGCCGGCCCCTAGCACGGATAAAATGTCAGGAGCAGCTGAAAGACCAACAACAACAGCGTACTCCAGCACAGATCAAATCACACATGGAAACCAATAGTACTTGAGCACAGAGATAGATCGGTGCTTAGACATGATGTCATCATCCGACATCATCAGCCATCGAGGTAGCTGATAAAGCAATAAGCTTCACCCTTACCTGAAACGTCAGTAACATTTGTCATACTATGAAGATTAACTTTCCTTTTTCTCTTTTTTTCTTTTGGTTTAATTAATCTTCCTTACAAACTAAGTAGATGCGTACTGCCACCTGCTGCAACAGAGGGTGGAAATACTCAAGCGTGCCCGAGTACGGAGAGCAAAGATAATGTGAGCACTGGCCAGTGGGGGAGTGGGGACAATCGTTCCTGGGAATGGTACAGATAATTCATGCCTAATGTAAAAACACCATTAAATTCACATTTACACTTTTAATTGAGCTGCAGTATTTTAAACAGTGGTACTGTATGGTGCCATCTTTTACATTCTGGCCTTCCTTGTCATTACCCTTACCTTTTACTCTTTCTGTAGCTTGCTACTCTTGTTTTGACATGATTTGCTCAAGTGGATGTGCAGCCTGATTGGCTGTTTTGATAACTTTATCTGCCTGTTAGCTATTTTAGCAAATTATACAAGTAAACAGAAGCAAAAGTTTATAAAATTTGTCTCTTTTCATTTGAAGAAAACAAATCGACATTTTTTATCATACGGATTTTACATTTGCTAACCAGGTCATTAGGTTGTCAGCTTCATTGTTTGCTAAATTGACATTTAAAACTAAGTATTTAGCTAAATGTAATATGTTGTATATTATTGTACAGTACAATAGTAACGCGGCATACGAACGAAGAAGAAGGAACGAAGGAAGGAAAGAAAGAACGAAAGAAAGAAAGAAAGAAAGAAAGAAAGAAAGAAAGAAAGAAAGAAATTTGTCATATTTTTATTTGCTGTTTAACAAAGAAAATGTAAGAGATTTTCATTGTTAATATTGAGTACATTTGACTGAACAATTGGAGGAGTCTCCAGTGCTAATGCTTAGTCAAAGATGATGCTGTAATTGTTTTTATTGTAACTGTAACTGTTGTTTAAGCCGCTGTTTGTCTTCTCAACTTCAAGCAAGAAACAATGGCTAAGGAAAGATTCATTATAGCCACTGTAACATAGGACATAACCAGGACTAACCTACTTTGTTACTGTAGTTGTTCGTTAATAAATGAATGCATTAAACTTATTTAGTTAAACTCATGCATGAAACTTTGATTATCGCGTTTAAGGAAAATAATGCAAATAACCTTGTGTGACTGTTTCTAAAATACTATATTAAAGTCATTTAGGAATGGTGTATACTGTAGCAGTTTATCAGAGCAGCTGAAACTGGCTAATCAGCAGTACTGATCCTCTGTAAGGCCAAACTCCACAGGCGAAGATCCACACAGCGCTCCTGTACAACACAGCATCTTTTCATTAAGAATCGTGTAATCGCTCCAGGAAACAGGCAGAGGAAAAGCACTGAAAGCTTTTTATCCTGCTGGTTTGGAGTGATTGAATTCTGTATTGAGCGGATAGAAGTATGCAATTTTTGCAGGTGTGTTTGGGAATGGTATGAGAGTCCAGGAGTCCGGCTGGCCTTTTTTTTTTTTCGATCCTTACGTCAGAACAGGCAAGCCCTGATCAATAAGCCTGATTAAACGCCACATCTCCTCCAACCATCAATATCATATGCTGTGTACAGGACAGCAAACGACCTCCCAGGATCAAGATGTGGTTCTACACAAGTGTCATTTCAGCTACGTATATATTAAACAATTAATTATTATTATTTTTATTTATTTATTTATTTTTTTACATAAACGTAAAATTAGGGTTAGTAAAATACTATCAAGTTTTTTTTTCTTTTAAAAAAGTTTGTTCAGGTGAATTATTATTAAAAGTATTAAAATACAGTACTTCAGAACAACTTCAGATCATGTTTAAGTAGAACAAGACATGTTTATTCATGTACTTCTATTTTACTTGTTACTATAAATAGTTGTATTTCTTCATATTATTTATTTATATTTCTGTTTATATTTTGATTTATGTAAATTAGGTGCAATTAATTAATTAATTACACATCATACATGAACAAACATGAATTATATTAAATAAATAAATAAATAAACACTATACATAATTTAAAAAATTTATACAAATAATATAATAGAAATAAATAAATGCATAATGTGTTTAAAACAAACTAACAGGGTATTTACATAATCAGGTAAATAAATAAACAAATAAATATTTTCTGGGTTTTTTTTGTTGTTTACAGGCAAATGTGTGAAAAGAATAAAAAATGTACATGCTGTTAAAGAGATATACAGTATTGCTTCCATACAGGTTTAAAAATAAATGAATAAATAATAATAATAATAATAATAATAATAATAACAACACCTCCAGGGTCTGGGTTCGATTCCCCGGCCAGGCTCGATTCCCGTCTCTGTGTGCATGGAGTTTGCATGTTCTCCCCGTGCTTGGTGGGTTTCCTCCGGGTACTCCGGTTTCCTCCCACAGTCCAAAGATATGCAGGTTAGGCTAATTGGCATTCCTAAATTGCCCGTAGTGTGTGATTGGGTGTGTGAGTGTGTGTATGTGTGTGTGCCCTGCGATGGATTGGCACCCTGTCCAGAGCGTACCCCGCCTAGTGCCCGAAGTCTCCTGGGATAGGCTCCAGGTCCCCCGCGACCCTGAACACAGGATTAAGCGGTATAGAAAATGAATGAATGAATGAATAATAATAACTTTCAGGTTTATATTACATTTCATTCATCATTCATTCGTCTCTTTATTATCTAGACACATTTCTCTCACACATACACACTTCCAATTATTTTCTTTTCTAAAATAATTTTTTTTTTTCATTTTTTGTAAATTTTCTTTCATTTTTGTGAAGCTGCTTTGAGACAATGACCATTGTTAAAAGCGCTATATAAATAAAATTGAATTGAATATATTAAAATAATTAAGTAACATTGAATAATGATCTTGATAAAATAAGAACTATTATTAATAGAAATAATTCATTAATTTTTAGAAATAATTTTTTTTGTCTTGGAAATTCAAAAGAAATTCTTGACACTCAGTGAAGTTGTGTAGATGTGGATTAAATGAGGGGTTTTGGAAATGTGGCCCAGTCTGTCGATAACTCTACTGCATGATCATCGATTGGCATTTGTAGTGGAGGGGAGAGTAAAGATGGCCGATCGGGCCGAATTATTGTCTGTTCGTGTCGCCTGCTGTGCTTCAGTCACCATGCGAGAGAAGATAAATGAGAGACGATCCACACGCAACAAGGCAGCCGTTAGTCTTACCTGAGAAGGCTGGAGCTCAGTGACTGATATCAATACTGGGAAAGGATTAAGAGTGGAATCAGGGTCAAATTTATCATCCGATGAGTTGTCTTAATCTCTGGGGATGCTATGCCATTCACTATCCTTGTCGACAGCATTTATTCTTTCTCTCATTTTCAAAATATCTAAAATGTGTGACCTTATGCTGCATGATAGCTATTTATTTTAGTGATGTAAACCCACAGTGGACGTGGCCTCATGAAAACCTTTAACAAGAAAACTGACCACTATTCCCCTGGAAACACCCAAGACCGTGAACTATCAGGATGGTGTGTACTGTATATTGTGGTTTTTCACAGTTCCTCAGCTACCTCACTCCAGTTCATAATGCGTTACAACTGAGATAAGAAAGAACTTTTAAAACTCAACTTTTGGATTTTTGCTTATCTCATGAACTTGTCACAAAATATGAAGAAAAAAAAACCTAGTAGCCTAATGTAGACCACAACAACCCTGACCAGGTACGTACTAAGGATGAATTGATCAAAGTCTCGACACACACCTCTAGGCTAACCATCTTTCTTAATAAAAACAATAGCACATCTCATAGGTTTATAATGGCATCGTATTCGCTACAAGACATTTTCTGTCCCTCGACCAGGCGCAGTTGAGGAGCTGATGTATCTCTGTGTCACACATGCACACACTCGTCTCGCTGTCTCTTCTGACACAAGGGGTTCCTCTTAGCGAACAGAAACGCATTGATGCGCATTTATGAGGGCATCACTATCCGTGCTAACATCTGGAATACTCGTGAACAAACGCGCACTGTGTGCGGCGTTCACACCGCCTTTGTGCCGGCGAATACACGCCTTCCATTCTGCGGCCCGAATGTCACCAATGACTCGATTGAGGCGCCACGCAGATGTGTCGTCCGTCAGACTCGCTAGCAGCGGCACCGCCAGCCTTCACCTGGTGGTGTAAATTTCGCTTTTGACTTCGTCTCAGGCGTGCAATTATACCACAAACACAGACGATGCAGTCTTGCAAAAAAAACAACTAAAAAACGAGATGTAGCAGGTGTTTCTCAATGGCAGCTCCTGTGGCCCACCTCCGATTTAAAACAAAAAAAATCTAAATAGCACATTGATTCGAGAGCAGGCAGGGGGAATTTTGCATTGATTGGAGTCTTATTAAAAAGCTGTCGCATCTCTCTGCGCCTTTGCCAGGGCGTCTGTTACTCCACCGAGCCTCGGACTCGATTGATTTATCCTGTTGTTCTTCCATGTCCTCCCAAAAGTGCAGATTCCGGCGTGCCGATGATAGCCACACGCCAGCTGTAATTTGCCCTAAACGATCGCAGATTCAATGGATTCTAAGTCAATACGGTATCTGGTACAGGAACACTAACAGGCATAAACATTCGGTTTGGGATGAATTATTGGCTGGAAGATATTCCCTGTAGTGCCTAGGATCAGAGATGAAAGGTGATGAGAGTAGAGATGCCGAGGTGGCTTTTAAGGAAAACCGAGTCTATCAAGAATTTCATTCTGATTATTTCCTGCTTCTAATTAGTCAGTTGTACCGTAAGACTGATGGATGTCATTGACAGCAAATAATAACTAGACCAAAAGGTGGAAATGTTGACAGCAGGTAGAATCAAATAGTAAACCCTCCCATTGGACCTTGAATTTGCACCAAGAAATTCGATCTCAGGATAAATGTGGTTGAGTTTGGTTCCATTTCACATGGATAAAGTTGTAGATAAATGTACCAATCCAATTCACCAAACCATGGAACACCAAACCATATGACTGTGGCAAGTGTAAAAAACTGGTATCTGGTATCCCCGGCAGGGGGGGAGATGGGGGGTTGAAGTCAACTGGCAATGCAGTCATTTGTATACTAGGTGTGTTATCAAAGGATTCCAGTAGGGGTCACAACGGAGAATTCAATCAGACGGGCTTGCATGAAGTAAACAAACATAGCAACATTCAAGTTGCTTAGTTTCCATGTCAATATTTAGAACAGTAATTATCAGCGCAGTAATGAACTGTTTGACATGCATATTTGTCACTGTGTAGCGGTAAAGATATTTCACACAGGTGGGGGGTAATTGAGGGCCTGGTCACACAACTTCTCCTTGAAACTTTCTGTTTTGCTGTCGAGCAAATGTTTTGAAAAAAAAGTGTGAAATCTTAACCTCTTTAGTTGATTTTTTTGGTCTAATACAAATTTGTTATAAGATAATTCTGATGTATTCTCAACATCCCGCCTAACTATTATTTCAAACATTATTAAGTTTGCTTTTTGAAAGTTTGTCTTAAAGATCATAACTTCTCTAACAAATTCTCTAAGTGTGTGAACATACAGTATGATGAAATTCCTGTACGAATTGAATTCCGTACATTTCATTAGTTTTCCTGTTTATATAACCAGCACATTCTAAATGATTCTGTGAGATTTTTTGCATTATCCTATGCTGTCCTACAATTTGTTGTTTTAAGGTAACAGACATAGCAGTCATCATGCGTAGACTTCAGTTACATTTTTCTAACAGAATTTCTTTTCTCTCTCTTTACATACAATGAGGTTAAAGCTAACAATTTTGACTAATATGATTTTTTAAGGCTGTGTAAAGATTCTTCAAACTCCTTTCCAAATCTTGCAAATCACTCAATCTTTTTGACCAAAGTTAAAGCACAGGACACAAAAAAGCCAGTGAAAGATTATGTCCGCGTTCTCCCCAGGAATTCAGCTATCGAAGTCATCGTCGTGAGACCACGAGACATCCCTCATTGAGATGGACGAAGCCGTCATAAAATCACAGACTATGAATTCCCAAATGAAATGTCACGCTGACAGTTTATAGCGGCACCCATCTTTGGAGCGACTCGTTAGTTTGACTGCTACCTGCTAGGATCTGACATAAAGAATGACACCCGATGGAGATCGCCTTGAACGAACGATAATTTATGCACAGTTTAAGTGCGAGGGAGTTTTCATTTTCAAAAACCTTTTTTTTCCCCTTCACATGCGTTTTCTTGACGGATGACACGTTTTTATTTCGTGTTTTCTTTAAGCTTTGTTTGAACCCAGGATGGAAACTTTGGAATATTTCTACTCAATGTAAGACAGAAACCAAATAATGGGGGAATAGCAGGTTTGCATAGAGGCACTTTTACTAAACCAGTGTAGTGGAAGATTGTTGGAAATGACAGGTGTCTGAGTTCACTTTGAATAACAGATACATCCAGCTCACTTCATGAATTAGCAATGGATGGCTTGTCACTGACTGGATAAAGATGATCACAGAGTGCGTTAATTCGGTGAGTACTGGCCATGAGCAAATATTTTCCCTGATAAAAAGTGGACTTATACAGTTGTACAGTTGTTACATTTAATGTTTTGGAACATTCACAAAACATTAAAAAAAAAAAGCTCAGCATATTGGTTACCAAAGTTCAGCAGGTATCTAATATTATATGTTTGTGCGTACTATACTAGACGTGTTAGTACAATCGCCTTATAAGAGTACACACTGTGCTACCCAAAAAATACAATGGTACTCACCAAAATATTATGTACCAACCTTTGGAGCGTACATTTGCTTATACAGGGCAACTGTAATTAGCATAATTTAAACTAATGAAACAAATGTTACAAGTCTGGCACATAAACATGTAAAACGTCTCGGGTTACTTTACTGTAACCCTGTTCCCTGAAAAAGCGGGAACGAGATGCTGCGCGAAAGCGCTATGGGAAACGATTCCTCGTGACCGGTTGTGAAGCACGTGTGTTTCAAACACGGCAAATATTTTGACATGTATAACCTCAGGCAGGTGACGTCAACCGATGAGGTGCATCTGGAGGTTATAAATAGGCATGAACCGGAAACACCCTCAGGTCAATTTTGTCTGAAGTCACGCATGCAGTGCGGCATTGGAGCGCAGCATCTCGTTCCCGCTTTTTCATGGATCGAGATGTTCCCTTTCAAAAGCTACACTCGATGCTGCGCAAAAGCGCTATGGCAACAAGAATACCCACTCCGCCGCACTGCAAGTGTCTGGACCCTCAGAGTTGTGTAGTGTGGGCACAGTACCCTCAAGCAGTCTTAGACATAAATCTGGGATGCTGACTCGAGGAAAGGCAGCCTGCCGCATGATATACTTAGAAGCCCCTCTTGCCAGGGCAATGGATGAGGCAAGCTTCCTGGTCGAACGGGCCCTAATCACTAGAGGCGAAGTGTGCCACGCGCCTCATAGGCTATGTCACTAGCATCTCTAACCCAACTCGTCTAAGACATATGAAGCCCTGCTCTAATTTACGGCCCCGGCTTAATGCAGAGGTGCGCTGTAAATTGAAGAGCATGAGCTGGACACAGCAAATGAAGTCTTACTGCACCGAAGCTAACAGCGGAGAACAGAAGGCTTCGACTGTGGAAGATAGTTGGGTAAGAATGCAGAACAGCGTTTTCTAGCCAATTGGAAAGCCTAAGCATGGTGGGAAGGCTGATGAGGTACGTGAATAAGACGGCAAATAAGGGCGTTTTCCACAAACCCCCATCAGTCAGGACGTAGGCCGAAATAGCGCCTGCATACATTACGAGTGTACTAGGGCACAAGCCCGAGGTTAGTTTTTCCTGCAGAAACTTCCAGCACTGAAACAGTTTGGCAGTGTTTCGCCATTTCCTAGAATGTAAATGATCCTGAGGGACAGAATTTGTCCTGTCCTCAAAGCAGAACCTAGTGCGCTAGTCTTCTTAGCGGCGCGAGCTTAGTCTGCCCAGGCAATATTTACAAGACTGCCGTAGTGTTCCGCGCAAGGACATGTTAACCTCTTGACTGCTAGAGGGAGTATTTCAGGGCCAGAAATAGAGTCATCGTTTCGGGGCAATTGATGTGCCTCACGAGAAGATGACCTCTCCAGATCCCTTGGGCTGGGCGGCCATCTAAGGCCGCGCTCTGGCCCCTAAGGGAAAAACCTCTGCCATTAGCAACTTGCGACGACAGCATGGACCTAGAGTGGGACCCAGAGTCAAGGACAAGGGTTTGAACCACATAGAAAGGGTACGAAGCTCCCGGCATGTAACCCTTATTGCCTCTGGAGATTGGCCCTTGGATGAAATCCCCCAGCACCCCCCAGTCTGGGAGCGGTGACGTTACCACCTGGCCTAGCTTATACTCCTTTAGAGTGCTATAATGAATTTGGTACGCGCAGAAAACAGCTGTGCCCGCACAAGAACGCTCTTGTGGCATTAGAACTCCACTCTAAGAAATGAGGCGAGCTAGGGCGACGTGTTGACGTCGAACGGCTCTGTCTGGGAGAGGAACATACACTATGACCCCTTTTGAACAGCAAGCCTTTGATTTTGGATTAACAAAGGTGTCCATTGTATTTTCACGGAGGTGGAAAAACCCACGCTGTTGAAACACAATGATAGAATCCTGTAGCCCGGGAGACATGCTTGACAGTAGCTTACATGCTGCCAACTCCCCCGAAGGGGCGATAGCTTTGTTGCTTAGCTAGGCAGAGGGGTGGTGGTGATGGTGGTGGCTGTTAGGTGTTCGTTGTCCTGAAACACAGCAGGAGGAACCCGAGCACCTAACACTTTGTCAGAGACTGCTGTCGCCCGAAACACGAGTGGAGGCGGGAATTGAGCACCAGTCTCCTGAGGGTGCTGGTTTTCCACAGTGCTTCATGCTTAAGGAGACAAAGCTGGCAGTAGGTTCCCCGCTGCCAGCCTCTCTAAAGGTGCACGAACTTTGACACCTCAGCTAGATGGGTGTGCTAGGTGTTCGGCATCCTGAACATAGGAGGAAGGGACCGAACACCTAACGTTTCACTGGAGACCGCTGCTCTCCGAAACACCAGTGACTGTGGAGATTGATCCATGGCCTGCTAAGGATGCTGGTCCTTCCACAGTGCTTCGTACATAAGAGACATAGCTGGCAGTAGGTTCCTGGCTGCCGGCCTATCTAAAAGGTCCACAAATTTTGACATTTCGGCTAGATGGTTGTGTTAGATGTTCGGCATCCTGAACATAGGAGGAAGGGACCGAACACCTAACATTTCGCTGGAGACCACTGCTCCCCGAAACATCAGTCATGGCGGAGATTGAACCACGGCCGCCTGCCAGTGCTTAGCTCTCAATGGGTCAGTCTGGTATGCCTGCAAAGCCATTGTGTGCAAGACAGCACCAGGCTGATCCGCTGCCTGAAAAATCTTCTCCCACCAACGAAAATGTTAGTCTACACGCTTGGTGGGGAGTATGGATTTTTCCCGGGAGGATGAGCTCCCAGGAGAGAGATAGCCTGCGAGCGTCTCTCTGATCTGGGACATCATCATAAAGGACCGCACTTTCATCAATGACATTGGAACAAATCAAATGTCAATAGCACAAAAACACAGGATAAATACGGCTTATTCCATGAAAGAGTTAACTCATGTAGGTCGGCAGGAGGGGGAGGAGCCATCGTTGAGGCCCCTCCTCCGGTCTGACCTTGAGCGTTTGGCAGATTTATTTATTTATTTATTTTTTTACGGCGAATCGAGGTGTACACAAGAAGCGCAGACGCGCGCTTGAGAAGTGGAAAGTAAAAGGCTCATGATCCAGCAAGAGAAAAGGAAGATTCCGTCTCGTGCGCTTCTGCCAGATTTGCACGGGAGAAATGCTCTGCTTTAAGACGCTTTAAGATGGCGAATCCGAGCGCGAAGGACTTTAATAGGGAGAAAATCGCAATACTTATCTAATCTTAGGGCTCTAGGACAGCACATGTTCTCTAAGATAGTTGAGAACTAAGCTGGAGCTAACGATGTACCCCTTCGTCAGTCAGAGGTTAGTAAGGGTAACTTTACAGAGGTGTTTAAATTAGCGAAGGCAATGTCCGATGAGGTAGTATGCTCTGGTTCCATCCCAATGAGACGTGGGGACATACTGTAGCTTACAGCAGGTTATGGTTGCTGGACCACTGGATGTCCAGGTGGTGCTCCGAAAATAATGTGGGCTTCATAAATAATTGGAAGACCTTTGAGGGCAAAGCTGACCTGTTAGGGCGGAATGGTGTCCATCTCACTCAGAAAGGTGCTGCTCTCATTTCCTGTAGTATAGCTCATAGTCTCAGTAGAGGTCTAGTTAATCGGTGACAATCCAGAGCCCAGGCCAGGGAGCAGACAGACAGGCTAAACCAACCATCTGCTAGCTGCATAGAGTCATCACTCAGGGTTCACCTTATTGAGACTGTGTCTGTTCCCCGATCTAAGCAAAAATGTAAAACGACTCAGAAAGTCTGTTTTAATAATTTAATTAACATAAAGACCACAAACTCAGATCGCACTGAATGCGCAGCCAGCACCTCTGATCTGAAGCTAGGATTGTTAAATATTAGATCTCTCGCATCAAAAGCAGTTATTGTTAATGAAATTATCACAGATCAGGAGTTTGATATACTCTGTTTAACTGAAACCTGGGTTAAACAGGATGAGTATGTAGCTTAAAATGAAGCTAGTCCTCCTGGATACAGCTACATACACCAGCCTCGGTTAACTGGTAGAGGAGGAGGCGTCGCAGTTATTTACAATGATAATCTGTCTATAAAAACACAGACACAAATTTAATTCATTTGAAATTCTTTATAGTAACATAAGTGTATTTAAGTATATTAAGTCAGCTCAGTCGATTCCACTAATTATAATTTACAGACCTCCAGGGCCGTATTCTGAATTTCTTAGTGAATTTGCAGTTCCCTTTTCGAGGCTTCACTCAATGCTGCGTTAGAACGCTTATGGGAACTATCTTGTCGCATTGCCGGCCATGAAGCATGTGTGGAAAAACGCCATTATCTGGCTATATATAACCTCGGTCAGGTGACGTCATCTGATTAGATCAGGTGGAGGTTATAAATACCGGAAAGCCGGCAACAAAACCTCAGATCATTTGTCTTCATGCCGACTTGTGATCGCGTGTGTGCAGCATTTAAAAAAAAAAAAAAGAAACCATTCTTAACAGAGAAAAAAAAAAAAAAAAAGCAATAAAACTCACCAGATATAATGGCCGAGTTTAGTGTATCATGCCCGTGCGGTAACCGTCTTTCTCAAGACGATAGCCATAATCTTGTGTTTGGGTGAAAAGCCACGCTCTCCTTGGACTTGAAGGAGAGTGTGGGCACTGTGATAATCTCCAGATGAAAGTGCTACGAGCGCGTCTCGCATTCTTTAGGGAGCCACGAGCCGCTCTGCACTCCTGGGGCTCACAGGTTGATTTGGCCGAGGCACGAGAGACGGAGCCCCTCCTCTCTCTCGTCTCCTCCCCAGATCACTCTCTCTCTCCCTCCACTTCGCGAGCGCACCTCGGTGCTTCTCGGGAGTGTTTGGGAGAGACTCACTCTCTTGCTTCATTTGAAATGGATGTAGCTACCTCAGAATGATCCTCTAGGGATGATAAAGAGTATGAGGAATTAATTGAGCTTATAACACGCACAGTTGAACGTTTACATATTGACTGGCCACAAGAGCAAGCTCATACAAAACGTTCCAAACTGGATGGCAGATTTCTGTCGGGTGGCCTTTTTTGATGATCTCCACAACGAGTTATCTCGTTCATGGAGACGTCCCTTTTCTTCCCGTATTTTTGTACCTTCAACTTCGTTTTATTCGAATATTGTTGATGCAAAAGCACAGGGTTATGTGATGATGCCCCAGATTGAGGAGACGCTCGCGGGCTATCTCGCTCCTGGAACATCATCCTCATTAAAAAAGCCAACCCTTCCCTCCAAGGCATGTAGAACTTCTTCTACCCTGTTAGGGAAGGCGTTCCAAGCAGCTGGTCAGGCCGGCGCTTCCTTGCACACCATGGCGGTTTTGCAGGCGTAATGGGCCGACCTGCTGAATGATCTGAGCACGAGCGGCAATATGAATCAGGAAGCGTTGATAGAATTACGCCGGGCTACTGACCTGTCCCTGCGTGCGACGAAACAGACAGCCCGTGCTATTGGCCGTTCTATGGCCTCCCTGGTGTCTGCAGAGAGGCACCTCTGGCTAAATCTAACTGGCATTAAGGACAAAGATTGGGCATTCCTTCTCTATGCTCCCATCTCACCCTCAGGCCTATTTGGCGAAGCTGTAAATACTGTCGCCACCAGATTTAGAGAGGCCAGTCTCTATGAACAAGCTTTTGGGAAATTTATCCCACGCCGTGCCCAGGTGTCGAGGCCATCGGCCACCCAACCTCGACCCGATCTGAGTCTCGCTAGACGAGAGGCGCAGAAGGAAAGTGTCAGTAGCCGCGCACCCCCCCGTAAGGACTGGGGTACGGCTCGGCGCCCCCCTCAGGCCGCCCCCAAAAAAATAGACCGCCCCCAAAAAAATAGTCTTCTTCGCGAAGAAGCGTCCCTGATAGCAGAGCTCAGGACCGTGGGGGTGACCCCCCCTGGGGACGGGCACATAGGAGCATGCCCCCCTGGGCACCCCCAGGAGATCGATGTTCAGTTTCCGCCGCCTTTGGTGTTTCGGACAACACCGGTCTCCGACACGTTAGTCCTTCGGTTGCATCCTGCTATATTCCAGGACACCAAACCACTAACACCCCCCAGCCCAGTAGAAGTACTTGCACCCCTTTCGGAGAAGCTGGCAGCGTGGAAGCTATGGCAGGCATATCCCCCTGGGTTTTAAAGACTGTAGAGAAAGGATACAGGATCCAGTTTGCATATCGCCCTCCGCGTTTCAACGGCGTGGTCTCCACTTCCGTGATACCGGAAAGGGCGCGTTTTCTGAGTTCCGAACTCCAGAAATTACTGCAGAAGGGAGCTATAGAACAGGTTCGTCCTCCAGACATGGAGTAAGGTTACTTCAGTCGGTACTTCCTGGTCCCCAAAAAGGACGGGGGTCTGCATCCAATTCTGGATCTTCGCGGTTTGAACCGCTATCTCAAAAAATGCAACTTCAAAATGTTGACCATAAAGACTATTGTTTCACAAATCCAACCACAGGATTGGTTTGTGACAGTAGATTTAAAGGACGCATATTTCCACATAGAAATTTTGCCACAGCACAGGAAGTTCCTGAGGTTCGCTTTTGGGGGAAAAGCCTACCAATTTCGGGTTCTTCCATTCGGTCTAGCCTTATCACCCCGCACATATACAAAATGCATGGATGCAATTCTGGCTCCTTTGAGACTCCAGGGCATCCGCATTCTGAATTACATAGACGACTGGCTAATCCTGGCCCAGTCTCAGCAGCTAGCACTTCGACACCGAGATGTCGTCCTAGCTCATTTTCACTTGCTGGGATTGAGACTCAACGCCACGAAAAGCGTTCTCTTTCCAGCACAAGTGACAACCTACTTGGGCGTCAGGTGGAATTCGATCGATATGCAGGCACATCTGTCTCCTGCTCGCGTTGAATCCATAAACAACACTCTGAAGGAAATCAGACTAGACCAAGAAGTGACTGTACATCACTTACAAAAATGTTTAGGCCTCATGGCAGCTGCGTCCATGGTGATACCCTTGGGTCTCCTGCACATGAGAGCTTTTCAGCTGTGGTTAAGAGCCAGGGGAGTTCACACGAGAACAAATCCCCGAAGGCGGATAAGGGTTACGCGCAAAGGACTTCGTACCCTTTCTATGTGGTTCAGACCCCGGTTTCTCGCCTTGGGTCCCACTCTAGGTCCGTCTTGTCGTCGCAAAATGCTAACGACAGACGCTTCCCTTACCGGCTGGGGCGCGGTCTTGGATGGCCGTCCAGCCCAAGGAGTCTGGAGAGGCCACCTTTTCGCATGGCACATCAATTGCCTCGAAATGATGGCTCTATTTTTAGCTCTACAGCATTTCCTCCAGCAGCTTAGAGGCTACCATGTCCTAGTGCGGGTGGACAGCACATCGGTAGTCTCCTACATAAATCGCCAGGGCGGCCTGTGTTCGCGACGCTTGAACCAGCTAGCACATCAGGTTCTGCTCTGGGCTCTGGACAAGTTCCTGTCCCTCAGGGCGATTCACATTCCAGGGTACAGACTTTCTGTCCAGACAAGCTGTGAATCACGGGGAATGGAAACTCCACCCCGAAGTAGTCACTCAAATCTGGGAGAGATTCTCTACAGCAGAGGTGGACCTCTTTGCCTCACAGGAGACTGCACGATGTCCCCTCTACTACTCTCTGACTCATCCAGCTCCCCTGGGTCTGGACGCGATGGCCCATATGTGGCCCAATTTACGCCTCTATGCGTACCCTCCAATAGCTCTGCTCCCGGGAGTCCTGGTGATAGCGCCTCGTTGGCCGGCCCGAGTATGGTTCTCAGAGATAATATCGCTCCTCGACGGCTCACCTTGGATGATTCCAGTGAGGAGGGATCTTCTATCTCAGGCGCAGGGGACGATATTTCATCCCCGGTCCGAGCTTTGGAACCTTCACGCTTGGCCCCTGAACGGGACCAATTGAGTCAAGCCGGCCTTTCAGCCGGCGTAATTGACACCATCCTAAGTGCTAGGGCTCCCTCCATTAGATGGATTTATTCCTTCAAATGGAAGGTATTCGAGAGCTGGTGCATGGCAAAGCAGGTGGACCCAGTCCACTGCCAAATTGTTTCAGTGCTGGATTTCCTGCAAGAGAAATTGTCCTCGGGCTTGTGCCCTAGTACCCTCAGAACGTACGTGGCCGCTATTTCAGCCTGCCACGTCCTGTCTGAAGGGGTTACTGTAGGAAATCACCCTTTAGTTGCCCGTTTCATTCGTGGAGCTAAACGGTTGAGGCCACCCATTAGAGTCACGGCTCCCTCTTGGGATTTATCTATCGTGGTCTGAAGGATTTATCTATCTCGAAGGTCTGATCGACACTCCTTTTGAACCGCTAGAGTCAGCGCCCGACAGGCTTCTGACTCTCAAGATGGTTCTTCTTATGGCCATCACCTCTCTAAAGAGGATCGGAGACCTGCGTGCATTGTCAGTCTCCCCATCTTGCCTGGACTTTGCCCCTGGGCTAGTCAAGGCCATTCTGCATCCTCACCCAAACTATCTACCGAAAGTTCCTTTCTCTACCATGTACCCTGTCGTCCTGGAAGCCTTCTGTGCTCCGCCCTTTTTGGATTCGGAGCAGGAGAAACTTCACCTACTGTGCCCAGTACGTGCTCTTCAGGCTTATGTCCACCGCACTAGCCAGTGGCGTAAGTCAGAGCAACTCTTTATATGTTATGGAGGCCGCAACCGGGGGGGCGGCCGCCACCACACATACTCTGTCACACTGGGTGAGAGATGCTATTGCCCTCTCCTATGAGGCGCGTGGACTCACTTCGCCCCTAGGAGTCAGGGCTCATTCAACCAGAGTGGTCGCCTCATCTATTGCTCTTGCAAGAGGTACTCCCCTGCAACAAGTGTGTGACGCAGCGGGTTGGTCCTCTCCGCACACATTTATAAGATTTTATAGTCTGGATGTCCATGCCACTCCAGGCTCACGAGTCCTCGGGTCAGCTTCCCGGACATGAATCTGAGACCTTGTCGGCCTTGTGCGCACACGTTACACAACCTTGGGGTCCAGACACCTGTAGTGCGGCGGCGTTGGTATTCTCGTTCCCATATGCGTTCTAACGCAGCATTGAGTGAAGCCTCGAAAAGGGAACGTCTCGGGTTACTTTGCAGTAACCCTGTTCCCTGAGAGGCTGGAACGAGATGCTGCGTCCGAACGCCGCACTACCATGTGACCGGACGTCCAGTCAGACAAATAATCTGAGGTTTTGTTGCCGGCTTTCCGGTATTTATAACCTCCACCTGATCTATTCAGATGACGTCACCTGACCGAGGTTATATATAGCCAGATAATGGCGTTTTTCCACACATGCTTCATGGCCGGCAATGCGACAAGATAGTTCCCATAAGCGTTCTAACGCAGCATCTCGTTCCCGCCTCTCAGGGAACAGGGTTACTGCAAAGTAACCCGAGACGATTTCATCCCAAAATCTAGCCGTTTCTGTAGACAAAGTGTTAATTGCTGGAGATTTTAATATTCATTTTGAGAATCCAGAAGACCCTCTGAGAACAGCATTTATGTCCATACTGGACTCAGTAGGAGTAAATCAGTGTGTAGTAGGACCCACTCATAAAGCAGGTCACACTTTAGATTTAATAATATTCTTCGGATTAAGTATAGGAAATTTATTCACAATTCCACTGTCTGAAGTTATCTCAGATCACTATCTTGTCTCAATTCAAGTGTGTCACAGTGATAATGTACGCACAGCACCACGCTACCATATTAAACTTACATTTAGATCAGCTATTGTACCACACAGAGTTTTATCAGTAATCTAGCAGAGTTACCAACTTCGATTAGGTCACCGTCTGATCCCACAGAACTCGATCAGGCGACTGAATATTTAGAGTCGATATTTCGTTGTACCTTTAGATAATGTAGCCGCAGTGAAAAGAAAAATTATTAGAGATGAGAAACTCGCTCCCTGGTATAACGCTGACATGCGCACTTTAAAACAGACCGCTCTGAAATTAGAGCGTAAATGGCGTCAAACTAAATTGTTAGTATTTCAAATAGCATGGAAAGAGAGCATCCTGAACTATAGGAAAGCTCTTAGTGTAGCTAGATCAATGTATATCTCCACTCTTATGGAAAATAACAAAAATAATCGTAGATTTTTATTTAATACCATAGCCAAATTAACCAGAAATAAGACCACTACAGAAATGTCCACAACAACATCATGCAATAGTGAGGACTTCATGAACTTTTTTAATAATAAAATTGTAAATATCAGGCATAAAATTGAGGCTTTGAAACCGAACAATGTAATTGATACAGATGTTAACCTAGCCATGTCAAATTCGAACCTAGAATACTTTACTCCCCTTGAAGAGAATGAACTAATGTCACTCATCTCTTCTGCAAATTCATCAACCTGTATATTAGATCCTATACCGACACATTTTCTTAAACAGATAGTACCAGTAATAACAGAACCGCTGTTGAGAATAATTAATTCCTCACTCAGCATTGGTTATGTTCCAAAATCTTTTAAATTAGCAGTTATCAAACCAATAATTAAGAAACCTGAACTCGACCCCTGTCAGCTGTCCAATTACAGGCCAATATCAAACCTCCCCTTTATCTCTAAGATTCTGAAAAAGATAGTAGCGGAGTAGCTATGCTCATATCTACATAGAAATAGCATACATGAACTGTATCAGTCAGGATTTAGGCCTCATCACAGCATAGAAACAGCACTCGTTAAAGTAGTAAATGACCTCCTATTGGCCTCTGATCAGGATTGTGTAACTTGTATTGTGTAACTTGACACCATTGATCATAGTATTCTTCTTCACAGATTAGAAAATGTAGTGGGAATTAAGGGTACAGCCCTCTCCTGGCTCAGATCCTATTTGACCGATCGTTATCAGTATGTAGACTTAAATGGTGATTATTCTGCATGTTCTCTAGTGGAGTTTGGCGTTCCGCAGGGTTCAGTTTTAGGCCCACTGCTTTTTTCCCTTTACATGCTTCCTCTGGGCAACATAATCCGTAAGCATGGTATTAGTTTTCATTGTTATGCTGACGACACACAGTTACATGTCTCAGCAAAACCTGATGAGAAAAACCAGCTTACTAAAGTTGTGCAATATGTGCAGGACATAAGAAATTGGATGCTAATTAACTTCCTTCTGCTTAATCCGAATAAGACAGAAGTTCTAGTCATCGGACCGCATACAGCTAAGAGTAAAATTTTAGATCACACCGTAACTTTACATGACCTTTCTGTTCCATCAAGTGCAACAGCCATCAAGAACTCAGCGTGATTATAGATTCCAGCCTTACATTTGAAGCTCATGTAGATAATATTACCAGGATAGCATTCTTTCACCTCAGAAATATTGCCTAAGAAATAAGAAATATATTGTCGCTAAACGATGCAGAAAAACTAGTTCATGCTTTTATCACCTCTAAGTTGGACTATTGTCATGCCTTACTGTCTGGTTGTTCAGCTAGGTGCATAAACAAGCTTCAGCTATTCCAGAATACAGCAGCGAGAGTCCTCACTAGAACCAGAAGATATGAGCACATTACCCCTATCCTATCTTCACTGCATTGGCTCCCTGTGAAATTTTGCATTGATTTTAAAATACTACTCTTGACATATAAAGCATTAAATGGTCTCGCGCCGCAGTATCTGAGTGAACTGCTAGTGTCTTACGATCCGCCACGCCTACTTCGATCAAAGGATGCAGGCTGCTTGTCAGTACCGCGTATTATGAAAACTACAGCTGGGGGCAGAGCTTTTTCTTACAAAGTCCCAAAGTTATGGAATAGTCTTCCAAATAGTGTTCGGGACTCAGACACAGTCTCAGTGTTTAAGTCTAGGCTAAAAACCTATTTATTTAGCCAAGCATTTTTATAAATAGATTTGCCTTAGGTAAAGCAGCAGATCTGGGGGACTCATGGACGTAGAGTATTACGGTGAACTGGTATGTTTAGATGCTGTCTTCCTCAGTCTCATTTGATCACTCAGGTTTGTTGACGGTGATTGTTTGCTTTACATCTCAGGGAGCCCTCATGTTTGTGTTTCCTTCTGGCTCTCCCTTTTAGTTATGCTGTCATAGTTAGTCCTGCTGGAGTCTCTGCTTGCACTCTACAGTAAATATACATTCACATTATACATTATGTGACGGTGACCATACCTAACTGCCATCTCTCCTCCTCTTCTCTTCCTCCCCCTCTTTCTCTTCCCTCTCTCCCCCTGTCTCCCCCTTTCACTCTTTCTCTCTCTCTGTCGAGCTACACATGTCATTCCTGAGCTGCCTGTGATCCAGACTCCCTCTGCCCTCCTGACCTGTCTGACCCATTCTGGTGCCCCGCTTCTGGTTGGAGATCTCGTCACATGGATGCCCCGTATGTCTCTTTGGGATGCGTCTGGAAGACAGTTCTGGCCTCGACTGGTGTTGGCAGATGTTTCTCTGAGGACTTGACAATTCAATAGTTCAGGACTGGAGCTTCCTACAACTCTACCTGAGTCTCCAATAACTACCTGGACTCCATTTTAACATCAATTATTATAGCTGAACTGCCTGCCACCTAACACACTGTATAAATGCAAATCAATTCCTGATATCTGTTTCACCCAGATGAGGATGGGTTCCGTGTTGAGTCTGGTTCCTCTCAAGGTTTCTTCCTGTTACCATCTCAGGGAGTTTTTCCTTGCCACTGTCGCCCGCGGCTTGCTCACCAGGGACTATCTGACCATTTTGGTTTATACACATTCACATTCCATACAAACTTAAATAATCCTTTTGATGGTGTAAAGCTGCTTTGAGACAATGTCAATTGTTAAAAGCGCTATACAAATAAAATTGAATTGAATTGAATACTTACAGTACCTGCACCCTGAAGCCCGAGGATAGTGTGCTCTTCCCCCAAACACTGAAAACAGAAAGCGAGGAGATCACCCTCAGCAGGATATTCCTCTACACGGAGGGACGGACTCGTGTCTAACTCTGCCATCTTTCTGGTGAGTAGTAAGACACTTATTTTTGCTTTCTGTTAAAAAAAAATGCTTAAACACACACGCACACACACAACATGGATCCTGAAGATAAAATGATCTGATGGGTGTTTCCGATTCATGCGTATTTATAACCTCCAGGTGCACCTCATTGGTTGATGTCACCTGCCTGAGGTTATACATGCCAAAATATTTGCAGTGTTTGACACACACATGCTTCACAACCGGTCACGAGGAATCGTTTCCCATAGCGCTTTCGCGTAGCATCAAGTGAAGCTTTTGAAAGGGAACATCTTTTGACAGTATCGTTGTATGTTACATAGCACCATTCTACAGTAAATGAATGATTGTATTAAAGTATGTACCATTATAAACCCATGTCCACCTGTGTCAGCAAAGAAGCAACACATTAGTGTCAAAAATACCATGGTAAAACTTTCTTAATAAGTTTCTATATTTCTTACGTTAAGTTAGAAGTCTACCTATGTAGAACGTATACGCTAAAATGTAAACTATGATAACATGTACTGTAGTTAATGCAGGCTAAAAGGTTAAATAAACTTAGCTATTTAAATAGCTAATTTACAAGCTATTCTAAAATATACATAATATTAAAAATATAATAATTCAAAAGAAAGTATAACAGGTAAACTAAGATTTGACTGCAGATAATAGCAGGTGGTATCAAAAAGTTTTGAGACTAGTTTTGTACCATGCCAATGGATGACAACACAAGTCTTCACACACAGTCACAGGGCGCACCGACCTTTGTAAGTCAGTGTGCCACAAGGCATCATACTGTGCAATCCCAGAGCTTGAAATTCTGGGTGAAACTGGACAAATATGCTGTGAATCACTGAATCATTCAAGGTGTTTTGCGTTGCACACATGCGTCCAGAGCATCAAAAATTTCAAAACCATTCGGCAACTTGTACATGATGATCGTCAGAGAACAATCCACAACATTGCTGCCATTATCGGTGTGTCATACAGAACAGCCCAGGCAATCTTCGGGTGTGATTTGAACCTGTGCTGTTTTGACGCCAAGTTCGTCTTGAGGCTACTGATCCAGGAGCAGAAGAAACATGGCATCAAAGTCTGCCAAGGACTCCGTCAGCGTGACGTGGATGACCCGGTACTTCATGTCGAGGATCATTAGCGGCGATGAAACTTGGGTGTATGGGTACGACACTGAGACGAATCAACAGCCTTCACAGTGGAGGAGCCCATCATGTCGACGACCGAAAAAGGCGAGGAAAGTCCGCAGCTAGACCAAGTGCATGCTCTCCAACATGGCCCCAGGGACCAGGCCATCAATAGTGAATTCTACTTTTAGGTTTTGAGGCGTCTGAGGGAAGCCGTACGCAAATCTCAAATCTTTTTGACAAGCCCTCTTATGTTAGGTAGGCAAAAAGGTGAGGCATTACTTATTTGAATGTTAGTCATGCGAAGGCCTAGACCTCAAATACACCATGGGCTCCTTTTAATTTCACTCGATATTCTTGCTGTTCCTCGAGACGAGATCGGCAGCGTGTCCTGACTAACTTTAGTGTGCGACAGAGTGAAGCCGGCTCTCCCATGAGCTGAGGAGCGGTGAGAATACACACCACATCAGGAGAAAGAGAGCAGCGAGAAAGAGCAACAAGCTACAGAGAAGCTGACAGGATGTGTGTGTGTGTGCGTGTTTGTTGTTGTTGTTTTTATCTCTAAGAGGACTCTTGAGGGAGGCCGAAACGCACAGTCCACATCAAATACTCAGCCTGGCTGTGTCAAGTTTGTCCAGAGAGTACAAGGAGATAACTCAATCACTGTGATGTACAGTAGAAAGAATATGGGGCAAGCAGACAGTTTTGAAACATAGGATAGTATAAGGAAGCTACATTAATAAAAACGGTTCTTTTGTTTGGCACGTTCATTTTGACATGGGCTGACGTGTCAGCTATCTTTAGTGTGAGTCGTGCAGGATGGAGCAGCACCTGTGCCTGCCTGAAGACAGATGCCACCATATTGGAATGATGCACTCGAGTGGTTTTAATGCAGCGAGGTAATGCGAGGATAAACGGTTAAACACGGCGAGCGTGCAGAGCAGACTGCCAGTCAGAACTCGACTCCACCGCCATCAAGGAAGCACTAGTGCTCTCGACACACCGGTAATGCGTGCTGTTGTAACGCGTTATTACCTACTGAGGTGCTTCATAATTGGTTTCGTTATACGATGTGGCTCTAACGTGGACTAAAGTTTAAGTATTAACAAACTATTCATAAAGGGTAGTACTTTTAAGCTGTGTCAATGCATAGCAGGAATACTGATGAGAGGTGTTCGAGTCAAACCGGGACTTTCTTCATCAACCCTGGTGGCATTTACAGAAGACTTCAAGCACAATACGGTGATGAGGCTCAGTAAACCATTTAACTGGTGCAAACATTTTAAAGAAGTCCATGTACGATGATCCCTGTTAAATAAATACAATGAGTGTTCGTGTCAAACCGGTACTTTTGATTGTGCAGAATGACAGAACAAAAACGTCCTCTATTTCTCTATGTAATACCTTTCTACACTAACGCACTTATCCAAGCACTTCACTAGTGCTTGAATACCATCAAGGTAGAACGTTTTCAAACGTTCACAAACACCCCTTGCACGTTATAGGGACTCAGCTGGGAGTTATCGCTACATCCCCATACAGTCCTGACCTCGCTCCAAGCTATTTCCACATGTTTGGGGCATTATACATACAGTTGGAGTTCCTGGGAGGCCAGGGTTTCAGACATGAAGCATGGAGTCCGATCGTGGCCCTGGCATACTGAGAAAACGGTCTACCTTGATGGTATCCAGGCACTAGTGAAGCGCTCAGATGAGTGCATTAGTGTAGCAGGAGATTATATCGAGAAATAAAGGGAGTTTTTGTTCGGTTATTCTACACAATCAAAAGTCCCGGTTTGACACGAACATGCATCATATTTGGAATAGTTGTAAGTTTACAATACCTCCAAACTCTGAATAAATAAATAATGAGTAGTCTGCCATTGTTCTGTGCTTTTTTTTTTTGTTTGTTTGTTTTCCTCTTGTAAAATTATTATTCACCAGTTTGCGAGGTGTGTTTGCGTGTCTGACCCTGTGGGATGTTCAGGCCTCGCCGCTTGGCTGGACTCCAGGTTGAGCGTCGTGCCCTTTGAGCCTGTGCACTGGAAGGCAGAGCTAATCATACTCATGTCGAAGTGAGCACGCAGCCCCGAGCGAAAGGTAGGAATGAGATTAAGACTTCCATACAGGAGAGGTCTCCATAAATCTCCTGCTTTGGCTGATCTCGCTTCACCTACCCCCCCAAAGAACACCACGCACACAAACACACATACACACACACAAAACCCCCCGTCCCTCGCTCTGTGCACGGTTCCTGAGCTGTAATTACTGAGGAAGCAGCGGTGCCGTAATGCTCTGTAAACCCAGCGTTATAAAAAATTCACCTCTGTAAAATCACTGGATCAACACAGCATTTTACAGCGGCGCAGAAAACAACGCCGGCGTGGACGTACAAGAGGGAACGGACTCGGGCAGGGTGACGGACGTTTACTAGCCATGTTTACGTTTATTAGATTTGAACGTGCCTGTAAAAACAGAAAGTGTTTTGCTTTCGATGACTAAGCAGCGTTACAAAAGTAACCAAAAGTATATGGACACCTCAATCATGTGGTTCCTCTGCAAACACACTCACTCATCGTCTATATCTTGTACAGTATACATGGTCGTGGGGTGCCTAGGGCCTATCCCAGGAGCCTTATAGCACGAATCATGGTACACCCTGGATGGGGTGCCAAACACATACACACACAATTACACTTGCATTCACACACTATGGGAAATTTGGGAACGCCAGCTAGCCTAATCTGCATGTTTTTGGACTTTGGGAGGAAACCAGAGTACCCAGATGAAACCCACCAAGCAAACTGAATGAACACAGGCGTGCATGCCAAAGTGGGATTTGAACCCGGACACTTAAGGTACTAACACCACTATCTCACCTACACGGTTTTGTGCGGTGGCCGTACTGTATGTACAGTTCATCATGATTCAGCGTGAGTTTTGCTGCTGTAATTACGTTTCCATATTTCCGTGTGCCTAACACCGCATCTCACCGTGAGTCAAACCGCATAGGTGAGATAGGGGTATAAGCAAATGTGCTGCCCCTCTGACAATGCTCTTTTCCATAAAGTGAGTTCCAGACATGCCTTGTTAAGGGGGATGTAGAGGAACTTGGGTGTCTTTGGTGGCAGGACAGAAAAAATGTGGCGGGGGGGGGGCGCCATATGAGCTTACAACATCAATGAATCCCACAGTAACATGAAACAAACATACGTGACTGTTTCTCATGACACTGTTTAAAACTCATGCTGTAGTACATATCATCACTTATCATCATCACTTATCATGCATTCCCGCAACGTAGCACTGCTGCACAACAACCCAAATCATATGGTGTCCTCTTTATTTGGTATAGTTGTCCACTGTACAGTCAAAAGTTTGGACATCTCTTCTAATTCCATGGTCTTTCCTCATTTTCATTTCTTTCTACTGTACACTGTAAAACAATGCTGAAGGCATCCAGAGCATCCAATAATATCAGTTTACAGTAGATACTGAGATGTGTTACTTTGCTCACTCAAACTACTGTACCGTCATCAAAATGATACAAAGCCAGACCAATCAGAGACTGGAGAAAGGACAAGTCTGATTGGCTAGTGCTGATTGGCAACCAAACATAAGCGTGTATGTGAGACATGTGTGTACCGTATGAGACACAATTCTATTTTGTGTGTCTAAAATTCAAAAAAAATTTAAGAATAAAACCGACAGAGGAATTCAAATCGATATTTGTCACCGACTCAAAATTAAGCTTTGGGTCATCACAGGTCATCGTTATAGCAGGCAATATGATTGTGAAATAAAGGGTTTGTTTTTATGAATAAGAAATTGTTCATTGTTAATTAGAATATTTTTTAAAAATTTGATTAATAAGGTTTTTTTAATTGTTCTTATATCATTTTACCTGACTCGGTCAGTATCGGAAATCATCCAGGATCGTAATATACTGTATATACTGTATAATATTCTGTACAATATTTCAGAAGGTCGCTGGTTCAAGCTCCAGCATTGCCACGCTGCCATTGTTGAGCCCTTGAGCCAGGCCCATAACCTTGTCTGCTCCAGGGGTGCTGTATCCTGGCTGACTCTGCGCTCTGACCCCAGCTTCTTAAAATCCTGCGATACGCAAACAAATGAATTTCACTGTTCAGCAATGTACAGTATATGACAAATAAACTCTTCATTTTCTTCTTCTTTTTTAAATAAAAAATAAATCTTTGTGTCAACAAATATCTGTCTCTGAAACAACAACAACAATAATAATATTCATTCATTCATTCATTTTCTATACCGCTTAATCCTGTGTTCAGGGTCCTGGAGCCTATCCCAGGAGACTTCGGGCACTAGGCGGGGTACACCCTGGACAGGGTGCCAATCCATCGCAGGGCAACAACAATAATAATAATAATAATAACAATAATAATAATAATAAGCATTAGCAAAGCTGTTAAAAAAATAACAGATATATTTGTGTAAAATTCATAAAATGTATGATATGTTTGGAAAGAATAGCATCCTACTACACTCTTACTTTCTTACCAGAATAACATTCCATCAGTCCATCTACAGTTGGAACCTCTGTAGTCCAACTAGGGACCGCTGAGGCCAGTGTATTTATTCCCATTTGCACAACTGTGCTAGGAACATTCACAACACACACACACATTCACACACTATGGGCAATTTGGGAAATGTCAGTTAACCTAATCTGCATGTTTTTGAACAGTGGGAGGAAACTGGAGAACCCAGAGGAAACCCACCAAGCACATGGAGAACATGCAAACACAGACCCAACGTGGGAATCGAACCCAGGACCTGGACGTGCAAAGAATAACTTTAGCGTACTTTGGTGTAAAACTTATTGCTACGACCATGAGAGGCCTACTGTTATGCTACTTTGTGTTTCTTTCACAAAAATTTATTAATTCATTAATTAAAAAAATAAAAGCCTGATTTCTACAATTTCCCTTTGGGATTAATAAAGTAATCTATCTACATTCCTAATAATCCGCTGAACATCAACAAATCACATGACCTCACCACATGACCGGTCAGATGATCCATGTCCTATTTGGCAAAGCCTGATCACAATCTCTCTCTCTCTCTCTCTCTCTCTCTCTCTCACACACACACACACACACACCTCTTACACACAGTCATTATGAACTCTTGGCATAAAATGTACACAGTGTATATACAGTATGTTTATATGAATATACAGTATATAAACATTCAACAAGCCGAAGTGGTTTACGTATAAGATATTAATGCATTATAGATTAAATTATATCATCAGTGCATCATTTGTATATTTTCCACCTAAGATTATGATGTCCCATAAACAAGACTGTCCTCTTAAATCTACTACTTACTGTATAACAAAGCAACTTAAAAAACTTGCAGTCATTCAGTTATTAATAAAAAAGAAAACAACTATTTACTATTTAAAAAATAGTAAGTGCACATTAAAATACACAGAGGCTTTCCCGCAGGAGCCCTGATACTGGATGACTGTACAGTAATATATAGTAGAGTAACAGTCAAAAGTTTGGACACACCTTCTAATTCTATATATTTTTTTTGTTGTTGTTTAATTATTTATTTTCTACATTCTATATCAATACTGGAGATTTCAAATCTATCCCAGCAAACATTTTGGACGTCTGATGACTGTTGAAATGACGTCCCTCCGACACGTCCCGTCATGGTTGAAAAATAGTTCTACAATGAAAGTAAAACGTTCGTGTTTGACGTTATCTGGCATAAACGGTAATCAATCGTCCAAATGTTTGCTTATTGAACAACACTTAGCTAAAAGTCAAAGTAACAGACAACTGTTACAACAGACAAATGTACAAATGTCTCTAAATGCATTTTTAGGAAATATTTTTTACCAATTAATGCTGTAATTGGTAAAATCTTTAACAATTAATGCCGTCCTCCCTCGACTGTTTTTGGCTGGGGACACAACGTCGCTTTTGGACCAATGACCAAAAAATGGACTAATATTCTGAAATAGTTCTTGCAAGAACAGTAGTGTGTCAAGTGCATTTACAAAACCCATCAAGCACCATGATGAAACTGACTCTCATGAAGACCATCCCAGGAAAGTAAAACCAAAACTACGGTGGCCCAGAAGGGCAAATCATCTTTCCCATATATGTGTATGTTTTTTCCCTTGTAAATGTGTGCTTTTTCTCTTGAAAATTTTTTTTTCCCTTGAAAGCTTCCGTGTTCAGTTGCGTTTTGACCTCACTCCCATAGTCATTTGTGCGTTAGCTTTAGCATTTAGATTGCAAAATACGGGAGAAAGAGAGTTCTCACACGAGGAAAAGCAGTTGTGCACAAACGGGAAAAAGCACAAACTTACAAGGGAAAAAACACACATTTTCAAGAAAAAAATTATTTTTCAAGGGAAAAAAAATTTTTAAGATAAAAAGCACACATTTACAAGGGAAAAAACATACACATATATGGGAAAGATGATTTGCCCTTCTGGGCCACCATACAAAACTGACCTCTCCTGTAGAGGAGAAGTTCATTTAGAGTCACCTGCCTCAGAAATCACCAATTAACAACCAGCACCTCAGATTAGAGCCGTTATGAAGAATTTACTGATCATGAGTAGCAGACGTCTCAATATTTCAATGTAATAACTGTTTAAAGCAGATTATTGTATATTTTGGATGCCTTCAGTGTAAAAAGTAATAAAAAATCAGACGTAAAGATTTAGAAGGTGTGTCCAAGCATACTTTGGACTGGTAGTGTACTGTATATTGTGTGTCCAAAAAATTTTTCCTTCAATCACCTTTAGCTTTGATTATGGCAGTGGACAGTTTATAGGGGAAAATGCTCATCCTTATCCTTATGCTCCCAGACGCACGCTTTCATAACTTGAGTCCTGGAGCCATCAGGGAAGAAAAACCCCTTAGATGAGATAACCTGGTCATTCGGTACATTCAGCTCGTCAGCTGACTTCATTTTATTGCCGCATAACGTTGCTGAGCCTGTTTG
>CM060115.1:23501937-23896937 GCA_030522415.1 Channallabes apus | reverse complement strand
GAAATTCCTACAAATTGTTGATCTCCTACGATTTTCAGGCACAATATTATCTACGAAAAAAAAAATAATTTATATATATATATTTTTTCTAGACAGCTACATAAATATATATATATATATATATATATTTTTTTTATCTAGCTGTTCCGCAGGTAGAATCACCTAATATATATATATATATATATATATATATATATATATATATATATATTTTTTTTTTTTTTTTTTTTATCTAGTTGTTCTGCAGGTAGAATCACCTGATATATATATATATATATATATATATATATATATATATATATATATATATATATATATATTATTATTATTATATATTTTTTTGTTTGTTTGTTTGTTTTGTTTTTTATGTAGCTGTCTAGAAAAAAGAAATATATATGAATGTTTTTTTTTAGACGTTTAGAAGAGCCTGTAGTTTTCAGAACTACAAATATGATAGAAAATGTCATATATTTCACCATTTTAATGTTTTTTCACATATATTTGCACCTCAGTATGTGTGTGTGTATGTGACATGAATAAATGCTTATCAAAAAAAAAAAAAAGGTCTAACTGTAAAAGGTACACCGGTGTAAAGCATTAATCATTAACCATTGTGATTTGCATTCATTATCACGCATCCAGCATGTGTTTTCACATGGATTTTTTAATTTTTTTTATTTTATAATTACTATACAGAATCTCACATGACACACTGAGAAGAAATTAAAGAGAAAAACAACACAACGTGTGTCTAAAGCCATCGCAACCTGACCAGATTTCTGAGAAGTTCTGACGTTCAGGGAGAGTCGTCGCAAGCGCTCCACCTGCGTATGTTCTCAAAGCACAAAGAGACAAGCGGAGGTGTGAAGAGATGCAGGAACAGACCTGCCAAACGGAGGAGAGGAGCTCAGCCCTCTCTCATGCCTCTCTTCACACCTTCACTGCACTCAGGGAAGCCAGGAGGAGAGAGGAGGAGAGGTGCAGAAGAAAGACTTCCTAATTGAGCAGGGAGGATGCACCACGTGGGCTAAATATAGCACCACGCTAACATATAGAACAGACAGCTGTTTGCTCGAAGAGCATGTAAAGGCAGCGTGTGTGCGTGTGTATAAGAAAACCTGGAGCTGTACACTTTGTTAAGGTGTTATTTTAAGGGTTGTCATGTGAAAAAGATTTGCGCGGTGTCTTGTTTAACTACAACGCGTGTCCTGTATATGAGTTAGACGCATGTGTTTTCGTTGCTTTCGTGAGATTTCTTGTCATGTGTGCTCTTCATGGGAATAAACCAAATAAATATGTGAAATGATTTGCATGAGTGTGTTGAATTACATTTTTGAAACTCTGTGTCTTTTGTACTTTGCCCTGTTTAAACTTTTTTAAATAAAAATAAATGCGCATGGGAAAGAACGCCAGATTTGAAATAAAATTTCTGGTGATTGATGGTGTAAAACTGATCGATATTTACAGTATGGTGATGAGACTCTTAGCCGCAGAAAAACCTTCGAACATTTTAAAGAAGGCCCTATTCTCTATTGTCACATCCCCTGTACAGTTCTTGCCCTCGCTCCAAGCAGTTTCCACATGTTTGGGTCATTAAAGGAATTCCTGGAAGGCCAGCGTTTCACATGTGAAGCAAACAAGTCTGACCATGGCCTTGATGGTATCCTAGTTAAGTGCATTAGTGTAGTAAGCGATTATATAGAGAAATTAAATGAGTTTTTACTACCCTTGTATATAAATAAGTACGGAAACATTGTCAATATAAGCATTTTAAATGCATGGTTCATCAAAAAAAAAAGATGTGTACGGATTTTAACCTTGTTTTTTCCAATAAATTAATCAATTAACCAATTAGAATTTTCATTAATAATACATAGTTAAAATATATTGTAGTAATATTAATAATATTAATATAGTTAAAAGACCCTCCGCAGTGGCCGTGTAGATTAGGTTATGTGAAGATATTTGTTTTATGTACCGCATTATTACTCTTACTCATGTATTTATTTATTGCGATGTGGTATTCTTATCTCTGGAATTTTCCATGAAATTAATGCATGTATTTATCGCCAGCTTTAAAAAGATGCTCCAATCCACATGCAGGGGCTCCGTGGACATTCCATTTATTTCCATTTCCATTTCCATTTAGATCTATTGCAATTTTTGTCTACATTTGTACAGATGTTTTTATATTTCTTATATATTTTTTGAAAATATTATACTTCGTTCTATGTTCTTACGTTTATATAGCTAAACTCACTCTTATTTTATCTTATTATATTTTATTTCACTATTTATTTAATTTACGTCATTTATTTAATAGTTTTTTCAATTTTTTTTAAGGTAAACAGCGGTCGTTTAAGCATTTCACTGTATATTGTACTGTGTATGAGTGTGTATGTGACGAATACATTTTTAATTTGAATTTGGTTAACATTTTGACACAAAACTCTTCAGAACTCTTCAGAGCTTGTAAACACACTACTACTTCTCTACATGGGCGCTGTGGAGAGAGTTTCTGGACGCACTGTAGATTAGAATAGATTGCATATTTAAATTAGATTAGACTTTTTAACACCAAACTAAATCTTTAACTGCATTATGATACAAAATATGTTTAGCAAAAAAAAATAATTAAATATGAAATTATTGTCATGTGTAAAAGTTTGTGCCCCCTCTATCAATTCTATGGGCGTTGTGTAATAAAATAATAAAAAATAATTTTATCAAAGTGGGTCTTAGTGTTAGATAATAATACAACATCAGACAACATGTAACTTATTTCACCATGCAATTATTTATTCAACAAATATGAAACAAAAAAAAAAAATTGAGGGCAATACTAAGTACCCCTTTACTGCTTCCACAGGATTTAAGAGGGTAAGTTGCAGCCAGGCGCTGCTAATCATCAGCCTCTGAATATTTAATCATCAGCAGATGTGCAGACCTCTATAAAAATAAAAGTTTTGCCACTTTGAGGGTCTGGAGCATTCGCATGCTGTTAATCACCAGCGCTTAATTAATTAATCATCAGCAGGTGTGCAGTCATCTATAAAAATGCAAAAGTTTTGGCAGTTTGCTGGCTTGGAGTATTTAGGTGTGTGTTACCACAATGCCAAGAGGAAAAGACATACCTGTAATCATGGGTCTTAGAAAAGCAATTATTGCTGTATATCAATATGGAAAGAATTATAAAACCATTTCCAAACAATTTGGAGTTCTACATTGACAAAGATTTTTCACAAGTGAAAAGCATTGAAGATAGTTGCCAAACTTCCCAGGAGTGAACGTCCCAGTACATTCACCTACAGTCAGACCATGCAATGCTCAGAGATATACAAAACAAAAAACCCTGGAGCAACATCTCAGAACCTATAGGCCTCACTAAGCATGTCAAATGACAATACAATTAAAATAAGAACAAGTACGGATCGTTTGGAAGGGTTGCCAGGAGGAAGCCTCTTCTGACTAAAAACACCACAAAAGCACAACTGAGGTTCACAATACTGCATCTGAACAAAGCACAAGACTTCTGGTATAATGGCCTATGGACAGATGAGTCCAAACCTTATTTCAGCAGAAACACATGTCTGATTTGGGCTTATTTTGCAGCCACAGGACCTGAGCACGTTGCAGTCATTAAGTTGAATTCCTCTGTATTCCAGTGTATTCTAGAGACAAATATGAGGCCGTGTGTCCGATGGCTAAAGCTTGGTTGAAATTGGGGCATGCAACCGGATAATGTTCTGAAGCACAACAGTAAATCTAAATCAGAAAGGGTGAAAAATCAAGGTTTTCAAATAACCTAATCAAAGTGCAAACATCAACCCAATTAAAACGCTTTGGTAGAACCTTAAGACAGCGGTGTAATATGCAAATGGACAAAAACCTCAATGAGCTGATTCAATGTTGTTAAGACGGATGGACCAAAATTCCTCCACAACGATGTGAGAGACTTTTTAGTTTTTTGTTTTTGCTTCATTTTATTTTTAATTTAAGAATGGAAAAAATTTATTTGCCTAATACTAAGACATGCTATGATCAGATGATTTTTTATTATGTTTTTACACAAAAACACATACTGTAGAACTAAATGAAGGATACTAACTTTCACACACGAGCGGATACAAATGTGTCTTTGGTTTCTGGGGATCTTATAAAAAATTTTAAATTCCACCAATTGTTTTTGGTTTTTGTAGAGATGTTCCGATACCATTTTTTCCCTCCCGATACCGATTCCGATACTTGGGCTCAGGGTATCGGCCCATACTGAGTACTGATCCGATACCTGGGTGTGTATCTGTACAGTGTATATACTGTATATATATATATATATATATATATATATATATATATATATATATATATATATATAGAGAGAGAGAGAGAGAGAGAGAGAGAGAGAGAGAGAGCATTTCTTTTTTTCAAGTAAAATACTACTAGCCCTGTGTAACGGGTTCGACCCTAAGTGCACGGGCAACACCATGAAACACGGACACAAGGCGAGGTCTTACAGGAAAAAGCGTAATTAATTTAGAAAAATGGGTAAGGAAAGGGTTAAATGCTCTCTCCGCCCTTTTCCGCTTTGCCGGCAGGGATGTGAAGGCGGGCTCTACGCGGAAGTGAAGGTGCCGCGGGAACTCGCGCAGCTCGTTCACGCGCTCCTCTTGCGGAGATCAAAGGCGCCCCCCTTTTTAAGTCTCTGGGGCGCATCACATCGCCCCGCTCTTGTGCCACTGTTTCTCATGAAATCCACCGCATCGCAAAGTCCAGCTTCCCAACAGTCAGACCCCGAGCTACACTCCCCGCTGTGTTTTATAGCTCCGGGATCATTAGCGGCGATAGCTCATGGGCCGTTGCCTGATTCTGCGGCCCTGTTCCTTCACATACCTAAAGAGGGGGGAGGCCGCCTAACTAGTGAGCGAGGAGCGATATCAATTTGGGCGCACGCCCATCACAGGCGCACGCCGTGACACTCTGTAAGTAAGCTAAGCTAGCAAAGCTAGCGGGCATGAATAGGTTATGTCAGTGGTTCTCAAAGTGTGGGGCCCCACTAGTGTGGAATACAGACATGACAGGTGGGGCGCAATGAACGGGAGGAAATAACATGAAAGTAATTCATGCTTTTCTTCATTGATAATGAAGAGCGTACGCTCAAAACTAAACAATCACACACAAATAAATGGATCATTAATACAAGTAAATTTAAAATAACATCAGTTGTGGGCCGGGAGAAAAAGTGGAACAATAACGGTTTAACGTCGGACAAACTTGAGCTGCGCTGCTCAAATCACAAACCTGCGCGAGCCACTGGGCAGCGCTGCACGACTCTGACAGAAATAAACCCCGCCGACCATCAAAGTACATTTTACCCCGCTGGGATGCGCACGTACAAAACAGGCATGGCAAGGCGGAAACAATATTAAACAGTCCTGACATTTAAAATAGTTTTTAAATAAAAACACAGGGAGTCGCGCAGGTTTGTGATTCGAGCGGCGCTGCGCGATCCACCGGGCTGCGCAAATAAACCAGATCATCACTGCGCTATCCAGATAGTCGCGCTGCGCTGTATTTGCGCAGATATTTGGTTCAATCGGGTGCCGCGGTTTCGTCCCACTTTTGATGTGTTTGGCTTCACATTCACTTCGACAATGGAAGAAGACGCTGCAGCAGCAGTGAGTTTACTTACATGTGACGAAACAAACAACGAGGAGATTGTAAAGAAAAAAAGTGCCTCGTCTGTGGTGTGGAATTAGTTTGGGTATAAGAAAAGTGATACGAATGAGATGAACGTGATCCACTTTAAACATGTGGATTGCACAACCCTGGACATTACCATTCTTTTCCTACTCGTACAGCTGCTCTTATTGTTCATATATTCTTCATATATTTTTTATATTGTGTATTGTTGTACAGTTATTTTATTTTAACTTTAATTTTTATATTTTATTTTATTCTTTCCTAGTTAAATTTACCCCCTATTTTATTTTTCATATTTATTTCCTATTCATAGTCTTTTATGTTAAGGTTTGAATTAAATAGAATTTTTGAATTTGATTTGCAAGGTACGCAAGTTCACTGTTTTAACAAGTGGTGGAAACACGTCAAACCTTTTCTATCATCTGAAATCCAAGCATCCAAACGAATATGGCCAAAGTAAAAAAAAAATGCGGCAAACCTCAGCAATTCACAGTTTATATAAAATTACATTATGTAAAACAGTTTCTTTGTGTTTGAATTTTTATTTATGCATTTTCAGATACAAATTGCTATATTGTGATTATATATACATTGTTACCGAGGTAGAAAATAGCTTCTACTGTGATAGAAGATTTTGGTTATATCGCCCACCCCTAATGAAGCCTAACTTGCTTCATGGTGGGGATGGTGGGGGCAGAGGAGAGACCTGTGTGTGTTTTGTGTCTTATACCGCTGGCAGCAGACCACATGAGACCCAACAAATTAGGAAGACACTTAGAAGACAACACACGTTAATAATCCACTCGACTTCTTTCAAAGAAAGCTGACAGAATACAAACAGCAGGATAATCGCATGGTAACATCTGAATCTGTGGACAGCGAAGCACAAATGGCTTCATTCAAAGTTGCATACAGAATTGGCCAGTGCAAAAAAACTACAAACGATTGCTGAGCAGCTAATAAACATGGGGTCAATTGTGCAAAGATAAGTGACAACGTAAGCCTTTTATAACAATTGCACGTGTATTTTATGTTTTTAACTTGGTGTTGTTTGATCTTATTGGTTTAGAAATTGATATTTCAATAAACAGTAAACATGGCAGATTTCGTTATTAATTTGTTGACAAGTGGGGCTTGAAAATTCGCTCACCCCCTTAAGTGGGGAATGACAGAAAAGTTTGAGAACCACTGGGTTATGTTTAGGAAAATGGTATCAGATCGGTACGTGGACTCAAATACTCGCCGATTCCGATGCAAGATTTTTTTGTGGTATCGGTAGCATTTCCGATACCAGGATTGGAATCGGAACAACCCTAGTTTTTTGGTGGAATTTGTGTGTGTATGAAACATTACACGCCTTCAGAATTACTGTCACCTACTTTTAAAATACAAAAATAAGTGAAATTTTATGTTTTAATGACCTTCTCAATTAAAAAAAAAATAATGACAATCAAGATTATAAGAGTAATGAGTATTTTATGTAATGAAATTGCTAGATCTGGTTTGGCATAGAGTCAGCGGTACTCTGGTGTCATTCCCTTAATCCATTGCTCCCTGTAGATCAGGTACAGACATTTGCCACAGAAGTTTATAGTTCACTTTAGAATTCCCCAGTTTTAGACATTTTTTGTGCAGATGCGGACACCCTGTCTTCAAAAATTAAAAGTCCTGCCACAGATTTCTTCTATCCATTACCTATAACATTCTGATTCTAATTAGGACTTAACTCTTCAGCCAGATAGACCAAAACTAATTAGTGACATCATCTGTTTTGTGCACAGGAAGAACTATAATACATGGCATATGTTGTCTTATTACTTTTGGCTACCACTGTATTTAAGCAGACGTTTGTATACAACAAATTTCGCAAAAAGAAGCTAATTATAGCTGTAGAAAAAATATCTTAAATCTAGGAAAATTTTAATCCTTACTGTATACCATGGTTTTACATTAAAAGATTACAATAAAGCAAACTGGTTATTAAACCTGTTTCTAGGCTTGTTCGACTGGAAGATCATTTTGTGCTGATCTAAAAATAAATGATAACATAGGCAAAATTATCTGTAAACAGAACAAGAGCATTTTAAGAAAATGTTTTTAAAACAATTAAAAAAATTCTTACTAAATTCAAAACATTTCATTTGCTAAGTTGTATTTTTTTATGTGGTTTATTCTATTTTAGAACATGCCTATGTGTCTTAAGTAAAGAACGGCTGCCAATGCTGTTAGGACAATGGTAAAAATATAAGAGGATCCAAGGAAACAATAAAAAATTAATTATGTTAAAACTTTTTTAGTTTATTTTTTTTGGCTTTGTTGGTTTCTGGAAAAGATTTTTCAAATCTCTCTGGCAATGTTGTGGTCCTTTGTAAACCCCAACTCCCTGTAAACTCCATTAAATGAAACCAGGTTGTTTTTAGCGGTTTGCGGTTTGCAGTGGGATTTAAGCTGAAATGTGCCAGGGTGAAAAAAAAAAAAATCAGAGAGCCAAGAGGATGAAATCCTTTAAGACATTGGTGAGGTGATCTGGGAAATCCCTTCGCATTTATGTACAGTACAGTTCTTATAAATGAAAGAAATTGCTGAAGTGATTTTTTTTTCTTTGAACCAAAATTAAAGTTTCACTTAAAAAAATGCCCCCTTACATTTACAACATGATCTAGATTTGGAAAAAGGTTTTATATATATATATATATATATATATATATATATATATATATATATATATATATATATATTATTTTTTTTTTTTAATAATAATAATAATAATAATAATAATAGGAAACTCTTTATCTGTTTAAGCTACAATTCGGTGGAAGTATTCGCTTTTTTTTTTTTTTTTTTTGAGTCTAGAAGCACCAATATCTGTTTACAATCTGCGCTGTAAATTACATTTTGCTTTTACACATATCTTTGGGCAGATTTCTTTTTAGAGAATGATAGCCAAGCCAAGATTAAAGACTAAATAAAACATTTCCGTTCCTTTGGTTTCTTAACTTGAACTATCGGCAATACCACACCTATAAAATTGAAAGAGATCGGTCTGGGTCAATAAATAAACCATCCGTGGCTAAGTACTAAACAGAGCAGGAAGGCCAAAGACCTTGTTGCTGTAAATATATAAGACCCCTGGTGTCTGTCTTTGTACTTGCTACTACTGTATGTACATTCTCTTCTTCCTCCAGCAGAAGCATAAAGGATGGCTGAAAAATGAATATATTGGGTCAATAAATAAATCATCCGTGGCTAAGTAGTAAACAGAGCAGGAAGGTCAAAGACCTTGTTGCTGTAAATATATAAGACCCCTGGTGTCTGTCTTTGTACTCGCTACTATGTACATCCTCTTCTTCCTCCAGCAGAAGCATAAAGGATGGTTGAAAAATCCTCCCCTCGCGCGGCGCTACAAAAGATGGACTTACCAGCTTAGGGGAAGTATCGATTCTCTTAAAGTCAAACAAGGCTTCCATACCTACGTGAAGTTTTTCATCCTATCCCTCCACCTAGGCTGAAGTCGCTTCGCTCTGATGTAAGCTTTGTCTTCTCCCGTCTCCTGCCGAGCTGTGCGTTTTAAAAACGCGCTGCGCCACTTTGAAATGCAGCGATCTGACGCTTGCTCCGGGTGCATGAACACTTTGAAGAATTTATTTACCCCATTAAAAGGAAGAAAAATAAAATCAATGGCGACAGTCGGGACCTCCATGGCTTCACACACATCATTCAACTACACATCAAGTTTGCGCTTTCGTCGGTTAAAAAGCTCACAACTCCAACAGCGGGTAGAGCCACCAGGCATCTCACAACACTCGTTTTTTTCTTTTATTAGATACCATGTTCACCTGCATGTTTCGTCATTTTTACAGCCAATTATATCTGATCAATTTGTGTTTCCAAAGAATACTAGCATAATTGTCTAATCAAATCTACTCTTTATGTACCACAAAGAATATTAAAATATATAACAGAGTACCAAAGTATTTTTTTCTTGACTAAATATCGGTGATGTTTAGATACCCTGACTTAATGTTTCCAGGGTTATATATTCCCTAACACATGCCTCCAGACTTCCTGATGTTCTGACAATGCGTTTTCAAGTTTCTAGATTCCATAGATCAATGTTTTCCAGGGTTTTTTATTTCCTGTCTCCATGTTTTTGAGGTTTTCCTAAGTTCTCTGATTATGCATTTTCTGGTTTCTAGATTCCCTAAATCCATAGTTCCAGGTTTCTGACTCTATATGTTTCCAGGTTTGAGGCTTGACTTTGAAGTTGTCAAATTAATAGATTACAGTACCTAACTCTCATGTTTCCAGATTTCAAAATTTCCAGGGTTCTAAATTCTTTAACAACATGCTGTTTTAGGTTTTCAATATTTCTTGACTCCATGTTTCCAGGTTGGTTTCTAAATTCCCTTGTTATCGGTTATCACCCAAATGAGGATGGGTTCCCTGTTGAGTCTGGTTCCTCAAGGTTTCTTCCCACTGCACAGGGAGTTTTTCCTAGCCACTGTTTCTGCATTTCCAAACTCCAACTTGCCCACCTTCCATGTTTCTTTACTCCACATGTCCTGCTTTCTTGATTCTCTGACTCAATGTCTTTTTCTTCCTAGATGCTGAGATCTTAAACTCCTGTTCTTTTTTTGTTCCTAGTTTCCTAGATGCTTTGTATGCGTCCATCTAGACTTTTCAATGACTTTGACCACTAAAAGAAGGAAAGAAGGAAGGAAGACTTTTGAAGTAGCAGTAGCTTTGTGTGAGATAAACACTAGTGTACATTTCAGGCACACTAGACTCTCCAGGCACATATATTTGTGTGTGTGTGTGTGTGTGTGTGTGTGTGTGTGTGTGTGTGTGTGTGTGTGTGTGTGTGTGTGTGCCAGTTTAGTGTCACTGGGGACATCCACCACTGCTAAATGGCCAAGAAACTGAGACTCTGCAACCCCCCACATATCAGAGAGAGAAAAAGAGAGAGAATGATGAGGAGGACAAGGAAGAAGATGAAGCTCTATGCCGAGGGTGTTGGCTGACGTGAGGGGAAGAGAGAAACTTCAGAGAGTCAGGGCATCCTTTTAGCCTCTACAGATGAACTAACAGGTGGTGTGTGTGTGTGTGTGTGTGTGTGTGTGTGTGTGTGTGTGTGTGTGTGTGTGTGGAGGCAGGGTGGCCATGAGGTAGAGCCCGAGCTCCGGCGTCTCCCCATGCTTGTGATCGCGCTCCAAACTGGCACTCTCCCTATCAACCACAGAGAGTGCAGATGTTGCCCACTTCCTTTCTCCAGCATGGCCTTCAGCTTTCCCTGCTTACACATCCCCTCCTTTCCCTGTGTGTGTGTGTGTGTGTGTGTGTGTGTGTGTGTGTGTGTGTGTGTGTGTGTGTGTGTGTGTGTGTTCTCATTAAAGTGAAACAGTTTAGCCATAAACTATGTTTGCACAATTTCCCTTCTTAATGCCAAGTACATTCATTGAGACATGACACTTTTGCCACCAAATATTTCACCCTTTAGTTCTAAAGCTAACATTTAAATGAAGTTTTGTGCGACCTAGATCATCACACACTTGACCCATAAGCCCCCCCCCCTCCTTTTTAATAGAACATTGAAATACACATATTGTCAGCCAATTAGTTATAGAAATTCCAAATAATAATAAAAAAATGCAAAGGATATGAAATAAACCAATAAATAAATAAAAAAAATGATTAATTATTACCTTTATTCATTATTAATTGTTACAATATTTATTTAATTTATAATAAATAAATAATAATAATTATTATTATTATAATTATTATTATTTCTTAAAAACCTATTTATTAATTATGCTAAATTATATCCTTTGTATTTTATTTAAAATAAAGAAATGTATTGACATTGTCTGATATTTAGAATTAATTTCTATATAATTTATTTATTAGACATAACCTATATTATTTAGGATTTATAGATGGATAAATATACAGAATATAGCGTAAGTACCCGTTGTTGATTGGTTAAAGAGTTTGTAGAAATAGTTTACAGTAATTCACTTATACCACTTCAGTGCTGTTATTTCAGTGGTGAAAATATGAACTAATCCCAGTAAAAAATATTCATCTTAGCTAAATATATAATACAGTAAGTTTAGATTTTCTATTGGTGCAGGTGTTTTGTGTACATTGAACAAGTCACTTATTAGCAGCTCATTTATTAAAGATAAGCAGATTATTAAATCTGTTCACACATCGCTTTTACTCAACATTTTGATTTCAATTATGGTGCAGGTTAGACTTCAGACTGATATCTTAAGTACTACAAAAGTTTCAAAAAATTCTGTCCAGTGGTCGGTTTAAGATGCGCCCAAAGTTTCATGCATGTGCAGTATTGTTGTTTTCATGGTGTATGCACCATTTTCAAAGTATGCTTTGGAGTAAGCCATGATTAGTCATGCTGTCAAGCCTGTGTTTTGAGCATTGTACAGTACTTACTTGTACTTTCTTACTTTCCTTTGGTGCATTTTGGTAATTTCTGTGTCTTCCTGTATACTCACTAAACTATCACGTTTATTGGCTCTGCTGAATGATACATACAACCATGCCCTGAATGAAAAGCACTGAATGAGTAAAAAGCATTACAGTAGATGCTGTCACATGGCGCATAACTGTTCCTAATGTCCCTTCTACTTACAAATATTTAGATTTCATTTATCAAATTCTGTCTAGCCAGTTTTGTGTGACGCTGTCACAAAATCTGGATGGACAGACAGACATACAGACCGAAGATTTTCCTCCAAAGTATAAAACATAAAGATATCATTGACAGAGCAAGTTCTGACCAATGTACAGACGAAACCTTAATTTTATTTAAATAGATTATAATTTTTTCAATTTTAGAACTCATCATTTTACAATAATCCATTTTTACCATCTACAGTATAAAGCAGGAAATTAAGCTTTTGCACAAGCAACTTATTTTCTTTGTGTAATTAAAAGTAATAATAATAAAAAGTAAGTATTATTCTAATCATGATAATAAAATAGTAACCTACAGACTGAAGTGATTGATCTGAAAGATTTTATGTTTTAAAATAAAAATCTTTCCTTTCTTATTTGCTTCAAATTGTTTCAGTATAACTATAAGTGTAACTATACAGGATAACATTTTCAAATAAATATGTTTGTCCAATTTGAACAGTTAAAGCTTTATTTGTAGCATTGTTGTATTTTATCATCCTACAATTTATTTTTCAAAAATGTTTAGAAGTCCTTGAAAGATGAAATTCATTATAGTGATTTTTGGAAACAGACTGAATTTGATTTTAGTTCATGAGCTTTCTCTACATTAGTCTCGTATCTTCGGTACATTACTGCAGAGTCATTTTGGATATAAAACTGGGACTTGTGATGAAATTTCTGCTTCGTGAACGTGTAAAACCGATTTACAAAAGACTTTAAGCACAGTATAGTGTTACTCTCATATAGTGTTTTTTTTTGTGTAATCAAAAGTCCTGGATTGACCTAAAGTCCCCTCATAAACCTCTAAGGTTCTGTCCTAATTGATACTGATTTCTGTCTCCCACTTTCCTCTTCTATTACTGTAAATCAAACAATCGGTCATACAAGTGGCTTTCCATCATCCGGAGACAGACTGTGTGTATATGTGTGTGTTTGTGCTCCTTTTCTGCCATGACTGTGTCTGGCTCATAAAACAAAATAAAAAAAGAAAATGCACATATATAAAGAAAAAACACACACACACAAAACACCTTTCTAAAAAAAAGTGCTCATTTTGTCAAACGATTTGTCGTCTCTTTCTGTTTTTGGCGAGGCCTGGCATACGCGCATGATCTTGTTTCAAATCTTGCTAATTGTGTTACCGCTCCTTTCTGATTGAACCACTTGCAGGATGGAGTACTGCCAAAAATATGAAAAGTGTGCAGACTTCTTCAACTTAGCAAGAAATCACACACACAAAGTATAAGACATGACACACTAACATCATAAATATTTAAATTTGTCAGAAGACTTACTGTAGCTATACCTTTTACCTCTGACAAACAGCTGTGAGTGAAGACTCTAAACAAAAAATATATTTCTTTATTTAAAAAAAAAAATGACCACAAATACATATTAAAAAAGTTTTTAAGTCCAGATTCCAGGATTTTGTTGCAATTTAATAATTTGAGAGAAAAGTCACAAATGTAAAAAAAAAAATGTATTTGAGAAAACACATAATAGTATTATGGGAAATATTTCTAAATACCTTTTCAAATGTTGCAATATTTTGATAGTTAAACTAACAATAGCTCAAGACATAATTTTACAATCATATAAAAAACAAGTTGTTATATTTCCAGGAAAAAGTCATAATGTTATCAAAAGATAGTTTATTTGAGTTTTTAAAGGTCCAATTTTTTAATATTACTTTAACTTTAAGTCAGGTCTCAGAGCTTCCCAAAGTGTCTATGATGCTCCAGCTGAAATATGACTCAGATATGAAATGTTTATGTAAAGGAGCTCCTGGTAAGTCACGTCCTTTTCACAGAACAGCAGAGCTGAGCATTCAGCTAGGGGTGGGGATCTTCTTATATGAGGTCACAGTAGGGGGGAAATCAAATTGATACAAAAATGGAAAAAGAAGAAAAAGCAGGGAATGTTATTTGCCCTTGTAATAGTAGAAACTCTACTGAGTGTCTAAAATTGCCTTAATGGTAAATTTAGCATAATATAAGGTTTATTCAAAAGGTATCCTCACTCTGGCAGTAGACTTTTTCATTAACTCATAGAGAAGACAAATACATCTTCAGTCCTTTGTGTTTAATCGAAGTGTAGGCTTCAGCTCTTCAAAAAGCGTCGCATTGTAAAGGGCACTGTTGATTGTTGAACCTTTTTTTCTTGATCATGTTCCAATACTGGCCCCTTGAGAATCCCTAAAAACTGTAACTTTTTCTCGGTTGGTGATTGAGAATGTTTCCGGTCAATACTCTGCCTTTTACTCTCAGACTCGTAGTGTTGAATCCATGTCTCGTCACCAATAATGGCGCTCTTTAAGAAACTTTCACCTTCCTTAGAGTATAGAAATCCAAATTTTGTTTGCAGATGTCCAAAAGCTTCTGTTTATACCCTCAGACAACAAAAATTTATCGCTGCATGCTGCTTTTCATTCGTGCAAATCACAAGCGGTGCTTCCATTTTTGCTCTCACCACAGTATCAAATAAACTGATTTAACACGTTCACACCTGCACAGCATTGACTGGGGAGACAGTAGCCTTGAATGGAAAGCTCTGATGAGACAACAGAAGTTTTAATATAACCAGAGTGCAGATATTGTTTTTTATTCACCCTCGTAGGTGGTATTTAATATAGTTGCTCTAAAACATTATGGTAAAAAATGCAGAAAACTTAGTTTGAAACCTACCTTTTAATTTTAAACACATATTAAAGTAATGCAATGCATGTATTGTGTATTGTATATATTAATATAGTGTCAATACAAAATCCAGGGCATGACGTTTACTGGGAACCTCTAATTGGGGTTCTTAAGGTTCTCTTAATAAGAATGACATCAGGGGCATATCATCATGCCAGAGATAGAGATAAAGATGCTCCTTTGAGCTGAGAAAGAGAGAGGTGATGCACACTTTGTGTTTGTTTCTGTATGTGTGTGTGTGTGTGTGTGTGTGTGTGTGTGTGTGTGTGTGTGTGTGTGTGTGTGTGTGTGTGAGAGAGAGAGAGAGAGAGAGAGAGAGAGGGGCCCGTCTGCTGCTTCCTGGCTCTTTGTGCCATGCATGTTGCCAGCGCTGGGTTGCTTTGCCATTATGTGCCATTTGAAAGCATTATGGACCGTGCCATCGCCACCACACGAGCTAATAACAAGAGGAAGCATTGTGCGCCACCTGCTCCGTGTTTAGGTGGGCTTAACAAAACGCCATGGCACCTATTCGCCCAATCATGGACACCCACACCATCCTTTTGCTTCACACACACACAGACTACACCTGACAAAGCTCATGAAAATCCGTCTGTCTGCTGTTCTATTCTGGACAAATTTAAAGAGAGAGAGAGAGAGAGAGAGAGAGAGAGGGAGCACATTTCTGGCAGAATTAAGAGAGATAGAGTTGGTCCACACTCGCTATTCCTACCCATAACAGCTCCTCTGCTCTAAATCGTACAGTTTTGTAATTTTGTAGTCAGGACTGAAAACACACAAATCCCACAATGCAGTGATATTTGAACATACTGTCAGAGCTCATTTAACATCCTGGCTATGATCAGGTTTGTTCACAATTTGTCTGCACTGGCTGAGCTGCATTATTGCAAGATCATGCCCGTGCAGCGAACTGTAGGTTCACTGTCACCATTTTGTTGTCTTTTACAGCTTACTATTATTAAGATTTTTGTTTTTCATAAATTTTGCGGGTGTGGCAAAATGTATTTAGCCAATTTTCATGCTAGGTGCATAATGTAACTGAGTACGCTTACGTATTGACACATTCCAATACATCAGGTGGCAGTACTGTCCATAGCAGGTTTGTGATCATTAATATACACAAAGTAAATGAGAGTAAATTCACACCTAGGGGGTGACCTCCAGTTAAGTAAGCATGTTTGGAGGCTCATAAAATAAAAATAAAAAAAATTCAAGTCTTTCTGTAACAATATGTTCCATTCATGACATTGAATTTTTATGTAACTCATCGGTTAAAATTATATTAAACTTTAAAAGCATGCATCATTAGGGGCGTGGTCTTTTTGATTGACAGCTGCATTGGAGGTGTCAAACCGTTACCTGTCTGCTGCGCGCCAACCAACTTTAGCTAACCAGCTAACTGGAATTCGTTAAAGTTTAACTTACCCCAAGAACTGCAGGACACGGGATGTCATGTAGAGAATAAAGGATGGAATTCAATCAAATTTAATGTAACGATAGCCACCTTAGCTACTGTAGCTTCTCTTAAAATGTGATAAGGAGGTGAGTTCCAAACAAAGCTCTGCTCGTAAGCTTATTTGCCCATTTATGGATTAACCAGTGTTACAGCAGAGTGAGCTTCTGCCAAGATGGCGACGACCAGAGCTCCCGTAGTTGAGTTTCAAATCCACTCTTTAGAAAACCGCTGGTTGACGTCACTGAAGATGTTTCCAGCTCTTTTAACACACTCTATGCTTACAACATCAAATATCCAACAATTATTTATGTTTGCACTCCAGTGTGGAAAAGCACAAGAATCCAAAATCTTACAAGAGTTTCATACACCTGCAATTACTGATACTAATCATAGCATTGATGCCTTGTTGTTCTAAACAGCGGTCCACTTCAAACATAGTGACTGGGTGACATAGTGTCTTCAAGTTACCGTACACACCAAATGTGCCAACTTGACTTGGGGGTCAAGTTTCCTCCTAACAGGGTTTGAGTTTGTAATGTGAAACCATCCATCCATCTACTAGGAACCTCTGTACTGCAACTAGGGACCATGAAGGACAATGATTACGAAGGTGATTACCAATGTATTTAATTCCATTTTACACCAATGGTATAGGACCTCCGGTCATGCATTCACATACTACGGGCTATTTTAGGAATGATAAGTAGCCTGCATCTCTGCATGTCTTTAAACTCTGGGAGGAAACCAGAGTAGCAGGAGGGAACCTACCAAGCATGGGGAGGACATGAAAACTCCATGCACACAGACCTCGAGGTGAGAATAAGCTGATTAGCATGTGGCACATAACCGCTTATAACTTCCCTTCTACTCAACTTTTTGATTGAATTAATGGCACAAGGTTCAGTTTTCAAAGTGTACGCATCATTTTTGGAGTAAGTCATGCTTGTTTTGCACTTTTGTTTGCGTTTGCTGGTGGCTTGTAGGTGCATTGCCGTCAGTTCTGTGTCTTGACGGTAAACTACCACATTGATTGGCTCTGTTGAGTGATGCGTACAGCCACAACCACCGCGAGGGGAAACGCGCTATTATATTCGTCCAAAGAAGCACTGGATGCTGTGACATAATTTGGGACATTACTGCTCATAACTTCACTTCCACCCAACATTTTGAATTCATTTATGGCGAAGATTTAACGTTAGGCAAATACAGAAGGACTGGCAACGTTTCATTAAATTCTGTCCAGTCAGTTTTTCTGCTGTGACAAAATCTGGATGGACGGATATATAGACAGACAGAAAATTTGTTTAGGTTTTAAGTTCTCTAATGACGATCATTGAAAGAATGAGCTGAGCAATGTACTGTACAGTGGTACCTTGGCATACAAATTTAATCCTTTTGGGAGGCGAATTGTTATGGTAAAATGGCTAAATGCATTTTCCTATAGGAAATAATGTAAATGCAGATAATCCGTTCACGCAAAAATATTGTTGTATATATGGTTGTTCCGATTCTGATGCTGGTATCGGAAATGCTGCCGATACCACAAAAAAAGCTGGCATCGGAATCGGCGAGTATTTGAGTCCACGTACCGATCCGATACCATTTTCCTAAACATAACCTATTTATGCCCGCTAGCTTTGCTAGCTTAGCTTACTTACAGAGTGTCACGGCGTGCGCCTGTAATGAGCGTGCGCCCAAATTGATATCGCTCCTCGCTCACTAGTTAGGCGGCCTCCCCACCCTTTAGGTATGGGAAGTAGCAGGGACGTAGAATCAGGCAACGGCCCATGAGCTATCGGCGCTATAAAACACAGCGGGGAGTGTAGCTCGGGGTCTGACTGTTGGGAAGCTGGACTTTGCGACGCGGTGGATTTTATGAGAGACAGTGGCACAAGAGCGGGGCGATGTGATGCGCTCCAGAGACTTAAAAAAGGGGGGGTGCCTTTGATCTCCGCGAGAGGAGCGCGTGAACGAGCTGCGCGAGCTCCCGCGGCACCTTCACTTCCGCGTCGAGCCCGCCTTCGTATCCCTGCCGCCGAAGGGGAAAAGACCGCAGAGAGCCTTTAACCCTTTCCTTCCCCATTTTTCTAAATAAATGACCCTTTTTCTTGTAAGACCTCGCCTCGTGTCCGTGTTTCATGGTGTCGCCCGTGCACTTAGGGCCGAAGTACACAGGGCTAGTAGTATTTTACTTAAAAAAGAAATTTATTTAAATATTTATTTTAAATATAAATATTTATTTTTTATATGTATTATTTTTATATGTATCTGTACTGTGTGTGTGTGTATATATATATATATATATACTGTAAATATATATATATATATATATATATATATATATATATTTACAGTATATATATATATATATATACACACACACACAGTACAGATACACACCCAGGTATCGGATCGGTACTCGGTATCGGCCGATACCCTGAGCCCAAGTATCGGAATCGGTATCGGGAGGGAAAAAATGGTATCGGAACATCTCTAAAAAATATTACCAATATTACCAATTTCGAACACAATTATAGTCCTATTTTTGCATATAAAAACTATCAAAACATTTAGAAAAGACATGTGAATTAAGTTAAATATGTAATAAATAGACATTAAACTTCATTTAACCTTAATTTATGATTAATCTTGGCACCGGCTGCCTTTAAAAAAAAAAGAATCTGACAGTGGCTCCCTTTTCTTTTCGCTACCGCTCTTGACAACATTCTTGGGACCCATGGTGCTATGTCTTCACTAAATCTTGGACAAAATGCAAAAAAGCCCCACAAAATCATATGGTCATATGGATTTTTTAAATCATACAACTCACTTTGCTTGTCTTTCACGCATGTGCTAAAATGACAAACTGATGCAAACATGTTGTGATTGGCTCCCGGACAATGTAGGCCCAAGCCGGCACTCGATTCGGCTCAGTCCGGTCACTTGTATGCAGAAAAATGCTTTGCAAATTTCTTGTAAAATTTCAGTCCTTAAGGCGTACATTCGTGAGGTGGGGCATTCGTATGCCGAGATAGCACAACCTCAAGACCAAGACCAAAACCAAGAACTATAAGTGTGTGTGTGTGTGAGAGAGAGAGGGAGGGAGGGAGAGAGATCCACATTCAAAGGTGTCTCCTCTTGCTTTGTTCTCATCCCGATACCCTTTTGATTAAAAGTAAATTAATTAGTTTTGGAATAAACAAACTCGCATTTGATACAGTTACATTCTGCTTTGTAGTCTTTGAGCCTTTGAGGCGCGACAGCGAGCTTTAAAATGTCCGCCATCGGCGTCCCGCGCGCAACACCAAAAGCGCGCGTTTATCTGCTCGGCTTCAGGTCGGTGCCGGTGCGCGTGCTCACCGGAAGCGCCTCGTGTCTGAAAGCAGCGAGAGGCCTGATTGAGTTCCAGGTCGCGCTGCGCCGCGCTTAAAGAGAGCAAAGCAAAAAAAATAAATAAATAACTAAATAAAAAATCATATTAAAAAAAAATCTAGATTAATGAGAAAAGGCTGCGGTGGCGCCCGTGCGCTTCCCACCTCGGCGCGCGCGCGGGATATTTCTGTCAGCCGATAATTACCGTCATATGGCGGCGGCGCCTCTGCGCGAGCTGACAGGAGCGCGGGGAGGGGAGGAAACATGCGCGCGCTCGCCGCGTGCCATCCTGTCACACCTGATGGTGAAAAGGTTTTTTTCTCTCTCTCTCTCTCTCTCTCTCTAAACGTGTGCGTGTGTGCATGTGTGTGTTGATTGATTTAAATGTCTCACAGAAATTATAAAGTAAATCAATTCAAGAGATTAAGAGAAAAAAAAAAAAAAAAATATATATATATATATATATATATACAGTACTTGTATTTAAGATGGTAAAATGTGACAGTTCCTCCTTAATCCTTCAGGTGGCGCACTCTAAACTATTACACCTAATTTGCTAAGTTTGTTTATAATTGTAACAAAATCAGAACAGAAAAAATTATATCGAATTGAGATATTTTTTAATCATGATGCGGACAAAATCGCAATACAAATACGAGTTGGCTATCTATCACGAAAATGTCGACCTTGGTGATCCCGGTTATTCACTGCACATCCAGTATGTATATATATATATATATATATATATATATATATATATATATATATATATATGATTTGCTAATTTCTTCACTTATTCATCTATTGGAAACAGTATATATATATATATATATATATATATATATATTAAATGTGAGTGTCATCTGAATGAATATATTTCAACCTTGGCTTTAAAAAGGATGTATATACATATGTATATGTGTGTGTGTGTGTGTATCTTGCCTTACTTGGACAAAACAACTCTTCCTGTATATACTGTATGAACTCTTTCAAGCTCCATCCATTTTCACAGCTACAGCTCACAAACAATGAACATATCCTAATTCCAAAACATTTGCACTGAATTCCTGTCTTTCCATGTTCCATGTTCTATTCGTCCGTTTTTTATTTCCTAGTCGCCCCAGTAGACTCACACAGACATGACCTGCTCTCCGTCTCTCTCTCTCTCGTTCTCTCTGTCGTCTGGCCGGAGGGAGCAGCGCTATTTCCTGCTTGACCGGTTTGTGCTTTCCCAAAGTAAAGGCCTGTTAGTTCCACAGTGCCTGCATCTGACCCCTCGGGCATGGTCTGGAAAAACCACACACACATCCACACTCACACACAAACACACACAAATACACACGAATACACAAGGCACTCTTCTCATCCTGTCATTAAATCAATAATCTTTCTATTTTTCGCCATATAGGGACGATCCCCAAGTCCTAGTCCTCTTTGGATAGATGGAGAAAGAGATGTGTGTGTGTGTGTAAGAGAGAGAGAGAGAGGCAGATGGATAAACAGCATTGTGTAACTTGTGTGGCGAGAAGAGAGAGGAAGCGAGAGAGAGAGAGAGAGAGAGAAAGTGAGAGAACATTATTCACAGGTGCAGGTGTGTACGAGTCCATCAGGGAGCAGGTGCGCAAGTGTGGCATTATGAGTATGTTCGTCTGTATGAGGCTGAGTGAGCTATGTGTGTGTGTGTGTGTGTGTGTGTGTGTGTGTGTGTGTGTGTGTGTGTGTGTGTGTGCGTGTGTGTATATGTAAAGTGCATGGGGAAAATCATATGGCTACTAATCAGAGAAACATTCTCACACCCTTCTCGTCGACCCCCTTCTTGGCCAGATGCCTGCAGCCAGCATGTTGTCATTATTATTATTGTTATTATTATTATTCATTGCAGGTCTGAAGCCTTTCTGTAATATGTCCTCCTCAGCACCTGGACCATACACAGATGTTAATGCGGCGGGTGTAAAGTGTAGTGCAAGATGGCAGCTAATTTACGGTACCAACTGCATACATATAAAAGATCTAGATATTCTGGAGAAACACCTGATGTGCCCACATGACTGAATAGCGACATTCCTCACACATGGACGTTTTTACATGTGTACAACTTACGTTTTTCTTTTCCTTTTCTTTCTGGAAGACTTTTAACAAAATTTCTCCCACTTTATTTCTGTCTCAGGTTTCTCAGGTCACATGACAGACAACTCCTATCATTCTGACCAGAAGATGGTCTCATTTGTCATCCGACAACCCGCAGATCATCTGTCCCGACAAGCTCCTGCCCGGGAATTAGAAAATTTGTTAAATAGGATGAAAAACGGATTAAATTTCCTGTAATGTAAGCGTAGATAAAGGAAACTCCGGTTTTATGCTCTCTTGTTCTCACATTTTGTGAGCATTTTGTTACAGCGCATTTAATCTGTGAGCTCTTAACCTACTGAACACCTTACAGCTCCCATATGGAGTTAGATTACTGCGCACACACATATACAGACACACACACACACGCATCTCCCTCTCGTGTGTGAATAGGGGATCATTCACCCTCTTAAAGCCTTAATCGGTCCATTAGATCCTCTGATTGTGTCAGGAGCTCTCGAAAGACAAAAAGGCTTCCTTTGTGTGTCTGTGTGTGTGTGTGTGGTATGTACCTGTAAGTGAGTAATGGCTGATTAGTCTGTCATAAATGTGAAACTCTGGTTGAAGTCATCTGTCACATATATCCAGTTACCTTTGGCCTATGTGCAGTGTGTGTGTGTGTGTGTGTGTGTGTGTGTGTGTGTGTGTGTGTAAGAGAGAGCTAGAGATTCTCTTAAGGCTTGCCTGTAAGCAGTGTTATGATCTGTGTGTTGTGTGTGTGTGTGCTCTGGGGAAGTGTATCGAGGTGAAGTGTGTGATGTTGTGTAAACTCTAGTGCGCTCTGTTGGCAGGTAGCAGAGGCGGCTAATGAGCTATAAGTACCGCAGTACCTGGGTTTAACAAAGACAGGGAATTCCCTCAGGTGCTCTGTGTGTGTGTGTGTGTGTGTGTGTGTGTGTGTGTGTGTTGGCAATGTTCCAGCTCACCGTAGTATCAGGTGCAGGTGTGTGAGTGTGCACTTTTGATGCACTGAGCCGGCTCTTTAACATCTGTGAATGTACGGAGAGTAAGGCAGAGAGAGAGAGAGAGAGAGAGAGAAATGTTTAGTAGTAATAGTAATTATTATTATTATTACAACAACAACAACAACAATAATAATAATAGTGATAATGATTGAATTTACCGAAGAAAATACACATTTAGAATAAGCGGACACAGAAAGGAAGGAAGGAAGGAAGAAAGAAAGAAAGAGAATTTTGTAGGAAAACATGAAAATAAAATTAAGAGAGAACGAGAAAAATAAATATAGTGACAGAAGAGGATAGGACATGATGTGAAATAAAGTGAAGTTAAGGGAAGTAAAAAGGTGAAGTAATAAACATAAAGTAACTACTGTAAAAGCAAGAAAGGATAAAATGAAAAAAGAAAGAAGTTCAGCAAAAGAAAAAGAATCAAATAATAAAATGAGGAAACAAAAACGAATGAATGAAAGAAAGAAGAAATTGGTTTTTGAAAATGGAAAGAAATAATGCATGAAATTAGATGACCTGTAAAAAATGTGAAACAAGTAAGAAAGGATTAAAGAAATAAAATAAATATAGTGGAAGAAAAAAGATAAGATTTGAAATAAAAGATGTAAGTCATAAAGGGAAGCAATAAACAAAGAAACTGAAAGCAAAAATAAATAAATAAATAAATGAAAAAAGAAGCTAAAATTAAGAAGCAATTAGGAAGTTGATATAGGAGAATGAATGAAAGAAAGAAAGTGGAAGGCTAAATAAAACAAGGAAAAATAATAATGAATAAAATAAACTAAAACAAAGAGCCTGAAAGTTAAGTGCAATAGTATGAAGTGGATGAATCAAAAGGGGAAAGAATAAAAAAAAATGTAAGAGAGAAATGTAAAAACTAAGAAATAATTGAAAGAAGTGCAACTACGGAAAAAAGGAGAAAAAAGACAAAGGTGGAATTTGTAACGTAGAATGAACTAAAGTCCAAGCAAGGAAGAAAGACTGAAAGTTTAGCGAATATAAAAAGTGAAATAAAGAATGAAAGAAGGGGAAAGCATGAATAAACTATAAAAAATATTAAGAAGAACAAAAATGAAATAAAGAACATAATGAAAGAAAGAAAGTAAACTAAAAATAAAAATAATATATAATCAAGTTGAAAGAAAAAAATGAAAGTAAGAAGCAAAATGAAAGAAAAATTATTAAAAAAAAAGAAAAATAGTGAAAGAAAGAAGATAAGACATGAAAGTAAAGTAAAGGGAAGAATGAAAGTAATAGGTTGAAGAAACAAAAATAAAAAACTAATGAATTATTTAAATAAGTACTGTACATGAAAGACAAAAAAAGCAGAAAAAAGACAGAGGGTAACATTTGTAATGTAGAATAAAATAAAATATAAGCAAGAATGAAAGACTGAAAGTGAGAGTAAGAACGAAAGAAAGACTAACAAAGTGAAACAAACTATATTATGAAAGAAAGAAATCTAAGACAGAAAACATCTCAGGTTACTTTGCTGTAACCCTGTTCCCTGAAAAGGTGGGAACGAGATGCTGCGTGAAAACGCTATGGGAACCATTGTCACGTTGCCGGTTGGCAAATTTTTGGCTATATGTAACGTCGGTCAGGTGACGTCATCTGATTAGATGCAGCTGGAGGTTATAAATACAAGTGAGCCGGCGACAAACCTCAAATTAATTTGTCTGAACGGACGTCCGGTCACGTGGTAGTGCGGCATTCGGACGCAGCATCTCGTTCCCGCCTTTTCAGGGAACAGGGTTACAGCAAAGTAACCCAAGACGTTCCCTTTCAAAGGCTTTTACTCGATGATGCGTGAAAACGTTATGGGAACGAGAATACCAACACCGCCGCACTACAAGTGTCTGGACCCCCAGGTTGTGTAGCGTGTGTGCACAAGGCCAGGAAGTCTCAGATTCATGTCTGGGAAGCTGACTCGAGGACTCGTGAGCCCGGAGTGGCATGGACATCCAGACTATAAAATCTTACAAATGTGTGCGGAGAGGACCAACCCGCCGCGTCACACACTTGTTGCAGGGGAGTACCTCTTGCAAGAGCAATAGATGATGCGACCCCTCTGGTTGAATGAGCCCTGACTCCTAGAGGCGAAGTGAGTCCACGCGCCTCGTAGGAGAGGGCAATAACATCTCTCACCCAGTGTGACCGAGTTTGTGTGGTGGCGGCCGCCCCCCGGTTGCGGCCTCCATAACATATAAAGAGTTGCACTGACTTATGCCACTGGCTGGTGCAGTGGACATAGGCCTGAAGAGCACGTACTGGGCACAGTAGGTGAAGTTTCTCCTGCTCTGAATCCGCAAAAGGCGGAGGACAGAAGGCTTCCAGGACGACAGGGTGCATGGTTGAGAAAGGAACTTTTGGTAGATAGTTTGGGTGAGGATGCAGAATGGCCTTGACTAGCCCAGGGGCAAAGTCCAGGCATGATGGGGAGACTGATAATGCACGCAGGTCTCCGATCCTCTTGAGAGAGGTAATGGCCATAAGAAGAACCATCTTGAGAGTCAGAAGCTTGTCGGGCGCTGACTCTAGTGGTTCAAAAGGAGTGTCAGTTAGACCTTCGAGCACGATAGATAAATCCCACGAAGGAGCCGCGACTCTAGTGGGTGGCCTCAACCGTTTAGCTCCACGAATGAAACGGGCAACTAAAGGGTGAATTCCCACAGTAACCCCTTCAGTCAGAACGTGGCAGGCTGAAATAGCGGCCACGTATGTTCTGAGGGTACTAGGGCACAAGCCTGAGGACAATTTCTCTTGCAGGAATTCCAGCACTGAAATGATTTGGCAGTGGACTGGGTCCACCTGCTTTGCCATGCACCAGCTCTCGAATACCTTCCATTTGAAGGCATAAATCCTTCTAGTGGAGGAAGCCCTAGCACTTAGGATGGTGTCAATTACGCCGGCTGAAAGGCCAGCTTGACTCAATTGGTCCCGTTCAGGGGCCAAGCATGAAGGTTCCAGAGCTCGGGCCGGGGATGAAATATTGTCCTCTGCGCCTGAGATAGAAGATCCCTCCTCACTGGAGTCATCCAAGGTGAGCCGTCGAGGAGAGATATTATCTCTGAGAACCATACTCGGGCCGGCTAACGGGGCGCTATCAATAAGAGGCGCAAACCGTGTTGACGGACCCTCGCCAGGACTCCCGGGAGCAGAGCTACCGGAGGGTATGCATAGAGGCGTAAATTGGGCCACGTACGGGCCATTGCGTCCAGACCCAGGGGAGCTGGATGAGTCAGAGAGTAGTAGAGAGGACATTGTGCAGTCTCCTGGGAGGCAAAGAGGTCCACCTCTGCTGTAAAGAATCTCTCCCAGATTTGAGTGACTACTTTGGGGTGGAGTTTCCATTCCCCGTGATTCACAGCTTGTCTGGACAGAAAGTCTGCTCCCACATTCCTGTATCCTGGAATGTGAATCGCCCTGAGGGACAGGAAATTGTCCTGAGCCCAGAGCAGAACCTGATGTGCTAGCTGGTTCAAGCGTCGCGAACGCAGGCCGCCCTGGCGATTTAAGTAGGAGACTACCGATGTGCTGTCCACCCGCACTAGACCATGGTAGCCTCTCAGCTGCTGGAGGAAATGCTGTAGAGCTAAAAATAGAGCCATCATTTTGAGGCAATTGATGTGCCATGCGAAAAGGTGGCCTCTCCAGCTCCCTTGGGCTGGACGGCCATCCAAGACCGCGCCCCAGCCGGTAAGGGAAGCGTCTGACGTTAGCATTTTGCGACGACAAGACAGACCTAGAGTGGGACCCAAGATGAGAAACCGGGGTCTGAACCACATAGAAAGGGTACGAAGTCCCTTGCGCGTAACCCTTATCCGCCTTCGGGGATTTGTTCTTGTGTGAACTCCCCTGGCTCTTAGCCACAGCTGAAAAGCTCTCATGTGCAGGAGACCCAAAGGTATCACCGCGGATGCAGCTGCCCTGAGGACTAAATATTTTTTTTAGTGATGTACAGTCACTTCTTGGTGCAGCCTTATTTCCTTCAGAGTGTTGTTTATGGATTTGACGCGAGCAGGAGACAGATGTGCCTGCATAGCGATCGAATTCCACCTGCGCCGAAAGAGAACGCTTTTTGTGGCGTTGAGTCTCAATCCCAGCGAATGAAGATGAGCTAGGACGACATCCCGGTGTCGAAGTGCTAGCTGCTGAGACTGGGCCAGGATTAGCCAGTCGTCTATGTAATTCAGAATGCGGATGCCCTGGGGTCTCAAGGGAGCCAGAACTGCATCCATGCATTTCGTGTATTTGCGGGGTGATAGGGCTAGACCGAATGGAAGAACCCGAAATTAGTAGGCTTTTCCCCCAAAAGCGAACCTCAGGAACTTCCTGTGCTGTGGCAAAATTTCTATGTGAAAGTATGCGTCCTTTAAATCAATCCTGTGGTTGGATTTGTGAGACAATAGTTTTTATGGTCAACATTTTGTAGTTGCATTTTTTGAGATAGCGGTTCAAACCGCGAAGATCCAGAATTGGACGCAGACCCCCGTTCTTCTTGGGGACCAGGAAGTACCGACTGTAGTCCATATCTGGAGGAGGAACCTGCTCTATGGCTCCCTTCTGCAGTAGTTTCTGGAGTTCGAAACTCAGAAAATGCGCCCTTTCCGGTTTCGCGGAATTTGAGACCACGCCTTTGAAACGCGGAGGGCGATATGTAAACTGGATCCTGTATCCTTTCTCTACAGTCTTTAAAACCCAGGGGGATATGCCTGGCAGCTTCCACGCTGCCTTTCTCCGAAAGGGGTACACGTACTTCTAATGGCTGGGGGGTGTTAGTGATGTCCTGGAATATGGCAGGATGCGACCGAAGGACTAACGTGTCGTTGGAGACCGGTGTTGTCCGAAACACCAAAGGCGGCGGAAACTGAGCATCGATCTCCCGGGGGTGCCCGGGGGGCATGCTCCTATATGCCCCTCCCCAGGGGGGGGGGTCACCCCCATGGTCCTGAGCTCTGCTCTCAGGAACGCTTCTTCTTCGTAAAGAAGACAGAGCGATCTATTCTCTTGGGGGCAGCCTGAGGGGGGCGCCGAGCCGTACCCCAGTCCTTACGGGGGGTGCGCGGCTACTGACGCTTTCCTTCTGTGCTTCTTGTCTAGCGAGATTCAGATCAGGTCGAGGTTGGGTGGCCGATGGCCTCGACACCTGGGCATGGCGTGGGAGAAATTTCCCAAAAGCCTGTTCATAAAGCCTAGCCTCTCTAAATCTGGTGGCGACGGTACAGTATTAACCGCTTCGCCAAATAGGCCTGAGGGTGAGATGGGAGCATCGAGAAGGAATGCTCGATCTTTGTCCTTAATGCCAGTTAGATTTAGCCTGAGGTGCCTCTCTGCAGACACCAGGGAGGCCATAGAACGGCCAATAGGACGGGCTGTCTGTTTCGTCGCACACAGGGACAGATCAGTAACCCGGCGTAATTCTATGAACGCTTCCTGATTCATATTGCCGCTCGTGCTCAGATCATTCAGCAGGTCAGCCTGGTACACCTGCAAAACCGCCATGGTGCGCAAGGAAGCGCCGGCCTGACCTGCTGCTTGGAACGCCTTCCCTACCAGGGTAGAAGAAGTTCTACACGCCTTGGAGGGAAGGGTCAGCTTCTTTAGTGAGGATGATGTTCCAGGAGTGAGATAGCCCGCGAGCGTCTCCTCAATCTGGGGCATCATCACATAACCTCGTGCCTTTGCATCAACGATGTTCGAATAAAACGAAGTCGAAGGTACAAAGATACGGGAAGAAAAAGGATGTCTCCATGAACGAGATAACTCGTTGTGGAGATCATCAAAAAAGGGGAGAGAGCGGCGTTGTGGCGCCATCTCCTGGCCACCCGACAGAAATCTGTCATCTAATTTCGACCGTTTTGGGTGAGCTTGCTCTTGTGGCTAGTCAATGTGTAATCGTTCGACTGCGCGTGTTATAACCTCAAGTAACTCCTCATACTCTTTATCATCTCTCGAGGATCGTTCTGAGGTAGCTACATCCATATCTACAGAAGCAAGAGAGTGAGTCTCTCCCAAACACTCACGAGAAGCACCGAAGTGCGCTCGCGAAGTGGAGGGAAAGGAGGGACTCCGTCTCTCGTGCCTCGGCCAAATAAACCTGTGCGCCCCAGGAGTGCAGAGCGGCTCGTGGCTCCCTAAAGAACGCGAGACGCGTTCGTAGCACCTTCATTTGGAGATTATCACGCTGCTCACACTCTCCTTCAAGTCCAAGGAGAGCGTGGCTTTCACCCAAACATTCAAAACAGAGGTTATGAGTATCGTCTTCAGAAAGACGGTTACCGCACGGGCATGAGACACTAAACTTTTACATTTAGGCATTTGGCAGACGCTCTTATCCAAAGCGACTTACATTTTTATCTCATTACACATCTGAGCAGTTGAGGGTTAAGGGCCTTGCTCAAGGGCCCAACAGTGGCAACTTGGTGGTTGTGGGGTTTGAACCTGGGATCTTCCGACCCGTAGTCCAATGCCTTAACCACTGAGCTACCACTGGCCCCCCACTGGTGGAGTTTAGTGGCCCCCACTAAACTCCGCCATTATATCTGGTGAGTTTTATTGTTTTTTTTTTCTCTCTGTTTAGAATGACTTTTTAAACGCGATCACAATGTCAGCATGAAGACAAATTTGGCGTATTTGCACACATGCTTCACAACCGGCAACGTGACAATGGTTCCCATGGCGTTTTCACGCAGCATCGAGTAAAAGCCTTTGAAAGGGAACTTCCAGGAACCAGGAAAAGGAAGAAATGTGTAAAAGGAGAGAGATTGTGTAGGAAAGAGAAAGAATGAGCCTTAATGAAGGTGGAAGAGCAGCTGAACAACTGGACGAGTTGTTCGGACGACGTCATTCATCTGCAGGTCACTCAGCTACTACAGCACGCATTCCCTCACAATATGGCCGCCGTGCAGGACCGCTAACTCACCAATAACAAAAACAACAACAACAACAGGTTTCTAGCAGGAGGTGATTTAACTGTGCGCAAAACAAAATCAGCAGCTGAATGTGTTTTTTTTCTGTCAGAGAAATTAAAAGAATTGTTAGCTATTTAAACTCTGTTAGTTGAAATGGCTAATAGTTAGCTTTAGAAAAGAAAAAACAGTATAACAAGACTGCTAAAAACTGGGCAAAAGTTTGTGAAGTTTGGATTCCCCTTTATCATTTTCTTTTTTTCCCCTTGGATGACTGAATTGTAAGTCGAAACAAACAGAAGTTGATTTTTTTTTACTCAGTTCGGGAAAATCTACCTCAGTGCTAGCTGAGCTAAAGCAGAGTGGAGGTCTAATTTAACTCCTGTGTAGTATTGATCGGCTACAGACACAGGGGAACACAGCACTTCTACTGCTAAAGACACACACACACACACACACACACACACACACACACACACACACACACACACACACAACCTGAGAGAGAGAGAGTTTTACACGTTTAGCATGGTGTGATGGAACACCTTTAAAATCGCCCCCTGGGACTCCAGGCCCTGCGTCCAGTAAGACAGACAGAAAGGTGGGAGGCGGTCTGTGGGGTGTCAGCTCTAAAAGCTGAATCAGCATGAAGTGTGAGGAGGTCAGATCAACGTGTGTGTGTGTGTGTGTGTGTGTGTGTGTGTGTGTGAGAGAGAGAGAGAGAGAGAGAGAGAGAGAGAGAGAGAGGAAGATACCTGTGATGAGAAGAATATGGATTCCTGTCTCCAAGACAAATTGATCTGAGATGCGTAGGAGGACCTGAGCCGGAGCAGGAAATCAGTTTAGCCGGCCATACTCGAAACACACACACACACACACACACACACACACACACACACAAGCAAACACAGAGAAGGAAAATTTATTACAATTTAAACATCAACAAAAAGATTCCAGGATTCAAAATTACAACCTACAGTATGAGTAATTAAAAGAAGAAAAGAAAGAATATACGAAAGACAATAATAAAAAAAAGAAAGAAAATATTTTTTAACTTAAAGAGCCAAATGAATAACCAAAATTAAACATGTTCAATAAAGAAGAAAGAAAAAATTAAAAAGTGAATTTGAAAATTTTTAAATGAATCACAAATTAAGTTAATTAAACATTTCCAAAACATAAGCTTATGCAGCAAACTTGCATATTTCAGGTCTGTATTCGCAACCATTCATCATCCTTTACTATTTACAAATTTATGGATTTAAACACAGCTATGTTGTATTAATTTAGTTTTTAGTTTTTACTGTTAAATAATATAATATAATATAATATAATATAATATAATATAATATAATATAATATAATAATTACTAGATTTAAATTTCCAGAAGACAATACAAGAAAGAAAGAAAGAAAGAAAGAAAGATTTAAGATGTAGTGAAAAAATAAAAATATGAAAAAAAATTTAAAAATATGAAAAATATATAAAAATATATTATAATTTAAAAAAGTAAGAAATAAGTTATAAAGTTTACTGAAAATTAAGTGAATAAAGAAAAGGAAAATGAAGGTGCTGAATAAAATATGTTTAGAAAGATAAAAAATAAATCATGAAACTATGAAATAATGAATGAGTAAACGCGCACAAAGTGCACAAAGAAAAATGTAACAAAAGAAAGAAGATGTAAAAGTAAAACAGAAGACAGGAGAAATAAAGATATGAAGGGTAATGAAATTGAAGTAAACATAAAACAAAATAGAAAAAAGAGAAAGAAAAACATTTACGTAAATATGTGCAGTGAAATGAAATTATAAGGTAAAAAAGTAAAAGGAAGAAAAATAATGAATTGAAAGAATAAAATTTAAATGTGATGGAAGGAAAGAAACAAAAAAAAAGAAATATCATGAGTTCCACCTAAATGTAGAAAAAAAAACATTAAGTAGAGAAATAGAGAAACTGATAATTCAGCAACGCCTTCTGGCCCTTTGTAAAAGAATTGGAACCAAAATGAAGCTTAATAGCTTTTCAGAGAAAGATCGACACATATGGCCTTTTTAAGATAAAGTATAACATTAGGACAATGTTATGTAGTGCATACTTTGTCCCTAACACCACTTGATATTTATTTTAGTGCTGAAAATGAATATTTTTTAATATTTATTTAGGTCATGTATGCAAAGTATCAGATAAAAATATGTCGGATTGAGCGTCATCATCAATAACATCTAAATATAGATTTGTTTCTTTTGAACTATGTTGATATTATGAACTTTTGATTATGATTCAAACTGGAAATTTTGTCAATCAATTCAAGCTCACACACACACACACACACACACCACTGCTCGGCAGGTTTCGTTGTGTTTGTTAGACAGTGCGTGTTGCAGCAGTAGGAACCCCCGATCGCCGGCTGCTCGTTCTCGGGGAACGCTGAGCTCGCAACACCTGTTCCCGCCAGCCGACCGGCCGGTGCGTTCAGGCGGGGGACTACTGTGGGCATCACAAGCAACGCGGCTGTGCTGCCAACACCCTGGCAGGTGGGTGAGGTTCAGGGGCGAGGGTCACATGCTCGCTGTGTTAGGGTTAAAGACTCATTTTGGGCTGGAACGGAGGGGACAGTGGAGACACGCTGAGAACTAGTCTGGACTGGTGGAAGAGGGACACTGAAGCTCCACATGCTTCCTGTTTTCAGGTTATGAGCACGTTTGGAGCTGGCAGAGCATGTGTGTGTGTGTGTGTGTGTGTGTGTGTGTGTAAGGGTGTGTGTGTGTTATATAAAGAACCTGTACAGCCAAATTGCAGGACTCTGTGTGACAGAGATAGAGGCAAAAACAGTGTTCATCATGTTTAGTGGTACGCTGGTGGCCTCTCTGCCAGATGAGTACACACACACACACACACCTCTGATCGTGTGCTCTCCTTTCTGTGATACGCAGCATAAAATGGCCGCCAGCATTGTTCTTTATAATGTCACCTTCAACAACATGAGGCCTGTGACAGACTGGCACCTGTCAGTACTGTGTGTGTGTGTGTGTGTGTGTGTGTGTGTGGGCGTGTGTCTACAGTATGTGTTGCTTGATTTACTCAAACAGACAGATGAATATGATGATCCTGAGGTAGCACTAGTGGCACTGAGCTCACACACACACACACATACACACACACACACACAAAAAGCTTCATGAACTGTCAAACTCCAGCTGTGTTAATACGGTGTATCGCATGACAGACAATGGTTTTAAAACTAATCCGATGATCCGATACTGTATTTATAGGGTAACCATCATACTAGATGAGTGTAGAGTCATATTTACATTTGTATTTTTATATTAAAACCGGCTAAATATCACATTCGGAAATAAACAGTTGAAGATGCTAAAAGAAGGACTGTGAGACAGGGCTTGACATTAACTTTTTTGCGTTAGGACAATGGACTCTGGTCTATCTTGTTGTGTTGCGTCTTTATAGTGTGAGGTAATTCAATCAATTGATGAATTTTCTATCATTCAACATGACATTTAAATAGATTTTAATAGTGATTACTTTTTTATATATAATCAGTAAATAACCTGCGAAAGGGGCAAAACATTCTCATCCTGCTGAGAAGCAATAGCCCTTTAAGGAAATGATACACACCAAACAGGAAGTAAAAGTATGTGTGTGTGTGTGTGTGTGCGCGCGCGTGCAATGCATGTGTGAATGGGAGTTTTATGCGCGTAATATTCCGTTGCAATGCGTTTATTATATCAAAAATATATTGTCATACCAAAGAATAAACTACCCGCCAATGTGGCTAGTGAGACTAAAGTTATTACCCGCCACAGTCGAATTTTACCCACATTTGGCGGGTGGGCGGGTGCCAATGTCAAACTCTGGTGTGAGAAAATAAATAATAAATCAAATGCTTAAATATGTTTTTTTTTTTTTTTACGAGACATTACTCTCCTACACAAACAGGATACAAAAACCAGGAAAAGGAACAATAAAGCTTTAACTGTCCCATATTTAACTATTTCTATAAGTTATAAATTGTACAGTATATTTAAATATATACTATAGGTTAACCCAAGTCTCAAAGCATCTTTAAAGTGTGTGTGTGTGTGTGTGTGCATGCTCATGGATGTGTTAATGCTTCAGCTGAAATAATAATTCTTATACCCAAAACTTCCTTTATACTGTATGTAAATGCGTACCTGCTGAGCCACTCCCACCAGAGAACAACAAGCAGCAAGCTGGGAGAGAGGTCCTTCTTATATGAGGTCACATTAGGAGTAAAATGTTCCCAAAACATTTTTGTGTTCGTACACGCACACGGACGACTCATCTGAATGTCTAAAAATGACTAAAAAGTCCATTTTACATAATATGCAGCTATTTAAAGTAGCATCGATGACATCTGCAGACATTTTCAATATTTGCTCTACTCTACTCTAGCCTAATGCGGAAATTCCCTTAAATGCCTGTTTACTTTACTTTTTAATACAAATTTCATTAAAACAAATAATAATAATAATAATGAGGGTTAATTGCCTCCTCAAATGTCATGTGTTATGAGTCGTACCTGCGTCTCTACTGTACAGTCCGATCCCAGTAGTTATAAATCTTTTTCACAATCATTTCTGTTCAGCGATGTTCTGCACAGGTTGAACGAGCGAGGCGAGGCAGCTAGCAGAGGATTGTAACCTGTCATTGCCCTTGTCAGAGATGATTTATATCTGCCAGAAGCCTTTGTATGTGTATGTGTGTGTTCTAGTAATAGTAGTAGACAGACTGAGTGTAAGGTTTGAGGGAATCTTTTCTCGAAATGACCCAAAGACACAATGAACTTCACTCTGCATAACGCTCAACCAGGAAGATTTGATCTACATGCCACTGCTACCTGGTACGTCCTGGCACTGGAAGGGTTATAATCGCAAAGGTCTCGAATCAATTATTTTCTTATAAGTAGACTGATTGAACGGTGACTCCTGTTTACACTGTGTACATTCATGACCGTTGCAATTAAGGAATATAAAAACATAAAGACATGATGTGTCTTGGGATGCGTCCGGTGTCTGGGGACGCTTTCACTCTACCATGAAGACGGTTCTGGCCTCGACTGATGTTGACAGCTGTTTCTCTGAGGACTTGACTTGGCTGCAGTCGCTCGATAGTTCAGGACTGGAATTTCCTACAAGTCTATCTGAGTCTCCAATAACTACCTGGACTCCATATTAACATCAATTAACATTAACTGTTATGCTGAACTGCCTGCCACCTACAGTAACACACTGTATAAATGCAGATCAATTCCTGCTTTCTGTTTCACCCAGATGAGGATGGGTTCCCTGTTGAGTCTGGTTCCTCTCAAGGTTTCTTCCTATTACCATCTCAGGGAGTTTTTCCTTGCCACTGTCGCCCTCGGCTTGCTCACCAGGGACTATCTGATCATTTTGATTCATACACATTCACATTCCATACAAACTTAAATAATTATTTTGATTGTGTAAAGCTGCTTTGAGACAATGACAATTGTTAAAAGCGCTATACAAATAAAATTGAATTGAATTGATTGACAGGAACACAACCAATGATAAGTTGGTAGTTTGATGAGGCAAGACATGAAGCAGACATTCTTTTACAACAAAACATTTTTTGTTTCCTCCTGTTTTTGTTCTAATACCACAAAAATGCTGAACTTTGATTGATTTATAAATGATAAATCATACTTTCTGTACATTTACAGTTACATTTAATCTTGAAACAAGTCAGTTCAGGTTTTCGCTTATGCTACAGCAGCTAGAAACAGCTTTGTTCTCTCAAAGTTAATAAGATATCTTGTACTGACACTGGAGACTCCTTCCAAAAACATCAAGTCTTGCAGGACTAGTTCTTTAGAAACGTAACAAAATTTTAGCCAATACTCTTTGGTTTCACAGTGTAGTTTATTCATTCATTCATTCATTTTCTATACCGCTTAATCCTGTGTTCAGGGTCGCGGGGGACCTTGAGCCTATCCCAGGAGACTTCGGGCACTAGGCGGGGTACACCCTGGACAGGGTGCCAATCCATCGCAGGGCACACACACATACACACACTCACACACCCAATCACACACCACGGGCAATTTAGGAACGCCAATTAGCCTAATCTGCATATCTTTGGACTGTGGGAGGAAACCGGAGTACCCGGAGGAAACCCACCAAGCACGGGGAGAACATGCAAACTCCATGCACACAGAGACGGGAATCGAGCCTGGCCGGGGAATCGAACCCAGACCCTGGAGGTGCAAGGCGACAGTGCTAACCACTACTGTGTAGTTTAATCATTCTCAAAAGATTTGAATTGGTCCATTCCAATGTGGCCTCACACCTCCAGGGTTGTAGGTTCGATTCCCACCTCGGGTCTGTGTGCGTGGTTTGCATGCTCTTCCTTCTGCTAGGTGAATTTGCTCCAGGTACTCTGGTTTCCTTCTACAATCCAAAGATATGCAGATTAGGAAATGTCTTAAACTCGACGTGATAATTTGTAAGCAATAAACAACAAATGAGTTTTTGCTTCACACACTTTCTGTTCCAACCAGAGCACACTCACTGCAAAAGTCAATGTAATGTAATGCAACCCTGACTTTCTAAAGCATAATCAGCTCTACTCTCTCCCAGAGACATTTATTCTTCACAGCCCAGCTATCCATGAACAAAAGTTACTGACAGACATTCTAAACACCAGAAGAGGAAATCCAAGAAAAGGGACAACATTCTCTTTCTCTCGAAGCATCATTTTTCATCAGATCCCCCTCCTTCATGGCTGGCTCGTCCAAGGAAGCCGACTGAGTCTGTCCGTAATGTATCGGCGTGCGTGTGTGGTGTGTGCGTACGTGGTCTGTCTGTAATGCATCATTCTGTGAGCGTATGTAATCTATCAGTGTGTGATTTCTGACAGAGTCGGAGGTAATAACTGTAGGAGGGTGTGTTCCCTGGCTGATGTCAGCCATCGATCTGTTCCAAGACGACTCTTTCGGCTAACGGAGGAGGGGAATGACTAGGACCGCTGACTCCAGACCTGTGTTTCTGCATCCCAGAGACAAGCTGTCTCACGCTCGGAGAGTCTATTGATCTATGCTGGACGAAGTGTACAGAGGAAAACACTCAAAACACACACACACAGATAGTCAGTCATTTCTCTTCGTCTCTCAACAAGGCCCTTGCTGCAGGTAGCCAGCGCGAGTAAATCCACAAGTCATCAATCACCCTCAGCTTCTCCATCAGCATGTACATGTAGTTGATAGCACTTGTTCTGTGTGTCTTAAGGGACTTGATGTAAAGTGTGAAGTAAGACATTTTTGGAAACCATAGTGTTATTTATTTTAATTGCACCCTAAATTCCCATTATACCAGGTTAGCTACTCATAATATCAGTTTTCTATTATGTACTTGGTACGAATAATGTACATTTATTATATTATTTACTACTTTAAGTTAGCTACTACTAATGCCAATTCACTACACTGAGTTCGGTATCCATAATGCACTTTCACTACACTGAGTTTAATACCAATAATGCACATTTACTGCACTACGTTTGGAGCAAATACCTTTTTACCACATCAAATACTGTAGCTACACCTATTGCAAATTATTAACACTAGGCAGTACCAATAAAACACTTTTACTATACTGGGTTCATTACCGTTAATACCCATGCTTTATAAATATAAATATAATCAATTTAAATACCTTGAGTTTTATACATTCAATGCACACATTCTATATCAAGGTCAGTAGTCGTAGTATGCATTAATTACACTTTAACTTGTTTTAGTATCAATAATAGATATGCTCCAGGTTTGCACTTGTGAAACTCAATTATCTCACTAGCCAGTAATACAAATGAACTCTGCCATGTTTACCCACTGTAACACCCGTTTACTTCACTGGAGTACCTGGAATGCCCAATTACTACGTTAATTTTGGTACCCGAAATGTCTGTTGAGGTCCATACGCAATGACACTAAAATGTTTCTCTCTCTCTCTCTCTCTCTCTCCCCCACCTACTAAATTTAAGCCCTTCCATTTTACTGCACTAAATTGTACATGTATAATGCCAAATTTTGTACATGCATACTGTATATCCCAATGTGTGCATAATGGCTGTTACTCACACTAACCATTTACTTCACCAAGGTTGTGATTTCCATTCCATAACTTTTCCGACTTGTGTGCCCAAAATGATAAATTCCCTCATGCTTGTTATTTCCATTTTATTTTGTTTATTTGTTTCTTTATTCATTTATTTTGTGACGTCCCATGCCTATTGTTGTTGTTGTATTTTATCTAAACCAAAGATAAAGACTATATACTGTAGGAATAGGACTATTATCTACACCAGATCGGGTATTCCAAATCACTATTTAGTACACACCAAGTGTTCCCAATGCCTGCAATTAGCACCAAGTGGGGTATTAACAGTGCCTGCTTTAAACACTAAATTGGGTGTTCCCAATCTCTACTTTTACCAGCAATTTGGGTATTTCCAATGCCCAATTTTGGGTATTCACAAACCGTACTTTTAACAGCAAGTCAAGTGTTCCAAATATTTACTTTTAGCAACAAATTGGCTACATCCCAAAGGCTACTACATAGTAACACCAAGTTGGGTGTTTCCTATACCTACTTACTGTAGGTACAGCCTCCAGGCCTTCTGTACTGATGTACAGGAGATAGAGAAAGGTGGAGTGAGTGTGTATTCACCACACAGCCAGGATCCCAGGTTCAATACTGACAACTGGCCACTGTTTTCCTCCATCATAACTACCCAAAGTGCTTTTTACTTTCCCAGGGTGGGTATTCTGAACTGTTTACTAAATCAAATTGACTAAACTCTTTTTACTCTACTATTTACAGTGGAACTTTTAGCTGAAAGTTGGTTACCATTTTCTGTACCATGTTTGGTACTTACGTGTGCAGTTAGAGCATGTTTGGTTTATTAAATCCTGCATGATGTATCAAAGTAATAGATTTTATGTACTGTACAAAAAAAAAGGTATCATCACACGTTTTTCAATAAGCTGTACTGCACTTTGTGGATTGCATCCAAAATAAGACAAGGTTTGAATAGATATCTGAACTAGAGAAATTATGTTCAATAAAAAACCTCTTGGCACCTGTGTGAGGCTTTGCACCTGCTGGCACTTGGGTATACCACGCTCTGACAATCACACACACGGAGACACACAAAAAAAAAGATATACAAATAGCTTCAAACCTATTGAGCGAGCGCACACAGAAACAGCCGTCTATCTCATGTAAAGAAAAAGGTAGAAATAAAGAAGAAAAAACGAGTGAGTCACTGTGAGGCCCTTCACCTGCCTAAATGAAATAAGCCAATTACTCAGAGGCAGGAGTGTGTTTGCAGGCACCAGTGAAGCCCTTATTTAAAGTGGAGTTTCTACTTCAAAGAGTGCAAAGAGCGCCAACGGAGCAGAGAGAACACACACACACGCGCACACAGAAAATCTGTAAAGCAGCAGAGCTCAGAGGAGCACATCACCTCATCAGGAACAAATCTGATCCTCCCTACAGCCTAATCCTGACATACACACACACACACACACCACACACATGCACACTTCTTCACATACACACTCATGGACAGAGTGAAGAAAAAGCATTTACTTTCTGCGGATGTCTCTGTAAAGATGAGACTTTTGCTCTTATGCTTATGTGAGTGTGTGTGTCATGTGTGAGCTGTCGAGGGAAAATTTCACTTGGATAAAGTTTAATTATATTTATAAAGTATAATAGGCTTGAATTTGTTGTCATGACTGCGTGTGTAAGGGTATTTAAGGTCATGTGAGAATGTCATGTTTTTCTTTTATTCCTGATGTGAAATTCGACAAAAACTAGTGTCTTTGTTTGGTGTGTTCTTGGTGTGTATGTGTGTGTTTGCATGGATGAATGTGTGTATGACTTTGATTAGAGCTCTGCCTGTCTTGCGCACACAAATACACTCCCTCTACTTGTTTTCTAAGTGGGGCGAAATCAATATTGCGAAACCACCGCGTCTTCAAAGGCACGCAGGAGAAAGACGTCGGTTTGGAGCCGACTCTGTTTCTCCACCACAGTTTCGGTTGTTGTTGTTGTTGTTGTTTTTTTCCCCCCTTCATACACCAAAAGTAGCAGAGCCAGATCCCAAAACTCTGTAAGATAAACATAATTACAGTAGATGTTCCTGCGAATGTCAATTTGCCTTGATTGTGTCTGCTTGCACACTCACAATCAGGACGTATTCACGGCTATAGTTTTCTCCTGTCAATTAAATGCTATTGTTTTTAGAATGATTATTTCTTTTTTTTTTTTTTTGCCCGAGCTCGTTTAGCAATGCTGCATAAATATTTGGTCTGAAATTCATTCGCGAAGACAAATGATGTCATTTTTGCATATCTTTCATTTACAATATTTGAATTTACGCTACGGCAAAATATTTGAGTTTGATCCACCTTCTGTGTTGACTTAGATGCTCAAATATGAGCCCGCCGAAGGTCATTTGCATATGCTAATTATTCTGAAGCTTCAAAGTTTTACCTCCACATGTTGGAGTGTGTGTTTCTGTGTGTGTGTTGGGGGGGGGGGGGGAATGAACCCTGCGTTTGAAAGTAAATACAATTGCATAACTTCAAAATGGCTTCTGATGGCAGTGCCTTCTGGGTAACTGCTCCTGAAATCTGTAGTCATATTTAATTGATCCTCTGGCCAGAAAAAAAACCCCTAAAACTTTTGATTCATTTTTTTACAAAAGCAGTTCTCAGAAAGAAGGTAGTCGTTCTTATATGTTAGAGTTTCTATAGTAACAGCTCTTGGATGCTGGATTAAGTGCATTAAAGGTCACATATTTTTCTCTTTTTTTTTTTAAAGGTTTGCATTTACTCTACATGTTCCAGGTGAAAGACATCTTTGATCCGGCACTTTGGCTGCTTGATTTTCGTTCTGTTTCTCTCCTTTTCCAAACGAAGCAAAACAGCACCTATTTTTAGGGGTTTTTTTACCCACATTTCTGATAAACAAAACAAGTGGAGAAATATACTGTATGTATCTGTTTTAATTCACAATGCCATCCTCAACAAAGAAATTATTTAATTAAATAAAAGTTAAAACTCAACCAAGGCTAACTAATGGCACCTAGAGAATGGCAGAGCTTTTTAGAACTGGGCGGAGTTGAGCATTAACCGGGGGGGCCATGGTCGCTGGATATGAAGTCACAATCGTGACAGGTGGAGGGATCTGATTTGCTTGTATGATTAATTTTTTTTATGTTGGTTGTGTGTTCCTGCAGACTAGATACCCTTATGTATGTCTTTAAAATTATATAATGAACCAATGTTTAAACACCTTGGTATGTGAAATGTTCTTTATTACGTAATTCTCAACATCTACGGAATGAGTTTTCAGTGTCAGAACCTTGTAAACTCTTGCATAAATAACGACGCAAATAAATGTTGTAACTTGTGTTATAACAGGATATAACTTGTTACACAGACAATACATTGCATAAGTTAAGTTCAGCCTTTATTTGTCACATACACATTATTGCGCAGCGATATTCTTTAGTCTTCATATATCCCAGCTTTTTTTGTAGGCTGGGGTCAGAGCAAATGGCCAGAGACCCCGACAGCAGCAACCTGGCGAAGCTGGGGCTCGAACTGCCAACCTCCTGATAAAGGAACGCAGAACCATAACGTAGCATAACGCCACCACTGCCCCATAAAATTAAACTTCTTGGTTGAACCAGTTACTGTTCTAGTGTTACTGACATCTGTTCTGGTACATGTTCCAGGAATATAAGGTTTGACTTAAAGTTTGAAAGCTTGTTAGATGATAAAACAGAAGTAGCAACACCTTTATTGAAAAGATACTAATCAATGTGAGCTATCTAGTCAGCCAGCCAATGTTATAAAAAAAAAATTATGGGGTTTTCTTGAGATGTAGTCATGCTACCAAATAAACAGATCATTTGCTTATACTGTGTTTAATACTGTAACTTATTTATTAATATTAATTTCTTGTTCTTATTTATAGAACTGCTATATAAAAGCACTATTACACTCGATTGCAGGGTTATACTAAATGTATTCAGCATATACCAATCAGCTACAACACTTACACCACTGTCAGGTGAATTGAATAACCACAATTACCAATTATGTAGCAGTAAATGGACAGGATCATTGGCACCCAAGGTTCAACTATGTCTGTGGAGAGCCAAGACCTGCCCACCTGGGCCAATCCCACTAAAAAAACGATGTAGCAATAATTGCTGAAAAAAATTCATTGTTGGCGATGATAGAAAGGTATCTTACTTAGACTTATTTCATCCACTGGACGGCAAGATTTCTCCAGCATGGTCGATTTTCCGCAACATCTTAGGCCTCGTCCCACGAAATACCAAGTGCATGGAGATCTTCCATGAAAATCCAACGGCATGGACCCAAGCCTGACTGTGAATGTAAAACATATTTTTTGGAGGGGCGTCAGCTAGCAACCCTACCCTGTAAAACCCAAGCACTACAGAAACAGCGAGCTGAAAGGTATCTTAGGTTTACATTTATGGCATATGGAAGAACTCCCAGTGCACCCTACTGTGTAGGTGGGCAAAGAGTTCAAGGATCTGTCTTCCAAACTACCCAATTCTCAATCCAACCGAGCATCCATGGAATGCATTGGAAAAACAAGTCTGATCAATGGAGGCCTCACCCCGCAACTCACAGCACTCCAAGCATCTGCCGCTAAGGTCCCAGGGCTAGACATTACAGCTTACCCCCAGAGGTCTTGTGGAGTCTGACCCCAAGGGGTCAGAGCTACAAACCTACACAATAATGTTTTATGTTTTGTATTTTAATGTTATGGGCGGGGGTGGCGCGGTGGTGTAGTGGTTAGCACTGTCGCCTTGCACCTCCAGGGTCTGGGTTCGATTCCAGTCTCTGTGTGCATGGAGTTTGCATGTTCTCCCCGTGCTTGGTGGGTTTCCTCCGGGTACTCTGGTTTCCTCCACAGTCCAAAGATATGCAGGTTAGGCTAATTGGCGTTCCTAAATTGCCCGTAGTGTGTGATTGGGTGTGTGAGTGTGTGTATGTGTGTGTGCCCTGCGATGGATTGGCACCCTGTCCAGGGTGTACCCCGCCTAGTGCCCGAAGTCTCCTGGGATAGGCTCCAGGTCCCCCGCGACCCTGAACACAGGATTAAGCGGTATAGAAAATTAATGAATGAATGAATGTTATGGGCGGTTGGTGTATAAACGAGTGTGATATTGCTTAAATATTAATGTATAATAGTGATGTGATAATGATATAAAGTGATAGAAGACAAAAAAATGCATCCTGTACTGTTGCATTTATTAACATTAACACTAACATTACTGTTTCTTATATAGTGCTTAAACCAAGTCAAGTACAAGACTTATTTTTCTACACAAACTACTAAATGAAGGACGGAATTGAAGTCATGAGAAGAAGGGTTTTGGAGACCAACAAACACTCCACACCATACAGTAGGATTGGACTCATACTTTCAAAGATCTGGGACGGATTCCATGGAAATATTTCTTCATCACCTTGTTGTACACTGCCCTAAAATGTGAACAGTCATCTGAAGCAGGCTCCTGACCGAATAATCCAGGAGCCATCCCAAAAAACTGGGTTAATGCCCCTGCCATTCCCCCGTAGGAACCGCCGCCCACCCACTATATTTGTCCTAAAAATGCACACACAGATACACGCAGACACGCCCTCAGGGCCTGCGTCAACTCCATTGTCGGGAGTGCCTGTTGGATATTTCCTTTTATAGAGCACACTACAGTACCCACCAGGACTTTCTCTGCTTTGCACAAGCTTGTACAATCATCCGGCGCTCTTCTGTGTAAATCTCCAGAGACCAGGGCATTTACTCTTCACTCACAAGAGATTCAGAGTGCTTCAAAACAGCGTCACAGAGAGCAAGCCGGCGGGAAAAAAAAGAAAGAAAGGAAAGAAATCTCGGTGTCAGGATGGACTAGGTGAAAGCTGGAGCATGACTAAAAAGCACATTGAGTGCTAGTCAGTGAATAACGTTAGCCTATTTGTCTCTGCCACTACACCCGTTCGCTCGTTATTAATAATTCATGGACCCTGGGAATGGATTAGCGGCTAGCCTAGCACAAAGATAGCTCACTGCAGTGAGACCGTTGTGTGTGTGTGTGTGTGTGTGTGTGTGTGTGTGTGTGCGTCTTGTACAAGTGTTAGGTGTGGCTTTGGTTGAGCATAAAGAAAGAGAAACCCCAGCTTCTACAGGAATTGAGTTCATCGATCAACTACGCTGTGTAAAGACATATCACAGAAAGTGATGATAAATGTCTAGCTCAGTGCTAAGAGATGAAGGCTAATGCTACATAGACAAGTGGTTGTAGGAAATGTTTTCAACTTTACATGTAAGGTGTTAAGTGTAGAAAGTGGGGGTTTTTTTTGTTTGTTTGTTTTTTGGCTAGATCTATGAAGCTAATATTGCTAACAAGGAAGGACGCACACGGCTAGCATTAAACTTCAAACTCCATCTCTAAATCATCACATAGTCACGTCAGACTTTGTTCAAGGGCTATTTATCTTCAAATAAACTTTCTTATGTGCTTTTTCTTACTCATTTATTTTAGGAAACTTTTTCTTTTTTAGAATCGTCTGCTCAACCCTTTTGCTTATAACCTTGCTTCATTAACTCAATTCCTTTAAACACAACTCTTTATGAAGAAATAAATAATATTAATAAAAAGAAACATCCTTTTTTCTTTACTATGGTACAGTATGTACTGTATTATACAGTAGTTTGCTGTGGTATAGTATATCACATAGCATAATAGACCTTTAGAGAATACCTGTGTACCTACAGTGAGTACCATGGTAGTGCCATGGTGTGCAACACCATACTTTGGTGAGGTACAGTACGTATTGGGTACCACAATGGCTAACAAAGATCAGCAGGTTGCATGCACATGCTTAACCATATTAAATATGTTATACTGGTATGCAGTACCATATTAGATACTGTACATGTTGAACTTTGGTAACCAGTGTAGTACCTATTAAGTACAGTACAATGGCATTCACCAAGGTATTGTGTTTTTAACCTTTGGAGGGTACCATAACAGGCAAAATTTCGCTGTATAGGTTACAACATACATTTTTACCATGTATAACATATTTTTGAGCAGCTTGGTGGCGTAGTGGTCAGCTCTTTGGCCTCACACTTCCAGGGTCGATACAATTCGATTCCTGCCTCGGGTCTATGTGCATGGAGTTTGCATGTTCTTTCTGTCCTTGGTTGGTTCTCCCAATGTCCAAGAAAATGCTGATTAGGTTAATTGGCATTCCCAAATTGCCCATAGTGTTTGTGGGCCCTGTGATGAATTGGCTTGGTTCAGGGTGTACCCTAACTCTTGTCCAAATTTTTCTGGGATAGGTTGCAGTCTTTCAGTCACCCTGTACAGGAATAATTATAAAGAAGATGAATGAATGATAGAATAAATGTAGAACCTATTTTTTGACAATATCCTTGTACTGTACGTTTTGCTTAGTTTCATACTACGGAACATTTAAGAACCATGTACCGTTGTACCAAACTACTGTATGTACAGTACCATGATAAAACTATGTACCATAGTGTGGTACATGATACTGTACTTTGTATACTGTATATCAGCAAAGGAGTAACATAGCTCTTGTCAAACTACTATGGTCCTACAGTGGTGTGAAAAACTACTGTATTTGCCCCCTTCCTGATTTCTTATTCTTTTGCATGTTTGTCACTCTTAAATGTTTCTGCTCATCAAAAACCGTTAACTATTAGTCAAAGATAACATAATTGAACACAAAATGCAGTTTTTAAATGAAGATTTACGTTATTAAGGGAGAAAAAAACACTCCAAATCTAGATGGCCCTGTGTGAAAAAGTGATTGCCCCCCTTGTTAAAAAATAACTTAACTGTGGTTCATCACACCTGAGTTCAATTTCTGTAGTCACGCCCAGGCCTGGTTACTGCCACACCTGTTTCAATCAAGAAATCACTTAAATAGGAGCTACCTGACACAGAGAAGTAGACCAAAAGCACCTCAAAAGCTAGACATCATGCCAAGATCCAAAGAAATTCAGGAACAAATGAGAAGAAAAGTAATTGAGAGCTATCAGTCTGGTAAAGGTTATAAAGCCATTTCTAAAGCTTTGGGACTCCAGCGAACCACAGTGAGAGCCATTATCCACAAATGGCAAAGACATGGAACAGTGGTGAACCTTCCCAGGAGTGGCCGGCCGACCGAAATTACCCCAAGAGCGCAGAGACAACTCATCCGAGAGGCCACAAAAGACCCCAGGACAACATCTAAAGAACTGCAGGCCTCACTTGCCTCAATTAAGGTCAGTGTTCACGACTCCACCATAAGAAAGAGACTGGGCAAAAACGGCCTGCATGGCAGATTTCCAAGGCGCAAACCACTTTTAAGCAGAAAGAACATTAAGGCTCGTCTCAATTTTGCTAAAAAACATCTCAATGATTGCCAAGACTTTTGGGAAAATACCTTGTGGACCGACGAGACAAAAGTTTCATTTTTTGGAAGGTGCGTGTCCCGTTACATCTGGCGTAAAAGTAACACAGCATTTCAGAAAAAGAACATCATACCAACAGTAAAATATGGTGGTGGTAGTGTGATGGTCTGGGGTTGTTTTGCTGCTTCAGGACCTGGAAGGCTTGCTGTGATAGATGGAACCATGAATTCTACTGTCTACCAACAAATCCTGAAGGAGAATGTCCGGCCATCTGTTCGTCAATTCAAGCTGAAGTGATCTTGGGTGCTGCAGCAGGACAATGACCCAAAACACACCAGCAAATCCACCTCTGAATGGCTGAAGAAAAACAAAATGAAGACTTTGGAGTGGCCTAGTTAAAGTCCTGACCTGAATCCTATTGAGATGTTGTGGCATGACCTTAAAAAGGCAGTTCATGCTAGAAAACCTTCAAATAAAGCTGAATTACAACAATTCTGCAAAGATGAGTGGGCCAAAATTCCTCCAGAGCGCTGTAAAAGACTCGTTGCAAGTTATCGCAAACGCTTGATTGCAGTTATTGCTGCTAAGTGTGGCCCAACCAGTTATTAGGTTCAGGGGGCAATTACTTTTTCACACAGGGCCATGTAGGTTTGGATTTTTTTTTCTCAATAAATAATAAAACCCCTCATTTAAAAACTGCATTTTGTGTTTACTTGTGTTATCTTTGACTAATAGTTAAATGTGTTTGATGATCAGAAACATTTTGTGTGACAAACATGCAAAAGAATAAGAAATCAGGAGGGGGGCAAATAGTTTTTCACACCACTGTATACACCTATACAGTTACAATTGGACTACCATATTGGAATAACATTTCTTATGGGTACTAAATATTCTGTTTAATATTTCGAGCCCAGTTTAAATATCCCACATCAAAATGCTTAACTATGTCTTTTACAAGTCACAGAGCTTATCCCAGCATGCATCTGGGTCAACGTCAGTATGAAGCATTAATCAGTCCTTCATTTGTTCAATGGAATTGAATCGAACACCTCTCAAATTTGGGTGTCAAAGTCAAACGTTTAAAAAAAAAAAGAAAGAAAGAAAGAAAGAAAGGAAAAAAAAGGTTAGATCCCAAACTACACAGCGAGTTTAAGTCAAAAATGTGACAGAAAGCCGTCTGGCAGGCAGACGAATCGCTACAATCGCGGCTCGACTGAAACCTGCTCAGCTGCTGTGATGGGCAGCCAAAAGCCCTCCATTACTATCAGTCTCGGCTCCTTCTGCCACCGCCGACTGAAGCCGCATTCATTTAGCGCCAAGTCCTGTGAGCCTCTCATTAAAGGAAAGAAAAACAGATAGGTAGGGAGTGAGGGAGGAGATAGAAAAGAGGGGCAATAAAAGAGAAAAAATAAACAGACACAGAGGGAAACATTAGAGAATATGGAGAGAAAGGTGTAGTGCTTTTTTGTCCAGACCATGTGGGATTTTGGTCAGATCAGAACAGGACACACACGCATGCACTGACTGTGCAAAGCAACAGATGGACTACAATCAGTAATTACAGACTCGCAACCTGGAAGTTGTGTTTACTTAAAGTAGAGCGTCGAACGAATAATGAATTCACACTTCTGATTGGCTTGAAGGTGTTGTTGGACATAGGGATGGAGTTGAATTAGTTTTAGGCAGTTTCTTTCTTACTCTTTACAATTTGGTCATGTTGATGTTACTGGCTTAGTGGGTAGAACTGTCGCCTTGCACCTCCAGGGTCCGGGTTCGATTCTCATCTCTGTGTGCATGGAGTTTATCCCATGCTCCCATGCTCGGTCCAGATTGTGTGCCCTAAGTCTCCTGGAATAGGCTTCAGGCCCCCGTGATCCTGTATACATGATAAACTGGTATAGATGATGAGTGAGTGAGTTACCGATTATTTGCAACACTATGTCCAATCTCATTGACCCCCAGGGTCATGACTCATGTACTACTATCACAATGGAAACCCGCCGTCTCATGACCTCCATTTGCATCTCGGTCCTTTCTGGTCTTCTCGCATTTGATCGTGCTTCAACCAGACGAGCAGATCAGAGAGGCGGCTGCAATCCGAACGCTCCTCGTGCACACAACATGAAAGCAATTGATCAAATAATCTACAGTATCTATTAACTATTCAGAGGAGGAAAAGAGCAGTCAGTGACTATCCAAAGCGAAAACCCGAACGTCTGCACCATTAATATTTTAGAACGGGCGGAAAAAAAGAAGAGCAACATCTATCTGTCGGATATCTTCCGGGCGATCAAAGCGCGAGATGGTTTGTCAGGAGATTAGACAGAAGATTCGCTCCGGCACCTCCTATAACACGTCGGTTAAATAGGTGAGTGTGTGAGATTCACAGAAGCAGAGCTTAAAGGTGTTTAGTGGTGCGACCTCTCAGCTGAGCTAATCAGGTAAACTCACTTCCAGGTGAGAGAACCTGGGAGAGTGAAACCTGCTAAAGTAGTGACAGGAACGCACGCGTACACCTGCGTGTTTTTATTCAGCTTGAATCCATTTGCTCGACGTGCAAGTGAAACTGAGAGTAAATGGGCCCAGCAGGCACGCACGAGTCATTTCGTACGTCTGTGGTGCGAGTGAATGAGTGTGTGTGAAGTATGATAGTAAAGCTGATGAAGTAGTTACAGTAAATGCATCACACCGGTTCAGTACAGGCATAACGAAGGGAGATGCCGTATATCCATAGTCTGTGTGTGCATGTAGGAGTGTATCAGCGTGGAATGAGAGCGAGCCAATTATCAGATACTTGAAGTGATCGAGAAATTCAAGATGATCGCGAACGTGTCACTACTCCTGCTCAAACTAAATAGATATACTGTGTAATCTCGAGTCATATTCAGCCAGCTGCCTTTTAAGTTTCTAATGCTTTTATTAGGAACGGAACTGAATAGGAATGATAATTCAGAAGACTTCTACATAAATGCAAGGGTCGTTCAAGTCAAACCGGGACTTGTGATGAATGAAGGCATCAATCTTCAAGACTTTCAAGCACACTAGTGATGAGACTCTAAGCGACATTTGAATGTGATTTAAAGAAAGCTGTACGTTCATGAATGACGATTCCGGCCAAGGTGGCTTGGACCCTACTCATCATTCATCGAGTGGAACGCCTGGTCCTTGAAAATAAACAGATTACATGTTTACGAACTTGCAGAAGAGATGCATCTGTCTTTGGGAACTGACAAACGTTTGGTGTAACAGATCGGAGGTGATGCATGATCTCTAGAGATCGCTCACCATGGTTCAGCATGCACGTAATTCCAAAGTTTAACCATCTCAATGTAAAATAAAATTTGGTTTATATTTGGGCTTATTGCTGAGCAAAAAAAACTTTTTGTATGTGTACAAATTATATTGTCTCTCACTCAGATTTACTACCGCACACTTATTAATTATTTTCACTTTCTCGAACCCTCCTGGCACCACAGTGGCTTAATGGTTAGTACTGTTAACACCTTGCACCTCCAGAGACCAGGTTTGATTCCCTCCTCGGGGTCTGTGTGCAGCGTTGACTGGAGGTCTTACCATAGTTTGGTATAATGGGAATAAATACCATGGACACTATTGGCCTCCTAGGTTCCTGGAGGTTCCTAGAGGGATGAATGGAAACTCTCCTGCTTTTATTCCAGACTGACAAAAATCCTCATAAAATCATCCAAAAAAAACTGGCTGTACTAGAACTTGTACTGTCGGCCAATAATACAGTATACGCACTTACACTCGCTAAATTTGTATTTTTTTTTTGAAGATAGGAAGAATATCTTTAATTATAGTTTTTTTTTTATAATATTTGCTTGGATTGCACTTTAATTTACCTACAGTACTGTATTGAGAATTTAATATTAATATGAGTATAATTATTATTATTATTATTATTTAAAATAATATTATTTATTTGTAATTTTTTAATGTTGCTGTAATTTAAAATGACAGGCAAGAGCTGCGTATTTTGTGTTGCTTAAATTCTACAAGTAATAAAAGGAAAGCAACTGTGAGTTTTGTGATCCTTTATACTCCTGGGACAAGCAAATAAAAATGATAAAATAATTGGATGAACAGGGTTTTTTCTTTTTTGTTTTACCTTACAGTCTTAACTTGTTCAAGCCAGTTATCATCTTGGGTTGGTGTAGCAGAGGTTAAAGAACTGTCAGAACCATCACTCAGACACTGTGCTGAAATTGCTATTCCTATGGGTTGTTCCAGGAGTTTTATGGAACTTAGAACCTTCCGGCTTCAGCCACACCCACTTTTAGTATCGAAATACAGGCATGTGAATATTCAAAGCGCTAAACTGACAGAGGTTGCTTATACGCTTATAAACATTGTTGTCGGAAAATAATCGATGGCAGGGCGGCGTGATGTCGGCGTGATAGGATTAGGAGACATCTGGAGTGAACATTTCTCCCTCTGACAGAAAGAGAAGGGAAGGTAAAAGGGCAGAAAAAGAAAACAGAGGTTCCTGATGAATAAAAGTAGAAAGAGAAATAGATAGAGTTTTTCCCAGGGCAGGGTTTTAATGAGGGAGCGTTTGGGAGTCAGACTGCGGAAGGCTCGAAGGGATGTGAGGCTCTCTTGGCCTCACAGATTAGTGTGTGGTGGTGGCAGGGGGTCCTCCTAAAGATGGGTCTTGGGGGTCATACTCATTGTGTGTGTTCAGTAATACACCTCTAGCTGTGTTAGCCCCCCAAGGGTTGTCTGTGTTGCCTCTGTATGTGTGTGTGTGTGTGTGTGTGTGTGTGTATCCGCTCTGTCAGAGCCAGGAGAGCAGTGCGGCGTGGGCAGAACGCTGCAGAACCCTTTACACACTGCTGCGGGAGTGGAGGAAACGCTACGGAGACACGGGAGATCTACATCAGAGTGTTAGGACTTTTTTTTAAATTGAACTAGATACTGATCTGTAGTGTTTTATTTATTTTTCCTGCGAATTGTGTTATTGAATTGTGCCCCAACTCCCATGGACTACTCGCTTTATCTGATGCATGAGACACAATGAAGGAATTGTAGTGAAACATCAATACAGTTGGACAAAAAGAAGGGGGGGGGGCGTAGCTTGAAGGCTATCACGTTTCTATTCAAAGCCAAATCAGGGATCATGGAAATGGTACCGTAGCTACGTCTGATTTAGATACAGACAGTGAGTTGAATGTGGTGTTCAGAGTAATACCACAGATCTTCAATGTACTGTAGCTGTGTTATGAATAGTATATAAAATGTGTAAACAGAAGGGCAGAATACCTCAAATGATTACTCTGATATCCTAATATCCAAATAATGTGCCCCAAATATGAATATTTCACATGTTACTCGATACAGATCGCATCCTATGAAATAAAACATTTGCATTTGGGCTGTTTTCAGAAAATGATCACTGGTAAGTTGGCAAAGCATAATCACTGTTATTACTGTACTTCAACAAAATAATCAAGGAAGTGTGCCATTTTGATTGAGGATACTTCTGGCAAACATTTATCACTACAATATCTGTGATGTCACCAGGCAAAGCATTCAACTGCCTTATGTATAAATATGTTATGTTGTTGTTGGTCGCCACAGCAGCTAAATCCTACTTACTGTGCAAACACTATGGAAACTGGTAGTGGTTCTTCAAGTGGTTGATGCTCTAGGTTGAGCCACACCATTCTTCTTCTTCTTCTTTGTCTTTTGGCTGTTCCCCGATGGACTGCATCCATAAATCTCCTCTTTGGTCTTCCTCTAGACCTCCTGCCTGGCAGTTCCAACCTCAGCATCCTTCTACCGATATATTCACAATCTCTCCTATGAACATGTCCAAACCACCTCAATTTGGCCTCTCTGACTTTATCTTCAAAACATCTCACATGGGTTGTCCATCTGATTAACTCATTCTTGATCTTATTCATACTTGTCACTCCCAAAGAGAACCTCAACATCTTTAGCTCTGCTACCTCTAGCTCTGCCTCCTGTCTTTTCTTCCGTGCCACTGTCTCTAAGCCGTAGAGCATCGCTGGTCTCACCACTGTCCTGTACACCTTTCCTTTCATTCTCGCTGACACTCTTTTATCGCACAACACACCTGACACTTTTCTCCACCCATTCCAACCTGCCTGTACCCGCCTCTTCACCTCCTTTGAACACTCTCCATTGCTCTGGACCATTGACCCTAAGTACTTAAAATCCTGCCCTTTCTTTACCTCTGCTCCCTGTAGCCTCACTGTTCCTATTGGGTTCCTCTCATTCACACACATGTATTCCGTCTTGCTGCGGCTAACCTTCATTCCTCTGCTTTCCAGAGCATACAGTACCTACACCTCTCCAAATTTTCCTCCACCTGTTCCCTGCTCTCGCTACAAAGCACAATGTCATCTGCAAACATCATAGTCCATGGAGACTCCTGTCTTACCTCATCTGTTATCCTGTCCATCACCAGAGCAAGCAAAAAGGGGCTTAGAGCCGATCCTTGATGCAGACCCACCTCCACCTTGAACTCTTCTGTCACACCTACAGAACATCTCACCACTGTCTTACAGCTCTCATACATGTCCTGTACCACTCTAACATACTTCTCTGCCACTCCAGACTTCCTCATACAACACCACAGCTCCTCTCTCGGCACTCTGTCGTACGCCTTCTCTAAATCTACAAAGACACAATGCAACTCATTATTACCTTCTCTGTACTTCTCCACCAGCATCCTCAAAGCAAATACTGCATCTGATGTACTCTTTCTAGGCCTAAAACAATATTGCTGCTCACAAATGCTGACCTCTGCCCTTAACCTAGCTTCCACTACTCTTTCCCATACCTTCATTGTATGGCTCATTAGCTTTATACAGTACCTCTGTAATTGCCACAGCTCTGCACATCTCCCTTGTTCTTAAAAATCGGCACCAATAATCTTCTCCTCCATTCTTCTGGAATCCTCTTAGTTGTTAAACAAACTAGTCAGAAACTCTACTGCCACCTCTCCTAAGCACTTCCATACCCCCACAGGTATGTCATCAGGACCAACAGCCTTTCCACTCTTCATCCTCTTCAACGCCCTTCTCACCTCACTTTTACAAATATTTGCTACTTTCTGTTCCACAACAGTCACCTCTTCTACTCTTTGTTCTCTTTCGTTTTCCTCATTCATCAACTCCTCAAAGTACTCCTTCCATCTTGCCATCACCCTCCTGGCATCTGTCAGTACATTTCCATCTCTATCTTTAATCACTGTAACCTGCTGCACATCCTTCCCATCTCTATCTTTCTGCCTCGCCAACCCGTACAGATCCACCTCTCCCTCCTCACTGTCCAGCCTAGCATACAAGTCCTCATATGCTCTTTGTTTGGCCTTTGCCACCTCTACCTTCACCTTACGCCGCATCTCCCGGTACTCCTGTCTACTCTCTTCAGTCCTCTTGGAGTCCCACTTCTTCTTAGCTAGCCTCTTTCCCTGTATACACTCTTGGACTTCCACCACCAAGTCTCCTTGTCCACTTTTCCCTTACCTGATGATACAACAAGTACCCTCCTACCTGTCTCCCTGATCACATTGGCTGTAGTTGTCCAGTCAACTGAAAGCACCAGCTGACCACCCATAGCCTGTCTCAACTTCTCCCTAGACTACACAACATTCTTCCTTTCTCAGCTTCCACCACTTTGTCCTCTGCTCTACCTTTGTCCTCTTCACCTTCCTCATCATCAGGGTTATTTTACACACCACCATTCTGTGTTCAATCACCATTGTTGGGCCCTTAAGCGAAGCCCTTAAACCTATTCTCATACAAGCATTTCAACTCGAAGGATAATCCATGAGAACGGTGTAGAGTGGACAATGAATGGGCGAACTGTAGCCTACCCTCATCAGGAAATTATTGGTTGGGAACCTAGAGAATTTGCATTTTACTTGGATGACAAGGAAGAAACAGCAACAATAAACGTACAACCATATGTGCGTGTTACACAACAATAGGTAAATAGTAAATTTATCTGAAAATGTAAATTGGACTGTTTAAACTTAATTGGAATTTTTTTTTGCATAAAACTGGGCAAATTTCTAGGAAAATGCAAGATTTTAGAAAATGCAAGTTTGGTATTTTTGAGACAAATTAGAAAAGTAGTCCTTGACTTCCGAGATCTTGTTTAATCCACCTATTATCTATACTGCTTGTCCTGTGTATAGTTGCAGGCAGCCTGGAGCATACAAGGCAGCCTACACCCTGGTTTAAGAGGGCTTACATACACACATAATCATACAGTACACTATGGGCATTTGGAAACAGCAGTAAGCCAGCATCGCCTTTGGACTATTGGGGGAAACCAGAGTACCCGAAGGAAAACCCATCAACCATGGGGAGAACATGAAAACTCCATGCACACTAATACCTCATTTCCACTACACTGGTGCTGGTGCCAGGTGCTGGACTGGGAACCACCGAGAACCGGCCCGCGTTTAGACAGGAGCTCAGCGGGAGCTGCATGATAATACTGTACGTCACAGGCCACGCCCACTAAACAGAAACGAACTTGCCCGAAGTCAGTTTACTGGTTATTCTCCAAACTATGAAAATGTATTTCAGTATCCAAAAGCAGCTTATTTGACGTGTTATAACCGCTGAAAGGGATCGACATAGACAACTAGCTTATACACTATTTGGTCGGTTGTTTGTGTGAAGCCTGCGACTATTAGTTATTCTCTTATTTATTAGTTCACGGGTTCTCGCGACTATACCAGCGGAGTTTAGGGGCCGGTGCCGGTGCTTATTTTAGGGCACCGGCACCAACTTTTTTCTGTGGAAAAGCGCGGCACTGGTTCCAAAATTGGGAACGGGCACGGGAACCAGAGCAGTGGAAAAGGGGTATACTGTAAGTGCCTGGAGTCAGGAAACCCCAACCATGAACCACTTCGTCACTGTGCTGCTCCATGATCTTAAGATAATGACAATTAAATCCAATGAATTATTGCAAATATAATCTATAAAAAAGGTGTGAAGGATAAAGGTAAGTAATATCAGGGCATCTAGGATGTGTATAAGCATTTCTAAGGAAAGGGATGTGGTGTAGTGGGTAACAGCAATGATGTAAAAATAAAAAATGTCTAGCATAAATTAAAAATGTCTAGCATATTGTAAAGTAGATGCTGCAAATAAGAAATGCGTGCACACCACGATGAACCCGTTTCCCATGTAAAACCTACTAATAGGTAGATAAACAACATGCTTTTTCATTTTCCAGGCTGTAAAGTTTGTTTAGACCTACTGTACAAAAGCCTGACACTGAGGACCGTCAGCTGGCAGTACTCTAATCTACCGTAGACTTATATGAGGAGTGATTCCAGCCAGAGTGACTGATCAATCAATTTTGGTCCATCCAATCTATTAAATTGTCACATCCTGGCTGCTGTGTCTGTGGTATCCGGGTGCCAAGGGAAACCATGTTCCATACAAAATTCAGTACAAGTACTGCACAGCTTACGTGGTGGTGGAAAATGCAAATATCACCAAGCTGCATTGCACATTTTGGTGAAAAAGGAATATTAGTTGAGACTCAGATTTCCAACTTGCAGACATTTCTGAATTGAAGTGGGTGTGACAGAGCAAGGAAAACAGTAAAATGTACAGGTCAAGGGGTTCTCCAAGACTAGGGTTGGGAACTTGTGACTTACAGTATAAGATCATTGACATTATCATGCTACCAAAAAATGCATTCCTGTTAGTCTTGGAGGTGAACCTGGAGGCTAATATGTTTTTTTTTTTGTAACCTACAGTAACATATGACAAAGAGGCACAGAGAAAAAGAAGGAGAAACCTGAAGGTGACACAAGAAAACAAGTCCGGAGAAAATTCCACACAAACAAGCCTTTATTATCCCAGATGCAGCTGATAGCACGAGAAGCACGAGGGAAATCTCCTCAGGAAACAAAACACACACAGTCATTTATTTTCCACGGCAAATGTTTACATGCGGAATTCCATCACTGAAAAGATCGAGTTGCTTGTAATTGACCATTCTTTAAAAAACGCCTGTTTTGCTTTTAACTTCCTCTCACTTCCAAGAAGGTGTTTGATTTCTCCCTGGGTGGGTTTGAGGTGCGGCTGCTGTATCTCTTTCTACAGTCCTTTGCTACATAACGGCGTGTTTGATGTTGCATGTATCGATTGCGCTGAAGCCGAATCGCTAGTAATTATACTCGCGCTGGATTCCCAGGTTCACAGGAGGGTGATCGGGTCCACCCTTGTCTCCTTCTGACACTCTCTTTCATTTTCCCTACTTCTCTTAACTTTTCACGTCCTGAGCGCTGCATGTCGACAAGGCCTCCATGTGTGTGTGGGTGTGTGTGAGGTCATTAGAAGGGTAAAGAGTTGAAAAGTTCATCATTTCCGCTGCTTCCCTCTCCTTTTCTTATTCCCCCCCCTCACGGATCTGGAGGTTTTAATGGCCCAGTGTGAAGCGTCGTGTGAATAAATATATGAAGCAGCGGACGTGTTGGTTTAGCAGGCGTCAAGAGTATGGGATGAGACAGGAGGGAGGACAGGAAGAGGGATTTTTTTCAGAAGGAACCTGAAAGCCTTATCTTCCAAGGAAACCTTAACAGACGGAGGTGAAAAAAACAAAACAAAATTACTATAGAAAAAAAGTGCATGAGTAGACATGATAAATAACAGTGGACATTGTGAGGACTAACTAAGAGCACCAACAACACCATTTTTCATCAACTACTTGGCTCACAAAATGAAAACTTGTCAACTCATAGGTCACCATAATAAAAGTGAAAAAAAAGTAACGTATACTAAAAGCAAATGTTCGGATATGCCAGGGTCAGGAAATTACATTAGAAGTTTAAATCATGGTGAGGCTACAACCGTTCATAGTGAGGAGCCAAAAGAGAAAAATTGCTCGTGCTCTCTGTGTGAGAGGGGGATGCTTATTCTTCTGTCAATCAGAGAAACAATAGCAAGTAATGGAATGTACGTACAAGAGGGAACATCATGGTGGTGTAGAGGTTAGCACTGTCACTTTGCACCTCCAGGGTGTGGGTTCAATTCCCACCTTGAGGTTTGGAGTTTGCATGGGGGTAGCTCAGTGGTTAAGGTATTGGACTACGGTTCGGAAGATCCCAGGTTCAAACCCCACAACCACCAAGTTGCCACTGTTGGGCCCTTGAGCAAAGCCCTTAACTCTCAATTGCTCAGATTGTAAGTGTTCTCTCTGTGCATGGTGGGTTTTCTCCAGGTACACTGGTTTCCTCTCACAGTTCAAAGACGTGCAGATTAGGCATTCCCAAATTGCCCATAGTGTGTGAGTGAATATGCATGTAATTGTTGACCGAAGATTGTGAAAATGGGAATAAACACAAAGTTCATCACTGGCCTCCATTGTCTCTTGTTGGACTACAGACATTCTGGGATGGATGTGGAAGAGGGCAGATAGCAATTCCTTCCAAGCTTTGTTACATAAAAAGGTAAGGCCACCTGGCTTGGCATGTCCAATGGGCAGAAATGCGCTATTCTTCAAACCCTTCAAAATAGCTTTTGTATGGCAGGGGAGTGTTTGCTAGTGAGTGGGAACTGTTTAGAGAGAACCTGGTAGATAAACCGCTGAAGTGTGCAGCTGACATTTATACGTCGGTGTGAGTTTTAACACGTACACGTGCTCACTTTTGACACTTGACTCAAGCACATTTCATCAGAACAGGTCTGTCTAGCTTTGCAGTTTCCACAGACTCGACTCTTCCTCTGAGAAGCAAGAAGCTTTTTTGATGATACGAATTAAATAGAGCCCACCAACGTGACCTAAGAGAATTTCGCTCTGAGTCGCACTGAAGGATGGCGAGGAGCTGCAGTTTGCGTTATGGGGGTCATTTTTCACTGATGACTTCATTGGGAGAGTGTGTGCTTTCTCGTGTTGGCTTTTTAATATTCAGAGGATTTTTGTGGTTTTGCGTAAGAGCGATGCGATAATTGCCGTGTCTCAAATGACCTGCTTATTGGAAAATTCAGCAAGATGTAGTGTTCTATTAATACCCACATGATGCACTAGAGCAGCCAGAAAAATGAAGTGTGGGACTTCATTTGAAGTTTGTGGGTTCGGTTGACAGATGAAGGATGGAGCAGAGGCACAATAAATATGACTTGGTCACACTATCTAGTTACAGTTTAGGGAATGTGTTTCGGATTTTAAAATTGGCTCTTGTTCGCATTAAAGATTTGTTATTTCTTTTTACGAGTTCTCGATTCTGATTGGTCGAAAAGTGTTAATTCATTTTCAATAGCAGCAGCTTTGGTTGTAGTTTCTGGTTGTTCTATTACATTAGAGTTACCATTGAAAGAGGGAATTAGTTGACTATTTTTTTTTTTTACATTTTTGGAATATATATAAATATAATGTATATAAATACAGGAGCTAATGTTTCACAATGTTAAAGATAACGATAATAGAATTAGAATTTTTTTAGGGATTGAAAGTTGATGTTACAACATGAATAAAAAAATCTATAATAAACTTTGGGAAGTTAATGTTAACGTTTTGCATCAGGCTACATCACACCATGATTTATTTAATTTTTTCTTCATTTTATGATGGGTGTTCAAGTCAAACCTGGACTTTTGATCGTGAAGAACACAGTTATAAGAGTAAACACTCATTCTCTACTGTATATAATCTCCAGCTATAATACTTATAATACTGTATATAACTACTTCACTTATACAGTATGTAACAATGGCCTCCCAGGAACTCCTTCAATGACCCCAAACATGCAGAAATGGCTTGGAGTGTGGTCAAGACTGTACAGGGGAATTTCCAAATGAGTTCCTGTAATGTGCAAGTGGTGTTGGTGAATGATTGTGTGTACAGTTCTAACAGACAGATGTGTCGAGTTAGAACTGATCCTGAAGGAAATTCTTCGGGTCCGATCACATCACCGTACTGTGTGTAAAGTCTTCTGTAAATGTCAATCGGTTTTACGCCTTCATTCACAAGACATTTCAGCAGAGGTCCTGGTGAACGCCCCTTGTAGGTTGGTTTAGGTCCCAGTTTGACTTGAACACCACTTTTAGATGGGTTTACGCCTTACTTTAACAAGATCACTAAGATCACTGTTGTCAAAAACCAGTGTTCTGTGGAGAAGAATATGGGACCCGGGTTTGGTTCAAACAGTTTTGGTAATTGCAACTCCTCCAAGTGGTCTTGTGCTCATTTTAACTCGATAATTCCTCTAAATTCTCCATGCAGCTATTTGTACTGAGAAGTTGTCAGAACATATAACGTTAAAAAAACAGTATGTACCGTCAGTATGTAACAGTCACTATATACAGTATGTACCGTTATTGGTGTAACCCACTGTAGAGTATATCCAGTGTTTGGGCTGGTGAATATAAAGTAAACAGCAGGCGTTGAATGAAACTGTAGGTGTGCTTATCATCTGAAGCAGGCATTTGAAGTTTGCGCCGTTGTTTACACAGCTGAGTGAAGCCACTTGTTTCTCACTATGCCTCTCAGTCTTTCCCAGCTGTTTGACCTGCACTGGGGTTCTGTGGGGCTGTGAACGGACATGTCCAGGAGCCTGAGCAAAAAAAAAAAAATTGTAGAGCTCAAAAGACAAACACAGTACATGAACGTAACATGAACGGGAGGTTACAATGACAGATCTGATCACATTGATATACTGTATAGTATGAGCGAGTACCTCTCTTGGGTTAACTTGCTAAAATCCCAAGTTGTCTTGCACTTATCTTATATCTATCGAAATATTTCAACTGTGGCTGTTTATGCTGAAAGTGCACAGATTTCTTTAAAGCTACATGGAGGCCTGAAATGGTTTCCAAACGCAGAGTGAGGAGGAAGTGAGTCGTGGAGTTGAACTCTCGTTCACACCAGTGTGCGAGTTCTTCATCACTCATCCAGAGCGATTAGCCTAAAAACCCCCGGACTTCATTAGCCAGCACTCGCACGGGCATTATTGGCAAATTAAAAGCCCATTTGCATAGGTGACAGACTACAGCAAATCACAACTCTGAAATGAGAGTGACCTCAAACTGCCCAAGGTGATGAAAAGTCTTTAATATGAGAGAGGAAGCCTGTCATCTGTCATACATCTGGCTAAATCGAGACTCGAGTGGATTTAGGAGGTTTGGAGGAATTTTTTCATCCTCCTTTTTGAAGTTTTATGGCAATTATTTCCTCAGTCTGTTTTTTTTTTTTTTTTCTTTGCTAATTTCCATCAAAGACGAGCGGGGGGGAAAAAAAGGTGCGTGACAGAAATTGACCTTTTGTGAGAGCACTGTAATTGAGTGGCTTTTGATAAATGTTACCTTCTCACATCCCTGCGCTCTAATCTCTAAGTAATACCCAGACCTTGTTATGTTTCATTATAGATATTTTGAAGCGATACGCCGGTCGAGGGTTCGAGACGAGCGCGCTTCAGATAAACTAATCGCTCCTGGATCGCAGGTCTTTCCGAGGGCTCTGCCATTGATGAGTCGGTAATAAAGTATTTCACAGCAGCCGTGCGCGCTGACTGGCATTTCACGACACGTTAGCTCGAAAGCAATTATTATAAACAATAACACATCTGAGGCAAATATCACGCCGCTTGTTACCGAGACGTGAGCTGCGTAAAACGGAGCTTCACAAAGGCCTGTTGGGGAATTTCAAAGACGTCCTGTAGGGTTTAAAATTCAGTTATTTATAATGTTATTAGATAAAAACACAGTTTTAAATGTAGGGCAAAGTAGGGGCCAAAAATCTAAGGCATTACCAACAAGGCATTAAATTAATAAATTAAATCATTCATTCATTAACACAAAGAAACAAACATACATCTGGGTATGGATATTTATATAATTTACATTGCCTTCAGCGTGCATGTATCATCATATCAGATAAGATGTAATAAATGTAAATAATGTATTTATATTCAGACCTTAAATAAGAATACAATATTAGATTCAGGATTTGTTCAAGATTTTACTGAGAAAAAAAATCCTAGCACTAAAGATGTTCAAGGCAAGTGTTAATGTATCATAAAATCTAAGAGCCAATCAGATTTCAGTATGCAAATAAAGGACACACAAATTACAATCTAGTATGTTAAACCAAATCTTACCGCTTTAAGATATAGGAATATGTTAATATGTTTACTCTTAGGAGTAGATAAAGAATTGTATTTGGTCTAAATGCTTGGATCAAAAAGTATTTGGGCAGTGACACGATGCTCTCTTTTTAGGGCCCAAGCAATTTAGGGTGCGCAGGACCCTCCTCTTGTTTTCCTAAGAATTTTTTCCCCACTTTTTGGGCTTTTTGCGTGCTTTAACATGCTCAAAAACTCATGACAATTGGCAGGCAGGTTGGAATCTGCTGCCATTAGGATGCCTGAGAGTCGCGTGGCCCGGAGCCCTCAGGGGCCCTCATATGAGATTTTGCTGGATAGCTCATACACACATTCAAGTAGGCTCACAAAACTCTGTGCACATTTAGAGCTCATTGAGCCAAACAACTTTCGCACTGCATGTCCTGGGCTCAACTCAACATTACTGTAGGCCAGTTATTTTGGGTCGTTCGCAAAAACGCACTCAATGGATTCTGACAAACTCCTCCTAGGGAATTAATACGATCGGCAACAAACCGGGCCGATGTGATCTAAAGACATCGAGGATGCAAAATTGCAGAGGGATTTTTGATATCTCAAATGGGTCAGCCATGACGATGCCTTAAACATATGCTGAAAAGTGATTAATAACTTTCTGTGTTGTCATATTGAGTGACACGTTCAGTGACATCACACTGAGAAGCATCATAGCGTGATCCTTTTTTTCCAGCATGTGCGGCCTATTGTACACACGTACACTTCACAAATGTTAACAGTCACACACACACATCTCTCTCGCACACACACACACACACACACACAGTTGATATGACAAATATTTAGGGCCCAAGCTGACATCAGCCCTATATAGTGTGTGACATGTGCAAGTTGTGCAGTGGACCCGGGTGGCGATGGCGCAGGGTGCTTGGGCCCGTCATCGTTGCTTGCAACTATGTTCTTCTTTTCCTTTTGCTGCTGCAATCCAACACTTTAATGGATTTGAAATGGCATGTGATTGAAGTGTAGATGTTTTTTTAAAGCTTTAAATCAAGGGGTATAAAATAAATGTAAAAAAAATTGTGATTCTGAATCTATTCATTAATTTTCTATACCGGTTATCCTGGACAGGGTCACTTGAAGCCCCGACCCTTGGAAATCCACCAAGCACGGGGAGAATATGCATCAACTTCATGCACCTTCTACCGAGGCAGGAATCAGGTTCTCTACCCTGAAGGTGTGAGGCCACAGTGCTGAGCACTATGCCGCACAAAGGCGAATTCGATACTTGGAACCAACGCTAGACCCTTTCTCTCCTCACTTTTGCACAAAGCTATTTCGATGTTCGATTACTTTTTTACAATTACTTTTTTAAATTATCATTTTTGTTAGACCCCTTAAATTAAAGCTGAACACCAGGCCGTTGGACAGTTTCAAACCCGTTTCTCTGGTTTGCAGAGATAAAAATGTGGAAATGGTGTCACTGTTTAAATATTTATGGACTTGATTGCACAGTATATATACAGTACAGTACATTACTGTATATGTTGAGGCGCCAACCTGTGGATTCACAACAGAGGTTGCACGGGTCAAGCATGAGAACACACACTACATGACTCGGGTGAGAGATGGATTTAAGTCCTTCCTGTAATAATCTTGATATCCTCCAGTTCCTCCAGCCTGTCTACCTGCCCTCAGAACACGTGTCCTTTTGATCCTTGCAATCCTTTCACATCCGCACAAGTACGATAACATCCGCCACACTAGCCGGTGATTATGAGGAGCTCGTGAGCAGCTGGAGCCCGGCGAGGCCTGACCTTCCCCGGGTTTAAAGTGCAGTCCTGGCCCCGAGCGTGCGGCTGCGGCCCATGGAGAGCAGGATGTGATTAAGACGAGGCCCGACTCTGGCTGTCCTGAGAACGAATTCCACGGTGTATAGAATTCTGATTAATTCAAGTAACCATTACGAGGTCACCCACTACCAAAAAAATAAAAAAAGAATAGGAAAAAAAGAAAACATAGTCACTTTATCCCAGTGCACTTTTTGTTTGAAAACTTTGCGTTACCTACAGCTGGGCTCAAAGTGATGTCGGCTCGGGCAATTACACAAACCAGGGCAGAGGATAACTAGGACCAGATGGTGGACATGAACAGGTTATACACCCACCCACACACACACACAGAGAGAGAGAGAGAGAGATAGAGAGAGAAAAGAGAGCGAGTGAGAGCGTTTACTCTCTTTTCTTTGACCACCCACGGTTCACTCTAAAAGGTGCAAAATACTTCCTAAGTTCAAGCTGCAAACTGCCGCATAAAACAACATCGTATCACATGCTTTTAACACACTCACATATGCACACACACTTTACCGCCACCACTGTTTTCCTTCATTTGGGTGTTCATTAGCATCATTATCATCCATTATCTTATGTTCATGCATGTTTCAAACATGTCGTTCATCAAACAGCGGCAATCAAAGTTCATGAGCTGAACACAACACAAACACACTTTCAGCACCAGCTTCGGCTCCGTCGCTAAATCACTGACGATATACAAACCTTACTGTGGAAAAAAGGATTTTGTTTAATGGAATGGCCTCAAACCTTCGACACGCAGTCAAGTCATTTTTATACAGTTAACTCATATTGGAGGGCTGATTCCTATTCATTGCCATTTTTCAATATTTTTTTATGTATTAAATTCTTAATACAATTTTATAAAAGTTTATAAAACTTAATAAAAGTTTAAATTGGTTAATTTCGTTACACTATCCTGTGTTGAGAATTCAATATTTGAATTCAATATGCGCAGTATCTGAGCCGCCGCAGTATCTGAGCAAACTGCTAGTGTCTTACGATCCGCCACGCCTACTTCGATCAAAAGATACAGGCTGCTTGTCAGTACCGCGTATTATGAAAACTACAGCAGAGCTTTTTCTTACAAAGCCCCAAAATTATGGAATAGTCTTCCAAATAGTGTTCGGGACTCAGACACAGTGTCAGTGTTTAAGTCCAGGCTAAAAACCTATTTATTTAGCCAAGCATTTTTATAAATATATTTGTCTTGGGTAAAGGAGCAGATCTGGGGGACTCATGGACGTAGAGTATTACGGTGAACTGATATGTTTAGATTCCCACTCTCATTGATCACTCAGGTTTGTTGATGGTGAGGTGATTATTTGCTTTACATCTACAGTAAGGGAGCCCTCATGTTTGTGTTTCCTTCTGGCTCTCCCTTTTAGTTATGCTGTCATTCAATTCAATTCAATTCAGTTTTATTTCTATAGCGCTTTTAACAATTGACATTGTCTCAAAACAGCTTATAGTCATAGTTAGTCCTGCCGGAGTCCCTGCTTGCACTCTACAGTAAATATACATTCACATTATACATTACGTGACTGTGACCATACCTAACTGTTATCTCTCCTCTCCTGTTATTCTCTCTCCTCCCTCTCTCTCTTTCCCTATCTCTGTCGAGCTACACATGTCGTTCGTGAGTCGCCAGTGATCCAGACTCCCTCTGCCGCCAGACCTGCCTGACCCGTCCTGGTGCCCCGCTTCTGCTTGAAGATCTCGTCACATGGATGCCCGTGTGTCTCTTTGGGATGCGTCTGGTGTCTGGGGAAGGTTTCACTCTACCAGGAAGACGGTTCTGGCCTCGACTGATGTTGACAGCTGTTTCTTTGAGGACTTGACTTGGCTGCAGTTGCTCGATAGTTCAGGACTGGAATTTCCTACAAGTCTACCTGAGTCTCCAGTAACTACCTGGACTCCATATTAACATCAATTAACTGTTATACTGAACTGCCTGCCACCTAACACACAGTATGAATGCAGATCAATTCCTGCTTTCGGTTTCACCGAAATGAGGATAGGTTCTCTGTTAAGTCAGGTTCCTCACAAGGTTTCTTACTATTGCCATCTCAGGGAGTTTTACCTTGCCTTCAACTTGCTCATCAGGGACTATTTGACCATTTTAATTCACATTCCATACTGTACAAACTTAAATATGCTTTTGATTATTTAAAGCTGCTTTGCGACAATGACATTGTTAAAATTTCTATACAAATAAAATTGAATTGAAAATTGAAAATGTAATATAAGGGTTCCCAATCTAGTGGTTATGACCCCATGTGAGACCATTTGATTTAAAAAAAAATTTGGTCATAAAAGAAGTATTTATTTAATATAAAAGTTGATTCATATAATATTAAAATGTTACTATGAAATAAAGCTAGGTTTAAAAGACATCACATGTTTTGTTTCTTTTCATATTCTATGCTTAGAGTCAGAGTTCAGCTGACAGACAAATTTCTCTGGACGTCCACCTCCGTCAGAAAGATAGATAGAGTCGATAGATCCTTTACTGATTCCAATGGAAATTTCAGACTTTTATTTATTCGATAATTCACTCATCAAAAAAACAAACACAAAATTTTTAAATATGAATTTTCATAAGAAATATTTAATAATAAAATTTCTAGGTTTCGGGCCATTCAAGTCAAACCAGGACTTGAAAAAAGGCATAAAACCGGTTGACATTTATAGAAGATTTTAAGCAAAGAACGGCGATGAGACTTTTAGCTGCAGTAAAACATTTGAAAGGTGAAAACATTTTAAAGAAAGTCGAATGTTCGTGAATGAGGATCCCAGCAGACGTTGCTCAAAGCATTTCGGCAGCCGTTCCTGCGTTCCTAACACTAACCCTTAGTGAGTGGGCTGCATGAATGCTTGAAAATCAACGTAAAATCAACTTGTCCCCAACATGCAGAAGACATGCATCTGTCTGTGGAAACTGTACACGCAATCATTCACGAACACCACTTGCACATTACAGGAACTTGTCTGGGAGTTATTGCTATACCCCTGTGCAGTGAAGCAAGCAGTCCGATCATGACTCTACTCACGGCATACAAAGAAAATGTTTTACCCTAATGGAATCAAAGCACTATTTAAATGCTGGAATAAGTACATTAATGTTCCAGGGAATTATAGAGAGAAATAAAGGGAGTTTTTAACTTTCATATCTGTGTTTTCTTATTCTGCATAATCAAAAGTCCAGGTTTGTCTAATTACAGTATGTTAAGCACATCATTGTTGGTATATGTTACAGTATGTTAAGCACATCTTATTTAAAACAAACAAATAACCGCATTGTCTCCTCAGAAACTCCGTAGCCATGAAAGCTTTGTCCTTGTATTTCAAACACACACCACAACTCTCAGTCTACTTGTTTATGTAAAACCTCAATGACACCGGGTATATTTGAACTCTGTGCATTTGATTTCTAATGAAGCAATGCAATAAATGGCAACGTTGCTAATGTGTCTAGCCAGTGCAGCTGATAATCGGTAATCAAACAGCAGAGCATTTATGTAGCACCTTTCCTAGCCAGCAGGATCAAGCACTTCACACGGTCCAGTGAAAGCACACGTGAAAGTTATCAGTCAAACATTTCAGGCGGAAAAGCCGCTCTATCCATCACCAGGGCCATTCACACACCGCCTGAACACAAGTCATTACAGAAAATTACAGAAAAGTCCAGGGAAAATCAGGTTGGGCTCGGAGTCCATTTACAGAACTAAAAGGTAATTTGCGCGGGTTGATGAAAAGCGGAAGAATCCTAGGTAATGACTTAATTCGCTAATAGGAATAATTATAGCGCAGCCAGAGGCTATGCTAGCTAGCTGCAACAAAAAAAGTACTTCAGTCTGTGTTTATCTTTGCTAATTGTCCTGAATAATCAGAGAATATTGTATTGTACTTGAAATGCGAACTAGTTAATGATTAGTAAGTCATAGCCTTGGAAATACTCTGAAGAAGTATCCGCATGGTATCCGCAGACTAACCCTTACTAAAGTCGGAAACCAATGGTTGAAAGCAGATACGATGTAAAGGAGGCTCCATATAAATGAATAAAAGGGACAATTTGTGATTGTGTTTTTCTACTCTAATTTGGGTTTTGTCCCTTTTTTAAACTTTGTTTGTGTGTGTTATAAAGAAATAGTTTAATACTCCTAATACGTAATGCGAAGCCAAAAGCATTACGCAAGTTTCAGATGTTGTACATAAGACATTCAAACCTAACCGGAACTTGATGAAATTTCTCGTGAATGAAGCAGTAAAACAGACTGACGTTTATAGAAGACCTCAAGCACAGTACGGTGATGGGACTCTTAGCCACTGTAAAACAGTTGTACGGTGCAAATGTTTTAGAAGAGGTCTTACGTCCATGAATGTCAATCCCGGCTGAGGTGTCTCGGAGCCCACAGCAGTCGTTCTCATGAAAATTTTGTGAGTAGAACACCTGATCCTTGAGAACTGGAGCATAACTTGTCATCAACTTGCGGAAGAGACGCATCATTCTGTGGAAACAGTTAAGAAAATCATTCACCAACACGTCAGCAAATTTTATATGTTTAAGCAATTAAAGGAGTTTCAGGAAGGCCAGTGTTTCAGACAAGAAAGCAGGCAGTCTGATCATGACTCCAACGTACTGAGAAAACTTTTTACCTTTATGGTATATAAAGCAATCTTAAAATGTTGGGATAAGTGTACTAGCGTAGCAGGGGGTTATGTAGAAAAATAACGGCAGTTTTTACTCTCATATGTGTTCTGTTATTCTGCACAATCAAAAGTCCCAGTTTGTCTTGAACAGCCTCATTGTATTATTATTATTATTATTATTATTATTATTGCTGTGCTTATGAAAACAAAATTCCGTCCATGAATTACTACAATATCACAAAAAAATTATTTTGTGTATGTTTTTGGTGTGTATTAATCACAGGAGAGGTCTGAATCATGGACTGTAGCGTGTAGTTAGCTTGCGCATGCCTGACACTGCCTCGATTATAGAATTATTCACAGCAGAACTGCTTAACCAATTAAGTCTGGAAGTGTGCTGTTCTCTCAAAGTGAATCGGACAGAGCATGCTATAAAAATGACAGAATACCAATACCCAAAGGAAATAAGGAAATTTTAGAGGACAAAAATAAAATTCTGTCTGCTTTTTTAAAAGCCGTTTGTTTTTTGCAAAAATCCCCCAACTCATGGGAATGTGTAATCCTGCTCTGTGTATCTGTGTGTTTGTGTGTATTGCATGGGTTTTGGGGTATTAATGGCTTTTTTTTTCCCTCATTGGAAGTTCTAGATTAGGATAGAAAGCCCTTCTCTCTGTATGCTAATGCTAGCTGGACTAGCATAAACATTGCTGAAATAAAAGCAAAAAAAATAGGCTAAATATTGGGAAAAGGTCAGTCACGCAGACAGCACCGCTCAGGCGTAGCTTAGTGTGGATGGTTGATGCCACTCAAGCACATGAGTACTCATTGTCTTAACAATCACTTTGTCTTTTCTGGATTGTTCACTGTTACAATTTCTCTCTCTCTCTCTCTCTCTCTCCTACCTATTGCTCTCATTTAGTCATTCTTTGTTTCTATCGCTCAGTTCACCCTCCAAATCGTATCAGAGTCGAGGCACTGCTACAGGCGAAACGCCACAAGATGCTAAATCTGGAGGAACAAAAAAGAACTCAGCCTCAAGGAGAAAGAGATCAGTTGACATTTCTGTAATAGACAGTAAGGCTTGAGAGAGTTAGCATGTAAGAGAGAGAGAGAGAGAGAGAGAGAGAAATTTCTATACCAACAAATTTAGTTAAATAGCTGACAGTAAAAGCACTAAACTTGCTAAAGCAGCTTGAAGTAAATTTACAGGTTGAGCCACAGTTAGCCTGATATAAATACAGCTAGCATAAGCTTTTCAAAGTGCATACAAAATAATGAAATATATTTTTAACAACAGGTGGGGTGAAGTAATGCGGTCGGCTCCAACAGCTAGTCTACCCTGACATACTGATCCATTGCTACTGTAGTCACACAAGCTAGCAACCAGTTCAACTCTCCGAAAATCATCAGAATAAAGCTAACAAACTATCAAGAGATAAATACCAAACAGGGCAACTCGCACTAGGCTGTCAAGTTAATTAGACTTATAGCTAGTTACTATATATATATATATATATATATATATATATATATATATATATATATATATATATATATATATACACACACACTACCGTTCAAAAGTTTTAGATCACTTGCAAATTTCTTTGTTTTTTGTTTAGTGATTTATTTTCTACATTCTACAACAATACTGGGGATTTCAAAACTATAAAATAACACATATGGAATTAGGTAATTACGTAACAACAACAAAAACAACAGTTACTGTAGTTGTTATTTTAAGACACAGAGGTCAGCCTTTCTGTAATAGTTCTTGCAAGAACAGTATTGTCAAGTGCCCACTTGAGGTAGCGGGCCCAGGAGCGTTGACGATCCGACACGAAACACCTTAGGTAACGCTCCAGCTGCTGGTTGGTTCGCTCCACCTGACCATTCGTCTGGGGGTGGTAACCAGAAGACAGACTGCAGGACGAATTGATCAGACGGCAGAAGGCCTTCCAGAACCGGGCGGTGAACTGGGGACCTCTGTCCGAGACGATGTCCTTTGGGAACCCATGCAATCGGACTACGTGCTCCAATATCAGCTCGGCTGTGTCTTTAGCTGAGTCCGGTGAGGGCCACCTGGTGCACTGCCTTGGAGAAGCGGTCAACAATAGTTAGGATGACGTCCTTTCCTTCCAAGGCCGGCAGGCCTGTGATGAAGTCGACGGCAATGTGCGACCAGGGCTGACGGGGGACTGGGAGTGGTTGAAGCTCCCCCGGTGTTGGTTGGTTGGAGTCCTTCGCCCTGGCGCACACTGGGCACGCCCGGACGAACTCGGTGACCTCCCTCCTCATCGAGGGCCACCAGAAGGCCCGTCCCACGAAGGCGAGAGTTCTTCAGGTTCCCTGGTGTCCCGCGACGGGCGAAGAATGGCCCCACTGGAGAACTTCGGGCCTTAGTTGATCTGGAACAAAGAGCCGTCCGGGCGGCACGCCTGCCGGTGCGGGTTCTCTGGTCAGTGCCTGGCGGACCCTAGTCTCCATATCCCAATGAAGGGGTGCGGTGATCCGGGTGGGTGGAAGGACAGGCACGGGCTCCGCCCGGGGCGTCTCTCGCTCGTACAGGCCTTGGTGTTCTTTGACACCGGGCGGTACGAGAGATGGAAATCGTACTGTTCGAAGAACAGTGCCCACCGTGCCTGTCATGGGTTTAGTTGCTTGAGGTTGCGGATGGTGAGTAGGTTCTGGTGGTCCGTCCAGACAATGAACGGCTCACTGGCACCCTGGAGCCAGTGACACCATTCCTCCAAAGCCCACTTTATGCCCAACAGTTCACGGTCCCCTACTTCGTATCGCTGCTGAGTGGGGTTAAATTTTTTGAAGTCAAAAGTAGAAGCCACATGGGTGTAGCTTCTGGTCTGGACCTCGTTGAGAGAGAACAGCGCCGGCACCCACTTTCGACGCGTCCACCTCCACAACGAATGGTTGGCTGGCATCTGGATGGAGAAGAATAGGTTCGGTGGTGAATAGGTGGCAGAGTTTGTGGAAGGCTGAGATGGCGGTCGGGTTGAGTTGGAAGGAATGGGTGGAGAGCCTGGTCAGTGCAGTGAGTGGTGCTGCAACTGTACTGTAGCCCCGGATAAAGCGACGATAAAAATTCGCAAACCCAAGAAAGCGTTGGAGCTGCTTTAGTGTCCTGGGTAGGGGCCAGTGACCTACAACCTCCAGCTTCTGCGGGTCCATGGCCACACCCTGGTGGAGTGCTCGTGAAAAGCAGACTTTTCCAGCTTACAATACAGCTGGTGGGCGAGCAATCTCTTCAGAACAGCCCTAACGTGTCTGGTGTGTTCTTCGGTGGTGTGAGAGTATATCAGTATATCATCTAGATATACGAACACCCATCGGCCTAGCATGTCCCTGAGAACATCATTAATAAATTGTTGGAAGGCCGAGGGTGCGTTACAGAGTCCGAACGGAATGACCAGGCTCCCATAATGTCCATTGGGGGTGATGAAGACCGTCTTCCACTCATCACCCTCTCTGATGCGCACCAAGTTGTAGGTGCTCCAGAGGTCCAACTTAGTGAACACGGTGGCACCAGAGAAGGCATCCAGGGCTGAGTTGGTAAGAGGCAGCGGGTGACGGTTCCTGATGGTGATCTTATTTAGCCCCTGATTGTCGACACACGGACGAAGTTCGCCCCCTTTCTTCTTCACGAAGAAGAACCCCGCGGCTGCCGGCGGAGGATGAATGGATGGTGCCGTTTCGCAGGGCGCTGGCGACATATTCCTCCATCGCCTGGGTCTCGCTGTTGGAAAGTGAGTAGAGATGGCCGCGGGGGGGGGGGGAGGTTGGAACCTGGCTGGAGTTCGATGGCTAGGTCATATGGACGGTGAGGTGGCAGGTGGTTGGCCCGGCGTTTACAGAACACCTCAGCCAGGTCCCGATAAGGTGGAGGAATGGCGTAGATGTCGACGTCGGGGGCCTCAGACTCCCACGAGCACGTCCCAGCCTGAGCCCGTAGGCAGAGGTCGGTGCAGGTCGGCCCCCATTGAAGGATCCGGTTTTGTGTCCAGGAAATCAGGGGGTCGTGTCGAAGTAGCCAGGGGTATCCAAGGATGAGAAGTGGAGAGGAAATGGGAGTGAGGTGGAATTGGATGGATTCTTGGTGCTGACCGAGGGCAAGAGTGATGGGTTGGGTCTGCTGGGTGATGGGGCTAGATGAAAGGGGCCGCCCATCGACAGAGGTGATTTTCATCGGCTGGGATAACGCCTCAATCTTTACCCCCAACCCTTTGGCGTGCGTAGAGTCAATGAAGTTACCCGCGGCACCGGAATCGATGAACGCGGTACTTCGGACCCGCTTGTGGCCAAGGTGGAGGGTTATCTGAACCGTGAGTCTTGAGGTGGTGGTTTCAGTGGTGGCGGAGAGATGGATGGTGCCCGGTGAGTCTCTCCTGTCATTCACCGGGTTGGGCGTTTCCCGGACGGGATGGACAGGTCGCTCGGTGGTGCGCCGCTGAGCCACAGTAGGCGCACAATCCCTCGCGGTAACGCCTCTCACGTTCCGCCACGGTCAGGGAGGCGCGCCCTAGTTGCATGGGTTCCCCGGCTCCGGTGTCAACCACGGCAGGGGGTGGAGATCCGACACGTCCGTTGAAGGTGGGGGTGATGGTGGGTGGTGGTCTGGATACAGTGTAGGCATAGGTGGGAGCTGGCAGCAGGGTTCGAGGTTCTGGCTTTTGGACGGGAGAGGAGGTGCTGGTCGATGCGGAGGGCTAGCTGGATCAGCCCCTCCAGTGTGGCTGGGAGCTCTTGTCCGTCTAGCTCATCCTTAATACGGGTAGCCAGTCCCTCGAAGTAGGATGTCCGGAGGGCTGCGTCTCCCCATGAGGTCTGGATAGCGAGGGTGCGGAAGTCCGCAGTGTACCGGCTCACGGACAATCCTCCCTGCTGCAGATGGTAGAGCTTCGTGTCGGTCTCCACCTCGCCCGCAGGATGCTTGAAAGTTAGTTTGAGCTGACGGGTGAACTCGTTGTAGAAGTGAGCGGTGTCGGTGTCAGCGCACAGGACTGCCGTGGCCCACTCTGCTGCCTGCCCTGATAGCAACGAGACGAATAGTGCAATGCGTAGCCGGTCGGTGGAGTATTTGTTGGCATTAAACTCGAACACCAGTTCCAGCGATGTTAAAAACACACTGCATTTCCCATCCGTGCCATCCAATTTATCCGGGAGTGCTAGAAAAACATCAGAAGGGGGGGGGGGGGGGGGGGGGGGTTGGTGCGGGGCGCGGCCGCTGCGGCGGGCGGACCGCTAGCCATGCCATCAACAGCTGCCCGGAGGCTCGCGTTCTCCTGCTTAAGCTCCGCAACCTCACGCCGCAAGGCCGCGACGTCTTGGACACTCCGGCACAGAGAATCGAGCTCCCCAGTTAGCTTATTGATAAGCACAGCATGCTGGTCAACCACATTGCATAGGCACGCGTGATCCGCTGGGTTTACTGCTCTAGGCTCTGTCATTCTGTCAGAACTAACCCGATGACGACCAGAAAGACGTAGCTTAGCAGTTAGCCCTGTAGCATGAATGGTAAACCCAAACGCGGATGGACACGAGCGGGCAGGATAATCACGCGATTTGCTCTAAGGACTCTCAAATGGAATGAGTAAAGGAAAGACTAATCTAACCCTCATCCTATAAACACACCCTCAGTCTGAAAGCAAACACATCAAAGTGAGTACTCACGTGAACGGGAACGATTCCGAAATAGCATGGGCAAAACTCAATGACAGAGCGATGTGCGGCTCCATCTTGTTTCCTTTTATGCTTTCAGGTTCGCGACCGTCTTACTTCCGTGTCCTAGTGCAGGAAGGACGAGACCAAGTCTTTTGTTGTAGAAGGTAGGAAATAAATCACTAAACAAAAAAAAAAAGAAATGTGTGTTCTAAAACTTTTGAATGGTAGTGTATATATAGTACAGGCCAAATGTTTGGACACACCTTCACTCATTCAATGTGTTTTCTTTATTTTCATGACCATTTACATTGATAGATTCTCACTGAAGGCATCAAAACTATGAATGAACACACATGTGGAGTTATGTACTTACACAAAAAAAGGTTAAATAACTGAAAACATGTTTTATATACTAGTTTTTTCAAAATTGCCACCCTTTTCTCTGATTACTGCTTTGCACACTCTTGGCATTCTCTCGATGAGCTTCAAGAGGTCGTCACCTGAAATGGTTTCCAACATGCTGAAATGGTTTCCAACAGTCTTGAAGGAGTTGCCAGAGGTGTTTAGCATTTGTTGGCCCCTTTGCCTTCACTCTGCAGTCCAGCTCACCCCAAACCATCTCGACTTGGTTCAGATCCGGTGACTGTGGAGACCTTTTTTTGTTAAATACATAACTCCACATGTGTTCATTCATAGTTTATAGTTTTGATGCCTTCATTGAGAATCTACCAATGTAAATGGTCATGAAAATAAAGAAAACACATTGACAGATGGATGAGAAGGTGTGTCCAAACTTTTGGCCTGTACTATATAAAACAGTGTAAAATCATCTTTCAAATACATATATAAAAAAAGGATTTTGTCTGTGCATTTGGAATATAAGTGATGTTATGTACAGTTATGTGGCAGATTTAATAATCTTTAAAATAAGCTATTTGCTCAATGCAAACAAACACCTGCATCAAAAGAATATTAATTATGAAAGCTAAAATTAATATTTTCACTGGTATTAGTTCATATTTTCTTCATTAACGTGCTGAAGTGGTATAAGTGAAGTTTAATGCTCTACTTTTTTATTTTTAACCTGTTGATCTCCAATTACTGAACAGGGAGTGTATTGGTGTATTGGGAGTGTATTATCATATTGATAATGAAAGAAGAATAACAATTTAGCGTAAACAAGATACTCAAACTTAGTATCTGAATTTCTTTGTATAAATAAGTTAGGGAAGTTCTGCCATACAGAGAGACAGGCAGACATGTACATAGGCTTTAACCTGAAATAATAATATCACTGATTACATTAAAGCAAATTTTTTTTTAACTGTAACATTTTAACTTTTTCTACAAACTCATTTCTCATCAATGGCACTAATGCTAGTATTTTATACTGCAATGCTACATAAGAACTGTGAACTGTTTCCAGCAACTTGGTTCCAGAACTTTCCAGTAGAGCTAACCAAGTAGCCTATGTGTTTTAGCAGGTAAATGATAATCAGACCAAACATTATTTTTTAGCAAGGAACTGTAGCTTTAGCATTTCACAGAGGGTTAATCACTGGAGTAACCAAACAAAGAAAGCAAAATACTTCAGAGCTAGCATCTGTAATATCATAACAACCTGCTAAATTTTTTTAAATGTATTAAATGAGATGACATTAAGGTAAGCATGGTATGCTAACCTACTTTGCATACTGTGTAGAGAGAGATGCTAGCTGCTTAGCTGAACTAAAGTCACATTATTTTGTACATTTTTAATACTTAATTTTATTTCTGCTCAATGACATGACAAAGTGCAGGTTGTAAATTTGGAGCATTAGTGGAATATCTGGGGAACATGTTTTAAATACATGACAGTGTATTAGATAACTGTTATAGTTTTATAGCCTGTTAGCTTTAATCCTCCTTCTATTTGTTCTTGTATTATAAATTCATTCTACTTTATATATTTTTCTATGCTATCACTGACACAATTCCAGTGTATTCGTACTGCCAGTATGTGGGCAAATAATTAATAAAATCTCTTGAATCTTGATATTAGTGAGAGTTTATAAGGATGGTAATGAATATTATTTTGTAAAATCAACTTTTTTTTTTTAAATAAAAATCAACTTTTTCTTGATCGAGAGAAATTCTGAAATTAAACAGTACAGAGAGCAAGAGTTCGGACATCTCAAGATTAAGTTAGCTGTAAAAAATCCTCAGGCCTTAGCCACCCTAAGTAGTATGTTTGTGTGTGTGTGTGTGTGTGTGTGTGTGTAAGGTCATTATTCTTTAAACAGTGTACGTAGTGAAGCAGCAAAAACTGAAGGCGATGTGCAGCAAAAGAGGCCGGCATAATGGTTGCAGACGCATGTCAGGTCCCTTCTCCTCACGGCACCGTGGCCTTGGACATTATGTACACTCTCTCTCTCTTTCTCTCTCTCTCACACACACACACACTTAATTAACCCAACCTCACTTTCAGTCAGCCTTAGACTTTCTCTAAAGGTGCCAGATTAATTCAGATGGCAGGTGTGCGCCGTAAAAATACAGATTGCATGTTTTTATGTCTAAGAGAAATAGTACTACAATATTTTTTAAAAACATTTTTTCGCACAGTGTGAGAGTTCAAAGGTGTAACTATGACTCTTATATGTCACTGCGGTCGCATCAACCTCGCAACTTTTACTTGCGATGAAAGGCAAGATAAATTATACGCGACCTGCCGAACAGTAAATTCATCGCTAAGTACATAACAGCAGCCTTAAAAGTGTTAGAGGTGACACCATTTACAGTAGGTGTGTGCTATCTGAGTGTTATCTTTAAGCAACGCTGAGGGTCAACACCTCTGGAACAAGAGCCGGCAAATTAGGAGCCCTTTGCCATATGTGGTAACAGCTACTAATTGGTGACAGCGAGTACACCCTGATGAAGCACTCAGGCTTAAGGGGTAAGGCATGGCACAGGGGCGGGTGAATCTATTGGATGACTTTTAGATGAGTGTGTGAATATGTGTGTGTTTTGACACATCTTCTATCATGGCCCAGAGCAGAGGTGAGCTCTCACCTTAATTCTAATTCGCGCGTGATCATCATGGACATTATTAGAAACAGGTAATTGACTAAAAAATGAAAAGGTGTGAAATTATAACTCGGCTATTTAAACCCATTTTAGGTCCCTTACTGGAGTTATTTTAAGATTCTCTTCCACGTTGTTATCTTCCTTTCTCTCTTTCTCTCTCTGCCCCGGTAGATTTTTTTTGCCTCCTAAAATTACTTCGTTGTCACAGTTCAGCTCATTCCATTTCCTGTTTTATTTTTTTCTTATTTTTTTTTTTTATAAACAGCCAGGAGAAAAGTATTAATTATCCTTGTACAATTTAATGCACCACGTGTTTTAACCTTTCAGGTTTCCGGTAAACAGCGGCATAACCAGGCATATCCGTGCTAGAAAATGTGATTTATGACAAGAACCTTTAATTTCGGGGGGATTTTTTTCCCTTAAATTGGTTAGACGGCAATCTGCATGCATTTCAACGTGGCGGCGAAACCCTGCCTCTCCTCCTCCTTGTCTTCAGGGCTTGCCTTTAATATTCACGGATGATTTTTGTCCACATGCATTTTGGTGGGTGTCACCTTAGATTAAATTATTACCTTTTTTTTCCCGCAGGCCCTGCGTCGTAGGCCGGGGGCCCGTTATTTACTAGAATCAATGAAACGGTAATGAAAATCCATTTTTCATACTCTCCGCTCCTGCTGACTTTTATTTAGTTAGCTGTGGCTAAGCAAGCAATTCATTCCGCCTAAATGCCACCCCAAGAACGGGGAATTAGCACAGGAAGGGTTAACAGGGATTAAGATGGCTCCACGTACATACATTCTTATGCTCACACATGTAATATGTTGTACATGTGTTGAGCAGCGTTCAAGTGAAATCAGGACTTTTGATTGTGCAAAATAACAGAACACAGTTGTGAAAGTAAAAACTTCCTTTACTTCTCTATATAATCCCCGCTACACTAATGCACTTATCCCAGTGTTTCATAAGTGCTTGAATACCATCAAGGTAATAAGTTTTCTCTAAACACCAGAGCCATAATCGGACTGCCTGCATCACGTCTAAAATACTGGCCTCCCAGGAACTCCTTTAGTGGCCCAAACATGTGAAAATGGCTTGGAGTGAAGTCAGGACTGTACGGGGGATGTGGCAATAACTCCCAGGCGAGTTCCTGTAATGTGCAAGTGATGTTGGTGAATGTTATCCGTTGATTTTCAAGGATCAGGGAACAACTGCAGTGGGCTCCTAAGCAGCATCTCATCACCGTACTGTGCTTGTCTTTTATAAATGTTCTTCTATAAATCAGTTTTACACCTTCATTCTTCTGTTCTTGAGACTACAAGTCCCAGTTTGACTTGAACACCCAGTGTATAATATGTTATTTAGTGCTTTAAGCATAAAACAGCGACTTAACCTTGACTTGACTTCAGTGAAATGACAAGTTTAGTAGTTAGAAATATTTCATATTTCATAGATTATAAATAGAAATCTCCAATTTATTTTGGACATTATTTTTATTATTAACTTAAATATTTTTGAAAACTTTTTGAAAACCATTTGTTAACCATTTAGTAATTTTGATCCAAAACATAGCTAAACTAACTAACTATCTAAAGGGACAACTTAAAATATTTATATATGTACTGCACATATGTTCACTTTGAAGCACAAGGTCACTTTTTACAATTTAACACTGCATATGTTGCCTGCGTCTCCTTGCCTTTAATAAATCTCTCTCATTCTCTCATCCAAAGTAAGCCATTTAATAAGAACAATTCCCCTGGCACCAGAGCAATGCTTTTAATTTAAGGTTTATTGGTATAATATGTGACTTAGGAATGATAGAGTTACGCACATTTGGATGAGGGATGTGAAGATGGAATGGCTGGAAGCGTGCATATTCAAATTGGGGGTGTAACAACAGGGATAATCAGCCTTACTGGGTCATAGCGCATGGTCCCTAGATACAGCTATGGCTTTTTCATTAAAAAAAAAAAGGCACAGTTTAACATTTCAATATCTGACTTTAAATCAGAGACACAGTTTTGGAATATGACTCTAAATCGTAAAGACATGAATTGTGTTTTGCAGTTAATGCATATGACATTGTTTAAATATTACACATTTCAGCATCTGCCTGTCAATCACTGGAAATGCAATTATCTAACACAGAGACAACATTTTTACACAAAATACGCATATTACAAATCTAACTATAAATGACTGGGAAATGAGTTAAGTATCTGTCTATAAAGCATGTAGAAATTAGTTAAATATCTGATTAGAAAGCACAGTGAAAATAGTTAACTATGCGTCTATTAAGCACAATGAAAATAGTTACAGTAAGTATCTTGCTACTGTATGAAGCACCTAGAGACTAGCCAAGCATCTGATTTAAAGCACATACAGTAGAAGCTAGTTAAGTATCTGTCTATAAGGTGCAGACAAACTAGTTATCTATCTCTTTCGAAAGCACAAACAGACTAGTTAAGTATATGTCACAGAGAAATTAGTTAGTTAAGTATCTGAAGCATAGATAAACTAGTTAAGTTTCTGACTATGAAGTGCAGAGAAACTAGTGAACTATCTGTCTATAAAGCACAGAGAAACTAGTGAACTATCTGTCTATAAAGCACAGAGAAACTAGTTAAGTATCTGTCTATTAAGCACAAATAAACTAGTTAACTGATTATGAAGCACAGAGAAAATTTGTGTATCCAACATTTAAGCACAGAAACATCACTTTACATTCTAAAGCACAGAGACACACATTCACCACCGGAAACACAGCAATGACACACAGTTTAAACATCTCATTATAAAGTACAGGGACAATGAAGGATCTGACTATAAAGTACAAAGACACATTTTAATTACAGTGGAACCTGGGATTGCGAGTTACGCAGTTTGCAAGTGTTGCGCAAGACAGGCAATTTTTTAAAATAAATTTTGACTTGGAAAACAAAGTCTTGGTTTATGAGTACCGAGTATCATGCATCACGCATGCGCTTCTTGTTTTGACGCAGAGCGTCACGTGATCACACCTGAGCCAACGGTTTTTCTCTCTCTTGTGCTGGGAAATTGTGGGTAATCGTCTCCCCTGCTCGGTCTTTGTGTGCATCAACATCCGTGCACGCGTGTACTATTTACTATAACACTGTGATCCCGTGTGTGTGTATGCCTAAAACATACTTTATTTTGTGTCTGTATGCATGTGTGTACAGCACGTGTGTAAAGCAAAAGCAAGTCTCATTAGAGAGGTTAAAGATCCATTTTCTCTCTCTGTATCAGCCTGCTCTTTGTGTCTGTTTGCCGCACGTCATTGGACTCCATGCACCCTCAAACACACACACACACAGACCACTCCTACTTTCGCCTACACAGACACACACACACTCTTTCTCTCTGCTCTACACAGAAACTCTGCTCTGTCGTGATTCTTTTCAAAGGTAAAGTGCAGGATAATTTGCTCTATTTCTACTTTACAGCAGTGATTCCGTTAGTGTGTCGCTCAATCGAGTGTCATTAGAGAGATTTCTTGTTTATTTTTCCGATAAAACAGTGTTTCCGTTGTGTGTGTGCGTGTGTGTGAAAAGAGTGGAGGAAGTATAAGACGAGAAGGGGGAGAGAGGAGCTTACTGTACATTAGATTCACACACACAGCGCCTGTGCGCACAAACGGAAACACTTATCTGTCGGGATTTATTTTTTTCTTTTTTAAAGGTAAAGTGCAGGTTAATTCGTTTTATTTTTACTTAATATTTTGTGTTAATTATTTTTATGTATTTATTTTTTTGGCCTGTGGAATGAATAATTTGAGTTTCCATTATTTCTTATTAAAATTCGGTTTGGTTTATGTGTGTTTTGGAATATGAGCCCACTTCCGGAACGAATTGTGCTCGTAATCCAAGGTTCCACTGTACCTACTGTAGTTATGAATCACTGCAAAGCACACGGTGCAGTATCTGAGGCATAGAGATACACAATAAATTTCTAAATACAAGGTGCATATACAAAGTTTAAGTATTTCAATATAAAGCACAGAGACACAGTCTACAATAAGTATCTGAATCCAAAGCACAGACACATACACATTAAGGTATTGACCGTAAAGCAAAGAGTAATTTTAAGTATTAAGCACAGAAACACAATTGTAGTGTAATATTCTAGGGGACAAAAATGTAAGTAGATGACTTTGAAGCACAAAGACAAAGTTTAAGTAGCTGATTATGTAACAGATATAATTTAATGAAAAGAAAGACAGCTTAAGTACTTGTCTATAAAACACAGAGACATACTTTGAGTATATGATTCTGAAGCACAGAAGCATAAAGTAAGTATCTGAATATAAAGCACAGACACACAAATTAAGCATGACTATAAAACAAAACAAAAAAACATTTTAAGTGTCTGATTATAAAGTCTAGAGACACAGAACAGAGACACAATATATCTGATTATAAAACACAGAGACAAAGTATGTTTAATTCTGATGCACAGAGACACAATACTGTACATCTGATTCTAAAGCACAGAGACACAGTGTATCTGATTTGCAAGCACAGAGAAACAGACTGTTTCTGATTCTAAAGCAAAGAGACATTTGATTAAAAAGCACAGAGACATACAGAATATTGTTTCTCATTCTATAGAACAGAGGCACAATGAGATCTGATTCTAAATCACAGAAAAACAGATTGTTTCTGCTTATAAAGCACAGAGACACAGACTTTTACACCTGGTTCTAAAACATAGAGCCACAGACTGTTTCTGATTCCAAAGCACAGAGACACATTGTTTTTTATTCTAAAGTACAACACCACCAATAGTTTTTTTTTTTTTTTTTTTTAAACACAGAGACACAGATAGATAAAGCACAAAGATACACTGTATCTGATTATAAAGCACAGATATACATATTGACATATTGTTTCTTATCCTAAAGCACAGAGACACAGTTTATCCGATTCTAAAGCAAAGAGATGCAGTATATTTGATCAAAAAACACAGAAAGGGGACACAGATCGTTTCTGATTGTAAAGCACAGAGATACAGTAAATCTGATTATAAAAGGCAGAGAAACATACTGTTTCTATTTCTAAAACAGAGAGACACACTAATTATAAAGCACAGGATATCATATTGTTTTAGATCCTAAAGTACAGAGACACAGTGTATCCAATTCTAAAGCAAAGAGACGTATTTGATTAAAAAACACAAAACACATATTGTTTCTAATTGTAAAACAGAGAGATACAGTGTATCTGATTATAAAGCACACAGACACATATTTTTTCTGCTTTCAAAGCGGAGACACAGAGTGATTCTGGTTCTAAAGCACAGAGACACAGATAAAGCACCTGCCTATAAAACACAAAGCAGTTATTAGAAGAAAGTGTGTTGAGAATATCTCAGTGTCTTTATTCATTTATGTCCTCTCTTTCCTTTGCTCTATTACAGATTTGTATATTTCACATTCGCACAAGCCACCATCTTTTATATTACACACACACACACACACACACACTTCTCTTCATCTAGATAGCTTCTTAATTGAGTGCGTATCTTCATGTGTGTGTGTGTGAGTGAGCGAGTGCACGAGGCTGGGAGAAGGAGCGGGTGGGCGAGCCTTCCCTTGTATGTGATGAAATAAAATTTAATAACTAAATAAAAATGTAAATAAAGATTTGCTTAAAATGACTTCCCCCCCATGAAATAATGCTTCCTCCCCTTGAGCTAATACTCCGCGAGGGTGCGTCCCGAGCGAGTGTGACCTTTGCGAGCGCTTTCTTCCTTGATTAAAGGCGTATTAAATTTGTTTAAATAAAGCTCGTTGTAATGGTGCATCATTTGTAAGAAGCTATTAAGGCCTGGAAATTGTGACAGTGGATTTGCATGAAAATGTGCTTGTGTGCACACAGACAGAGGATTGTTTCCAGGAAGGAGCACACCGCTCACCTCTAACAGTTTACACCCCCTCCCCCCATCCCCATCCCTAATCAACCCTAGAGAGAAAGAACGAGAGAGAGAAATAAAGTGTGAGAGAGAGAGAGAGAGAGAAAGGTGGGATAATGTCACATTAAGCCCTTGTTTGACATATTGCCTCCTTGAGCTACACACCTTTGCCGCTTCAATCCCATAATCCTTCCCTGACACGTCGCGTACCTGCCACGCGCACAAAAGCGAGACGAGTGTAAATGGGAGGAGCGCACGTTTTTCTGAGAGAATCTTTGATGAGGTGAGCCGCTTGAAGTCGGAGACGGCTTTCCACGAGCGATCACGGAGGCCCTAATAAGTGCGCGCTCTTTTCAGAAAGAGAAATAAAGCTTCAAACGCTTGTTTGACTCAAGTGCTTTCAGATGAGCATAAATGCAATTTGTTTGCCTTGATGTCTGGGGTTTGGCTTGACGTGGGGTAGCAGAGGGATTTGCAAGAGGAAAGACGGAGAGAAAAAAGAGAGAGAGAGAGAAGCAGGAAGAAGAAAGAGAGAGAGAGAGGGAGAGTTATATAAAAACAAGTCATCGTTCTGTGAGAACAGTTTGAGGTCTGAATAGTTGTATATATTTGTGTGTGTGTGTGATGGTGTGTTCAGTGGTGCATGGTGAAGCTGTGTTTCTGACAGCGGAGTGGGAGGCTGTTTAGAGCACACACACACACACACACACACACACACACACACAGAAACATACAAACACTTAAATTGGGCTGCATATAGGGAACTGTCTGCTGGTCACATCAAATAAACGACAGCAGCTCAGAGAACTCAGGCCGAGCGATCCGTTTCCCATCAGCCCCTTGGCCGGAGCGGCCAATCAGAGACACCGGAGCGCTAACAAGAGCCGAACTCACTAGCTAGCGCCTCTGAACGGTTCCCGTCCCACATAAATCTTCGCGTTTGAGCTCACTTTCTCGTTTGCTTGTCTTTCAGATCCGATATTCCTCTGAACGCCGTGTGAGACAAACAAATCGTTTTAGTAGTTCAGGGGGGGATAAAAGTTGAATAAATAAAAAGTTGATTCTTTGTAGTAGTAGTAGTAGTAGTATGTGCGAGTTCTTAAACTGCCGGCTGAGAGGGAAACATAAAACAAAATGTTATCTATCTTTTTTCGGTTTAATGAGGATTCACCACCTCCATTTCCTCACCTTTGACCTTACAGTACGATTACAGCAGAGCTGGGATCGTTTCTGAAGTTCAGGATGTGTGGAGGAAGTCTTGCTTTTCCTGCTCACTCACACACTCTCTACTGTATGTGTGTGTGTGTGGGTGAGTGTGTAGTAATTACTCGAGTTGTGTGTAATGGATAAGCCAAGCGCTCACGATATGCGGCGATTACCTACGCGGTTACTGTGGTTGCAAGCAGTACAGTAGGTGATGTAACAACACCTGACATGTTTGCCCCGGTGTGTCAGTTTAAGTGTGTGTGTGTTTGTGGATGTGTGTGTGTGTGTAGTTGCCAGTTGAAATGTCCGTTAGTAACACGAGGTCCGCCTCAAAAAGAACTGATACCCAGCCAGGAGCACTCGGAATTATAACACAGGAAGCACCTTAACATTGCGAGTACATTTTAAAGGACACACACACACACACACACACACACACACACACACAGTATTTGAGGTACTAGTTGTAAAATTCAAAAACACACTTATGTTAACTTTGCATGCTTAATACACAAATAAATTAATATTATTTTAGCTGCGAAAATTTTTTTTTTTTTGCCTTTTCTGTGGAATCGGTGAACCTTGACACGTGTCCCTGATTCTGTCAACAGTTTGCTGATATAATGTATAGTTTGCTAATGTTGTTTAGTTCACCTGGCAGTGGTGTTGATGTAATGTTTCATCATTTTATATTTTTATCATGTACACTACCAGTCAAAAGTTTGTACACTCTATAATTCCACAGGTTTTCCTAATTTTTATTTCTTTCTACACTATATAACAATGCTGAAGGTGTCCAAGTGTCCAAAATGTACAATTATCTCCTTTAAATATTTGATTTTGATGTGATACAGTATAGATTTTAAAATAAATAAATGTATACTGTATATGTGAAGCCTTCATGCTGGCTCTAATCAGAAGTTCTGTTAATTGGTGATTTTAGAGGTAAGTTTTGGTCTTGTTTCCTGGGAAGGTCTTCATGAAAGACAGTTTCATCATGATGCTTGATGGGTTTTTGCAAATGCAATTGACAAACCTGTTCCTGAACGGCTGAACTTCATGGCTTAAAATAACAACTGACTGTCCTTGTTGCTGATGTTTACCCAATGGCATATGTTTTATTACATAGTAAAAAAAAAAAACCAAAAAAAAAACTGTAATATTCTAGAATGTGGAAAATAAATCACAAAACAAACAAAAAAACTAATTTTCTACTTATGAAATTATCTAGGTTTAGGGTTAACTATAACTATACAGTAACTATACTCAGCAAAAAAGAAACGTCCTCTGACTTTCAACTGTTTTGAAGGGAGGCTCAAAATCAGTCAGTACCAGTCAGTATCTGGTGGCCACCAGCTGCTTGAAGTACTGCAGTGCATCTCCTCCTCATGGACTGGACCAGATTTGTCAGTTCTTGCTGTGAGATGGAGGGATTGTGTGTTCCTGGTGTGACTCGGGCAGTTGTTGTGGCCATCCTGTACCTGTCACGCAGGTGTGATATTCGGATGTACCCATCCTGTGCAGGTGTTGTTACACGTGGTCTTCCACTGCGAGGATGATCAGCTGTCCTTCCTGTCTCCCTGTAGCGCCGTCTTAGGCGTCTCACAGTGCGGACATGGCGATTTATTGCCCTATAGCCACATCAGCAGTCCTCATGCCTCCCTGCAGCATGCCTAATGCACGTTCACGCAGATGAGCAGGGACCCTGGGCATCTTTCTTTGGGTGTTTTTCACAGTCGGTAGACGAGTCTCTTTAGTGTCCTGCGTTTTTAGAACTGTGACCTTAAATGCCTACTGTAAGCTGTTAAGGTCTTAACGACCATTCCACAGGTGCATGTTAATTAATTGATTATGGTTAATTGAACATGCATGGAAAACATTGTTTAAACCCTTTATAATGAAGATCTGTAAAGTTATTTGGATTTTTACAACATTATTGTTGAAATACACAGTCCTGAAAAAGGGGCGTTTCTTTTTTTTTGCTGAGTATATATGTGGATGTTTGAATGTCAAATGGGTATTATTGTTTTTTTTACATATACAACTATGAAATTATTCTGTTTTAGAAATCTCTTAGACTTATAGTAATTAATGTAGTATTAATTAATTAATTTATTTATTTATTTATCGCATTTTAGTTTTCAATTAAACCTAATTTAATTCCTGTTTCTGACTGGGTGAGTTGAGGTGTTATTACTTTCCTAAAACAGCAGCTCTGATTGATTCTAAATTGTTTAATATTTTTTAGAAGCAACCATCACTAAAAGAATATTTGGGAAATATAGACTAACCCCTAACCCTAACAACAGCCTTTGTATGTTTTATACGACTTTATTACACATTTATCGTCTTGGAAGTTGCCGCTCTAAGCAGTCGAGCATCTCTGGCACAATCACTCATCTCCTTATCCAGGTTTTAAAAAGCCCAAGGTCTCAGTGTACTTATCAGTTCCTCAATTAGCTATTTATTCCTACTGTCCCAAATCCTCAATCCTACCTTCTCTCTTTCTCTCTCTCTCTTTCTTTTTTCCTCTCTCTCTCTCTCTCTCTCTCTCTGAAACAGCATCAAAGCCTGACTCAAGGTCTTTAACACAATGCACAGGAAAGCTTCTACGTGCCGTGGCCACTTCCTGTGCCTCGCAGGGAGACGCCGGGCAAATGCGCTAACTTCAGAAATGTCAAACTAGTGCATAAAGGTCAAGCAGCAGAGGCGACTTTTTTCTCTTCTTTTTTTTTTTCTATAGAGGTACCTTTGAGCGTTGGCGTTAGCATAAAATAAAATGCTGCTTTGCATGCGCAAGTTTAGGGAAAACAACGAGTGCATTGTTCCTGAGCAACTTCTATATAAAGAAAGCTCTTCCAAAGAGATCGTAAGCTTTTCTAAATATATTTTTACTTTTACTATAAAAGAGTCAGGAAATGTCAGGCACGGATTCCCGGTGGTCATTTAGGAAATGCTTCCTGTATACTGTTATATGGAGTATTTTGTTTTTCACTTTCTTTTCCTTGACTAGGAATGAGATTTTAAAACTAGCCTCTGCATATACTGTACAGATTTTGGTCGTTGCATGTTGCTGTCCATCATCCAGCTTTCTTCTATCACATGCCAGCAACTAAATGGTGCAGGTAAAAGGTCAATGCCTTTTAACTTAAAAAAAAATACATACAGGAATGCGCTATCCGCTCTCTTCCGCACATGTGGACCTCACAGATGACCCCTTTTTTTATTTTTACCCCTTTTGCACCACTTCTTAATGGAGGGTGCCAAAACTTTTAGGCAGAACTGTTATAGACATAATAGCTGTTTGGCATCATACCGTAGATCCGTAGAGGTGACATATTATTTTTACCAAACACATTACATTACAGATGTAAATCGTGAACACACACACACACACTCTCAGGTACTAGCAACCTTCTCTCCCTTTCTCTCGTGTGTTTACAGCTTGATGCGTTTATGTTACACTCGTCGAGTAGGAAGTGCTTGGTTTACGTTGAGTAAACGTCGTGAGGCCGCGGTGGTCTTAAAGTTTACCTGCTGCGGTTAAACACAGCACACAGTACAGGAAGTCCCAGCTGTCATCCCATGGCCGAGCATGACGCCGTACCTGCCATCCATCAGCCAGGATGCCTGTTTGCGTGGCTTTAAACAATTTTTCCGGCTTTCAGGGCCAGGCACAAACACACACACACACAGCATCATTTTTAGGCTCGTAAAGCGGAAGCACAGGATCTCTGCTCAGCCATCACGAGGAGGCTCCGATTATACGCGCATGAATCATTATAATCTGGGGAGGTAGGATTGTTAACGACACTTAGCGGGTATTGCTAATCCTCCTCGCGAGAGGAACGTAGCTGTGAGTTGCGTCGGATTTTGATCTTATTGATAAAATAAACAAGACGCCGTTTCAATCAGATTTCTGAAAGCTTTCAAGAAGGAAAGGAAAAACATACGCGAGGATGTAAGAAGCTTAAATCTCTCTACAGTCGACAGGTACTTGAGTGGATCAGGCGTAACGCATCAGTTCTTCACGTTAATAAAAAACAATTAAATAAAAAGAAGCTCAGATCTAGGCTGTGCATTAGCTCTATTTCGAATAATAATAAGTGCTTTGGATTTTGATGTTTTTTCTATACACGACAACCTCATACAGATGCTCATACAGAACATCCAGAGGAAAACAGGTTCCTTGTTTATCATTACAAATGCCGCTCACTAAGGGAAGCTCATCTCTTCCGAATGCGTCTAAAATGTAATGGATGTAACAAATGTAGTGCAAAAGTGGCCAGAGCGCGTTTATTAACCGAAGTACAGTAGGTGGCACAGATTGCACGTCTTCGTCTTACACTCGTGCATTTGCACCGACTTTGAACTCGATTCCCGAATCCTCCTTGTCACACGTGATTGTCTCGATTTATTGCTGGTTTGTCCTTCTTTAAACTTTTTCATCCATCTCTGGACATCGATCTCATCAATAATGTCGTCTCCTTAAAACATTCTGGAGAGCAAGTCTGGGACCGTCAGGATTGTGATCTTTTTTTGCATTTCACAGTTAGGAAGATAAAGTCGGTGTGCAGGGCCATGGAGCACTGGAGCAGACAGGGTTAAGGGCCTTGATCAAAGGTTCAACGGTGACAGTTTGGAGGTTTTGGGGCTCAAAAATGATGCTCACATTACAAGACAGGTTGCTCAATTCTGGTCTAGGTCAGATCGTACTGTATTTGTGTGCCACGGAGGCTCACATTCATAATTACAAGTGACTCTAACTATCTGACTCCTCTGAAATGGCACGCATGTGCACATCGACATACCTCTGGGTTAAAACATGTCATTTGTGCATTTCAAACAATTTCATGCAATATTAACGAAAATATGCTCGGATAAATAAAATAAAATAAAAATAAAAAACTTAAGCTATAATAACAATGAGCTCGCAGTGATACAACAGCAGAATGTTTCCATTTCCATCTCACTTGCTGTTATTCCTGAGATTCCTCGTGTTTTTATTCACTGATTCACTGACTTTGTTAGTTTGCTTGTGTATTGACAGCATTTCACTGCACTGCTTCCAAAACTTCTCCTGCTTGACTTAAAGCTCATTCTTTAAATGTTTCCAGCTCAAACCCGGGTCATTTAGTTCTCTCGTTCTGCTGAGAGAGAGAGAGAGAGAGAGAGAGAAAAAGATTTCAGGGTCCCGGGTGTCCCGTCTCATTTGTCCTTTAGAGATTGTGGAACTTGGTTCGGGTCCAAGGATAAGATGTTCCTGAGAAGAAAACTTCTCTTGACTCTTCAAAGCCAGGGAATGTTATGGGAATTGTCACTCTCTACCAGCAGCGCTATAAACACACACACACACTCTTACACAAACATACACACTCACACACACACACACACACATACGCAAGCGCACACACATATACTCATACACTCAAGAAAAAAAAAAGCAAGAGGGACATCACAAAAGGATGAGCTTCTTTATATATATGGTATTAATAGTATAAAGAGCAAAGAGGGAGAGAGGAACAAGCCTAGAAGAATTAGAACCTGATATTAGGTAAAACAAGGAAGAGAAAAAAAGAAAGGAGGACAGAGAAGGAGAGAAGGAAGGAGAAGGAGTACTGTCAATAGGAACGTAATTGATTGCATAGAAGAAAAAGGCTGATGAGGAGGAGGAGAGGAAAATGTTACTTAGCAAAACCTCATGAGGAGGAAGAATGGAACGATGACGACAAAGGAAATGAAGAAAAGGAGAAGATCTATATTAGTGTAAACATAATAAACTACAAAGGAGAAGAAGAGTGAGAGACTGGAGCTGTTGGAAGAGTACGAGAGTCGGAGAGAGCGAGAGAAAACAGGAGAAGGATGCTGATCTGCAGAGTACAGCCCCATCTACAGGCCACACACACGCACACACACACACACACACACACACACACACTACAACTTTTACAGTGGAAATTTATTAAACAGCTATAGAAACGCTCAAAGTCACAGGTTTAAAACACTGCTATACAATCAGACACCAACAACTACAATAATAATAATAATAATAATATCTGTAAAAATTACTAATTCATAACTGATGCAATGTTTGTTTATGCATAAATTTAACAATACATTTAATAAAATTAATTAACTTAAATCAAATACTCGCATATTGTGTTTAAAAACATTTGCATGCGAAAAACATTTATATATACAAAAGAAAAAAAAGAGATAAAATATAGTATTTCGATCCTGAAGAAAATCTTCAAAACACATTAATTCTCATTAATATTTTTATAAGAGATAGGATTTTAAAAACTATAACTGTTTTATAAACAATTTAATAAAACTATATACTGTAATGTTTGCAAACATAAAAATTTAAAATTAAAAATATATAAAAATATTATATTTTGAAAGCAAGGGCAACTTTAATCTAAGCTTTTTTTTTTTTTTTTTTCTTCATCGTAGAGAGTTGAGTCCTTTACATTTTTTATTTAGAAATATATGCAAATGAGCTTGAGACCAAGTTCTAAAATCCATTTTCCACTTGTACACACATATACCACTTAAAATAAAAAATAATAAACAAATTACGCAATTTTACACTCTACAGCTTCCGAGCGTCTTCCTTAATGTGCACGACTTCCTCATGTTTTTCTCTCTCGTAAATGAGAACAACTATATTTCATGTACATCATGTGACAGTTAATTAGATTAAGATACTAAGAAATAAATTCAAACTTGTAATAAAATGTATCGAGTAACGAAACTTCCGCCAGCTGCTCGTGTGACAGTCAAGGCTTGTTTGCGACTCTTGTGTTGTGTTTTTTTGTTGTGGTGATGGTTTCCCAACATTGTCGCTCAGCAGAACGTGTGTGTCTGTGTGTGTGTCTGCGTCTGTGTGTGTGTGTGTGTGTGTGTGAGTTGTGAAAGCGGAGCTGACAGAGCAGAACGGTGCAGTCATTACGGCCGCACTGCTTTCGCCTCACCACTGACTCCGGCGCGGCGAGACTCACTTTACAGCTGACACCAAATCAATGCTGCTTTTCCACCTTATCAATTAAAGCACGTGTAATTACAACCGTGCACAATCACCCTTCACAAATACCCTGTCTCTTTCTTTCTCTCTCTCTCACACACACACACACACACACACACAGATCCAGTGGCCTTTTCCATCCCAGCACTCAAGCCTGTATCTACCACTTCATCACACACTGGCTGCTTTCCAGGTGTGAGAGATACTGTAGGTGTGTGTGTGTGTGAATGTGTGTAATGAGCGATGCATTGTCTGACACAACCCGTTCCGCACCTGATCCGAGAGGTCTTGTGTGTGACGCCGCTCTCATGGCACCCTGACAGGAAGTTTGGGATTCTGCCAGGACTGAAACAGCTGTCCTCTTCCACGCCGGTCCATAACATCACTCGCCACATGGTGGAGGTAAATGAAAAATGAATACGGATCAACACCTGTGCACTGCTGTATGTGTGTGTGAGTGTGTTTGTGCATGCGTGAGGGCACCTACGCCAGAGCAGATGGGCCTAGCGGAGCGATTAGCGGCGCATTACCTGCGCGTCTGTTTACAAACAGGAACAATGCAGGCCGCACTAATAACCTGCAATCAAACATGACAATTAATATCAGCATGCTAATGGCTGCCTTCACTCCTCTCGACACCGCCTGGAGCGACTCGCCTTCTGACAGGAACTCGGCTACACACACACACACACACACACACACATATACGCACTATGCACCTGTTTGAAAAGAAAGATGTTGGAGTTTCGAGAACTTCTTTTCATCATGTATACACTTTCAGTAATGGAAATTTTAAGCACAGTGGGAAAAAGTCAAATGAAGGAGGTGTGGTCTCAAAGTGAAAGGGTTGGTACCTCCCAGTACAGGAAGTGTCTGTTAGTGGGAGTAATAGCTGGATTGGTAAGTGCTATTTAAAGAGGTGTGGCTTTTCAGATTGTCGGTTAAAGAGCAGGGGGTGTGGCTTATGTGATTGCCAGTTTAAAGAGTACGTCAGTCTGTGTTAGTGTGAGAGGTGTGGCTTATGCGTTTATCGGTCCTAGTACCAGTGAAATACAACCACGGTGGGGGCGCAATCCAGTGTCTTCTTGTGCCAGTCCCAAGTCTGGATAAATGCAGAGGGTTGTGTCAGGAAGAGCATCCGATGTAAAACATTTGCCAAACCAATGATGCGAATCACAAATCTAATTCCCATATCGGATCAGTCGCGGCCCGGGTTAACAACGACCGCCACCGGTGCTGTTGACCTACAGGGTGCCGGTGGAAATTGGGCTACTGTTGGTCGAAAAAAGGAGAGGAGGAAGGCGTGTTTGAAAGCAGAGAGAGAAAAGGAAAGGGAAGAGTTTTGGAGTGAAAGTAGGGACTTTGAATGTTGGGACCATGACAGGGAAGGGAAGAGAGTTGGTTGATATGATGCGGAGAAGGAAGGTGGATATACTGTGCGTCCAGGAGATCCAGTGGAAAGGTAGTAATGCCAGAAGCTTAGGTTCAGGGTTCAAATTGTTTTACCATGCTGTGGATAGGAAAAGAAATGGAGTAGGAGTTATTCTGAAAGAGGAATTTGTAAGGAATGTTCTAGAGGTGAAGAGAGTATCAGACAGGTTGATGAGTCTAAAGCTGGATATTGAAGGGGTGATGTTCAATGTTGTTAGTGGTTATGCCCCACAGGTAGGATGTGGGTTAGAAGAGAAGGAGACATTCTGGAGTGAGTTAGATGAAGTGATGCAGAGCATCCCCAGAGGTGAGAGAGTGGTGATTGGTGCAGACTTCAATGGAAATGTTGGGGAAGGGAACAGAGGTGATGAAAATGTGATGGGCAGGTTTGGTCTTCAGAACAGGAATGTAGAAGGACAGATGGTGGTGGACTTTGCAAAGAGGATGGAAATGGCAGTAGTAAAAACTTTCTTCCAGAAGAGGCAGGAACATAGGGTGACATATAAGAGTGGAGGCAGAAGCACTCAGGTGGACTACATCTTGTGTCGACGTTGTAATCTGAAAGCGATCAGTGACTGCAAAGTGTTGGTAGGGGAGAGTGTAGCCAGACAACACAGAATGGTGGTGTGTAAAATAACCCTGGTGGTGAGGAAGGTGAAGAGGACAAAGGCAGAGCAGAGGACAAAGTGGTGGAAGCTAAGAAAGGAAGAATGTTGTGTAGTCTTTAGGGAGGAGTTGAGACAGGCTATGGGTGGTCAGGAGGTGCTTTCAGTTGACTGGACAACTACAGCCAATGTGATCAGGGAGACAGGTAGTAGGGTACTTGGTATATCATCAGGTAAGGGCAAAGTGGACAAGGAGACTTGGTGGTGGAACGAGGAAGTCCAAGAGTGTATACAGGGAAAGATGCTAGCTAAGAAGAAATGGGACTCCGAGAGGACTGAAGAGAGTAGACAGGAGTACAGGGAGATACAGCATAAGGTAGAGGTGGCAAAGGCCAAACAAAGAGCATATGAGGACTTGTATGCTAGGCTGGATAGTAAGGAGGGAAAGGTGGATCTGTACAGGTTGGCGAGGCAGAGAGATAGAGATGGGAAGGATGTGCAGCAGGTTAGAGTGATTAAAGATAGAGATGGAAATGTACTGACAGATGCCAGGAGGGTGATGGGAAGATGGAAGGAGTACTTTGAAAAGTTGATGAATGAGGAAAATGAAAGAGAACGAAGAGTAGAAGACGTGACTGTTGTGGAACAGGAAGTAGCAAATATTAGAAAAAGTGACGTGAGAAGGGCGTTGAAGAGGATAAAGAGTGGAAAGATCCTCTCTCTACACATGCTCACACATGCATTGCGCGCGCGCGCACACACACACTAGTGATGCGCAAGTCGGCTATTTTTCCAACACGCGGGTCCCGCTCTTATGAAATTATTTGGCCCGCCCCAGCCCGCCCCGCACCACTGTATCTATTTTTACAACCTGCCCCACACCTGCGACCATTAAATGATGTAAATTCCCGACCTCAATTTCTCCTGCACCTCGTCTTCGATCTTCACTTTTATTTCTTTGTTCTTGTTGTGACTGGCAGCGGAATTGCACGCAACATACATGGTTTTTTTATTTAACCCTGGAGAACCCATGGGGTCATATTTGACCCAGACTTTTATTTCATCGTCATATTCAACCCACTTTACACCAAAGTAAAGATTTCTTTTTGCATTACAACCCAGTGTGCCCTATGTGAACCCATAACACTGACATTTAGTGGTAACTGACTGAACTAACCTGATTTTTTTTTTTACATTAAACATGGCTGCTACTGTGCTTTTTATTCGGTGATATAAAAGTGGTTGCCAGTGTTTTTAGTTCCTGCCTTAGAATAAAATTTTATGTGCATAGTCATTGATGAAAAGTTAAAATCAATAAATATATTTTGAAATGAGAATCTGGTCTTTCCTTACTAAGAAAGAACTCCTGCCTTTATGTCATGAGTGAAAGTAACCAGTATCCATACTGGATATCCCAAGGGGTCATATATGACCCATGTCATTACATGTAGTAGGAAGGGGTTAATTAAAAAAAAACACCTGTTTTAGGGTTCACTGGGTCTGTATCATCATTTCAGCCAAAGGAGATAGATTTCCTATTAGGATAAGGTGGTCTGGGTTTTCCAGGGTTAATTTTGTTTTTAGTGACCCGCCCCAACCCGCCCCACAAATAAAGTGACAATTTTTTTACCCGCCCCAACCCGACCCCCGGGTTACCAGACAACCCGCGCATCACAAACGCGCACACACTTTTACTTCCTGTTCGGTGTGTGTGTATCATTTCAATTCAATTCAATTCAATTTATTTTGCATAGCGCTTTTAACAAATGACATTGTCTCAAAATAGCTTTACACAATCAAAAGAATTATTTAAGTTTGTATGGAATGTGAATGTGTATGAATCAAAATGGTGAGATAGTCCCTGGTGAGCAAGCCGCGGGCGACAGTGGCAAGGAAAAACTCCCTGAGATGGTAATAGTAAGAAACCTTGAGAGGAACCAGACTCAACAGGGAATCCAACCTCATCTGGGTGAAACAGATAGCAGGAAATGATCTGCATTTATACAGTGTGTTAGGTGGCAGGCAGTTCAGCTATAATAGTTGATGTTAATTGATGTTAAAATGGAGTCCAGGTAGTTATTGGAGACTCAGATAGACTTGTAGAAAGTTCCAGTCCTGAACTGTCGAATTGTCAAGTCCTCAGAGAAACAGCTGCCAACACCAGTCAAGGCCAGAACCGTCTTCTAAGTAGAGAGAATCGTCCCCAGACACCAGACGCATCCCAAAGAGACACACGGGCATCCATGTGACGAGACCTCCAACCAGAAGCGGGGCACCAAGATGAGTCAGACAGGTCCAGAGGGCAGAGGGAGTCTGGATCACTGGCAGCTCAGGAATGACATGTGTAGCTCGACAGAGAGAGACAGAGAAAGAGTGAAAGGGGGAGACAGGGGAGAGAGGAAAGAGAAAGAGGGGGAGAAAGAGAAGAAGAGGAGAGATGGTCACAGTCACATAATGTATAATATGAATGTATATTTACTGTAGAGTGCAAGCAGAGACTCAGGCAGGACTAACTATGACAGCATAACTAAAGGGAGAGCCAGAAGGAAACGCAAACATGAGGGGGAACTGAGATGTAAAGCAAACAATCACGTCACCGTCAACAAACCTGAGTGATCAAATGAGAGTGAGGAAGACAGCATCTAAACATACCAGTTCACCATAATACTCTACGTTCATGAGTCCCCCAGATCTGCTCCTTTACCTAAGGCAAATCTATTTATAAAAATGCTTGGCTAAATAAATAGGTTTTTAGCCTAGACTTAAACACTGAGACTGTGTCTGAGTCCCGAACATTATTTGGAAGACTATTCCATAATTTTGGGTCTTTATAAGAAAAAGCTCTGCCCCCAGCTGTAGTTTTCATAATATGCGGTACTGACAAGCAGCCTGCATCCTTTGCTATCCTGGTAATATTATCTACATGAGCTTCAAATGAAAGGCTGGAATCTATAATCACGCCGAGGTCTTTTATTGTTGCACTTGATGGAACAGAAAGGCCATCTAAAGTTACGTTGTGATCTAAAATTTTACTCCTATCTGTATGCGGTCCTATGACTAGAACTTCTGTCTTATCCGGATTAAGCAGAAGGAAGTTAATTAGCATCCAATTTCTTATGTCCTGCACACATTGCACAACTTTAGTAAGCTGGTTTTTCTCATCAGGTTTTGCTGAGACATATAACTGTGTGTGGTAGGCATTACAATGAAAACTAATACCATGCTTACGGATTATGTTGCCCAGAGGAAGCATGTAAAGGGAAAAAAGCAGTGGGCCTAAAACTGAACCCTGCGGAACGCCAAACTCCACTAGAGAACATGCAGAACATGCATTTCCTTAAAGGGCTATTGCTTTTCAACAGGATGAGAATGTTTGCCCCTTTCACATACTGTAGGTTATTTACTGATTATATATAAAAAAAGTAATCACTATTAAAATCTATTTAGATTTCATGTTGAATGATAGAAAATTCATCAATTGATTGAATTACCTTACTCTATAAAGAGTCAACACAACAAGATAGACCAGAGTCCATTGTCCTAACTCAGAATTCTGATATAATAATACATAATGAATAATAATACCTGATAATAGTACACATAATAACACACTAAAATGATAAATGTTCTGAGTTGCTGTATTTTTAATATCAGAATGAGTTCAGTTGTACTGAATCTGTTATTTTTCAATTTCATGTGGTAAGAGGCTTGAATTTAAGTTCAATAAGCAGAATATACTGTTCATGTTTGCATGTTTTTATATTGGGAGCTATCTTAACAGTAGTGAATACTTGACTACTACCATAGTGATACAGTGTAGGCTGTCATTTATAAGTAAATCTAGATATAACAAACATTAACGTATCATGGGGAAGAAAAAACTGCGATTTTCTGGTAACAAAATTGTGGCTAGTAAAAAGGCTGAATGGCGAGTGACTCCGGAAATCCACTAGCCACATTGGCCAGTGAGCAAAAAAGTTAATGTCAAGCCCTGCTGTGGAGGTATGGAAGTGCTTAGGAGAGGTGGCAGTAGAGTTTGTGACTAGTTTGTTTAACAAAATCTTGGAGAGTGAAAGGATTCCAGAAGAATGGAGGAGAAGTATATTGGTGCCGATTTTTAAGAACAAGGCAGATGTGCAGAGCTGAGGCAATTACAGAGGCATAAAGCTAATGAGCCATACAATGAAGCTGTGGGAAAGAGTAGTGGAAGCTAGGTTAAGGGCAGAGGTGAGCATTTGTGAGCAGCAATATGGTTTCATGCCTAGAAAGAGTACATCAGATGCAGTATTTGCTTTGAGGATGCTGATGGAAAAGTACAGAGAAGGTAATAAAGAGTTACATTGTGTCTTTGTAGATTTAGAGAAAGCGTACAACAGGGTGTCGAGAGAGGAGCTGTGGTGTTGTATGAGGAAGTCTGGAGTGGCAGAGAAGTATGTTGGAGTGGTGCAGGACATTTATGAGAGCTGTAAGACAGTGGTGAGATGTGCTGTAGGTGTGACAGAAGAGTGCAAGGTGGAGGTGGGTCTGCATCAAGGATCGGCTCTGAGCCCCTTTTTGTTTGCTTTGGTAATGGACAGGATGACAGATGAGGTTAGACAGGAATCTCCATGGACTATGATGTTTGCAGATGACATTGTGCTTCGTAGCGAGAGCAGGTGGAGGAGAGGTGTAGGTATGCTCTGGAAAGCAGAGGAATTCAGGTTAGCATACTGTACATGGAATACGTGTGTGAATGAGCGGAGCCCAAGATGAACGGTGAGGCTACAGGGAGCAGAGGTAAAGAAGGTGCAGGACTTTAAGTACTTAGGGTTAATGGTCCAGAGCAATGGAGAATGTGGAAAGGAGGTGAAGAGGCGGGTACAGGCAGGTTGGAATGGGTGGAGAAAAGTGTCAGGTGTGTTGTGCGATAAAAGAGTAAAATAATGAAAGGAAAGGTGTACAGGACAGTGGTGAGACCAGCGATGCTCTACGACTTAGAGACAGTGGCACTGAAGAAAAGACGGGAGGCAGAGTTGGAGGTAGCAGAGCTGAAGATGTTGTGGTTCTCCTTGGGATTGATAAGGATGGATAGGATCAAGAATGAGTTCATCAGAGGGACAACCCATGTTAGATGTTTTGGAAATAAAGTCAGAGAGGCCAGATTGAGGTGGTTTGGACATGTTCAGAGGAGAGATGGTGAATATATCAGTAGAAGGATGCTGAGGTTGGAACTGCCAGGCAGGAGGTCTAGAGGACCAGGGGTAGCTCAGTGGTTAAGGCATTGGACTACGGTTCGGAAGATCCCAGGTTCAAACCCCACAGCCACCAAGTTGCCACTGTTGGGCCCTTGAGCAAGGCACTTAACCCTCAACTGCTCAGATGTGTAATGAGATAAAAAAATGTAAGTCGCTCTGGATAAGAGCATCTGCCAAATGCTTACATGTAAATGTAAATGTAGAGGAAGACCAAAGAGGAGATTTATGGATGAAGTGAGAGAGGACATGAAGTTAGTTGGTGCAGAGGACAGGGTTAGATGGAGGCAGATGATTCGCTGTGGCGACCCCTGAAAGGGAACAGCCGAAAGACAAAGAAGAAGAGGTCCGAGTACCAGTGACGGCTGTATATTTAGGGCTGGTTAATTCTAGTTCTAGTGAAGGAGGTTTGTGCTAGTTATTTTTTAGCTCTAGGGAAGGAGGCGTGTCCTATATGTGCTTGTTAATTCTAGTTCTAGTGAAGGAGGCGTGGCTTACATGTGCTTGTTATTTCTTGTTGTGGTGAAGAAGGTGTGGCCTATATGTGCTGTTTTTTTTAGCTCTATGGAAGGAGGCGTGTCCTATATGTGCTTGTTAATTCTAGTTCTAGTGAAGGAGGTGTGGCCTATATATGATTGTTAATTCTAGTTCTAGTGAAGGAGGTGTGGCTTATATATGATATAGCGCTTCATAAACTCATTCCAGACTGCTGATCTCAGAGCAACGAGTCCACCACTGAGATACAAATATTTTCCCTCAGTGGCCATACGTGTGTATGTGTGTAAGGCTGCAGAGAGAGAGAGAGAGAGAGAGAGAGAGACTCTCAAGGCTCAAACATACTCAGATTCTCAGATTTCAACTTTCAATTTAGCAAAATGGCAAGAAATACAGTACGTATAATTTCGAAATACGTCTAATGTCCAATTCACTCACAGCATCATGTCTTTATTTCTTAGAGACAGTCCAGGCAAACGATGAAGAGTATTTTAATTAAACCCTACAGCACGCGTGCCTGGCTTTTTGTTAAAGGTTTGTTCCTGCAAGTAAAAATGGACTGTGACATGTGAAATAAAGCGGTGTGTGCAGACGAAACCCTGTGTGGTCTGTACTGAGCGGGGGAAACTCAGACTTGGTTCTGGGTCACACTGACACGACGTGTAGCCTGTGACCTCACGTCATGCTCTGCCTTACCAATACAACAACAATACAAAACATTTCTCTTTTTTACATTTAGACTTGATGACTTTTTGTAGCATTGGAAGGGTTTAGGATTACAGATACTGGTTTGGGAGTAAAAATGTAAGCTTGACCTATTACACAAAATTCACCCTTTAGTTATTGTTAGACATTTACGTAGATAGGTTTTCAGTGTGTGGATAGAAACACATAAAAGAAGCTTTTTTCACTTTTTCCCTTTTTTTATTGTCCCAGACTTAAACAAGCCAATTAAATTTTATCGCTAATGTGACCTCATATGAGAAAATCCGCTGTTCTCTAGAAGGGTGTGGCTCAGCAGGAGCTCATTTGCATAGACACTGAACAGCACACGTGGAAAAGGAGTGAAACAGAGGTATGAAAAGGTATGAAAAATAGATTATTTGAGAGGTATTTCAGCTGAAGCATTAACACACACACACACACACTTTGCGAGAGCTCTGTAACCTGTATTAACTTGTTAAAGAAATATTGGACAGTTATCCACGGCTTAATGAGACAAACAAAATTCTGAAACATTTGTCTGGGCTTTTTTCTGATATTTGGCTATTTATTTATAAAAAAAAATTTTTTTAATAAATGTTTACTTTTTTCAATTTGATTCAATTTTTATTTGTATAGCGCTTTTAACAATTGTTTTTTGTATTTTTATTTCCCAAACCCTGCTTAAAAACACTTTCTGTGAAGATGCTAGAAACTCTTAATATGTAAAAAAAATAAATAAATAAATGATAATAATAAGTAAATTAAGTATATCTTAATTAAGTAAATCTTAAAAAGAGATCCATTTTATATTTCATTGAGTCTTGGGGTTTACTGTATATTTAATTAAATTGACATCTTTACACATTTTGTTTGAATAAAGTTCAATAATATAGACCATGTCATTGATTATAATACCACAACAAAAAAAGAAAAAAAAACACATTTAAAGATTAAGTGAGTTGTCAAAAAAGAAAGGAAGAAAAAAGAAAGGAAGAAAGAAAGAATTAGGACAAGCGCTCTGCCAAAGTAACTCTATCCACTATGGCAGTGGTTGTTAATTCTGACCTTTCGCCAAGTTTCACTTCACCACCTCTCCAGTTTCTGCTCCGTTGCAGCGCCGCTGCCGACGTGAGGGTGAGCGAGAGTGATTTTTGGGGTGAGTGGGTGTGATTGAGGGTCCCGCCTGATAGGTTGCTATGGTCAACAAGCCTCGTTCATGGGTGACTCTCTCTCTGCGTCAAAAGATCAGCCTGAGCCTGTCGGGGTGAAAGGTGAAAAAGATGGAAGTGGGGGGGGTCGTAGGTATGGGTCAGTACGCCAGTCCCATCTCATAAATCTTATTTTACACACCAGCGGGGCTTTACACCAATCACAGTCAACCAACCGGCACAGCACACGGCCTGAGCTTTGATGAAGGGTTAGGTGATGTGATCCGTGCGTTCACCTTGAACACGCGTCATTAAAGATTGACCACCATTAAAAATAAGCAGTAATTGAGACTCACTGCGCGTAGGTCTCCATGTGTGTTACATTCTCTGCTCTAGTGCATAATAATTACTCGATTTGTGACCAGCCTTCACATCTCCAATAGGCTCTAACATGCATGTTTTACTAGAATGAACCTAGCAAGGGAGGGCTATACACACATTTCAACCCCTTAGAGTTCCAGTGTAGCTACTGATTTATATATGATTTATATTATATTATTCAATGATGCTATGATGAATGGTTTAGTATCTTTGAAGTGATGAATAGAAGAGGTGTGTAGGTGTAAGTGAATTTGGACCTATATGAGTAAGTCTACCAGATTGTTGGTAATAATAATAATCAATCATAATAATGAAGGATTTTAAAATCCCTATGGGTTTTAATGAAAATGTTTTCTGATTATTATTTTTTTAATTCTCTTGATCCTTCGGAGATCTTGTGTTTTTTCTATTTTTTGTTTTAAGATTTTGAGTAATATTTTGTCAGCGAAAAGCCTTGGATTTTTTAAAATCATTTTTTTTAATAATTTGAGAATTTCTTTAATTTATTATAGAAATCCTCTTAATATTCTTAAAAGTATATTTGGATATTTTTTTTCAAAAGTAACAATAATTTTTATAATTTAATAATTTTTAATACATTTTATTTTATTTAAAAAAATTTTAAAACATTTTTAAAAAAAATTTATCCCAAAGCTTAGTTCCCTAATGGTTTGTTTATTTATTTATTTATTTATTCATTTATTAGAAATCGTCAACTCTTAAAAATTTTAGATGGATTAAAAAAGGACGCCTTTAAAAAGAATTTTAATGGTTCTTTTGAAATGTTTTCATATATGTTTCAAATATATTCTGTATGTTTTTATTATTATTATTATTATTATTATTATTATTATTATTATTATTATTATTAAAGAATGTCTAAAAATTCTTCAAAGACATTCAAGGATTTTTCAAAAATGTTCTTACATTTTTTGTGTCTATTTGTTTGTTTGTTTTCACAGAGACTTCCATTGTAAAAAGTTTCCTAGAAGTACTGTACTTCTTGAAATGTTTCAGGACCTTCTAGGAATAATAGGCTGTACTATGAAAATAAGGAACACTGATGGAGTTGTTTCATTCAGCACAATTTTCAAGTATAACTATATGATATATTATTTTCTTAAAACAGTCTAGAAAAAAAACATTATTTTCTCTACAGTCCGGAGTATGTTATCCACATCTTATATCATTAAACCTTCGCCAAAATATCTCTTTCTCTCTCAAGACCTTTTTCAAACATTGTTCCTTCTAGAAGGCAGCATGGTGGCATAGTGGTTAACACAGTCGCCTTGCACTTCCAGGTTCAGGGTTTGATTCCCGACCATGGTCAGTTCCCGCCTCTGTGTGCATGGAGCTTGCATGTTCTCCCCTGTGTTTGGTGGGTTTTCTTCTGGGTACTCTGGTTTCCTCCCACAGTCCAAGGACATGCAGATTAGGCTAATTGGAGTTCTCAAATTGCCCGTAGTGTGAATGACTGTGTGAATGTGTGTGTGCCCTGTGATGGATTTGAACTCCCCATTGTCCCCCAAGTCTCCTGGTATAGACTCCAGGCTGCCCGACCCTGAATACAGGATAAAGTGGTATAGACTATACTGTAAGTGCGTGAGTGATCCTTCTAGTTCTGCTCTGTGGATCAGAAACATGGACCTTGCTCAAATCAGACCTGACAAACCTGGAGATATTCTAAATGCGGTATCTACATCAGATCCTATGGGTCTCCATCAGTGACAGCATTTGCAATAAAGTCATTCGAGTCAGGTGTAAACAAGTCCAGTCACAAAGATTACAATGATTTCTTGAACGCATGTCGGCCAATTACTGTACTGTCTTGTATGGAGAGAGCAGCCTCAATGAAAAACATGGTCAAGCCCAGGATAAATTGGAAAACTGATGATGCACCATCACCTTCACCAGAAATATTGCCACCAATTCCCAAGAAAGGAAGCATATAACAAATACCCGAGTATCCAGCAGGACCCACAGCAGTGTACTGATCGAGATGCCTATCCATTCCTTCAGGTACTGACTTGGGACAGAAGAAGACAAAACGTTACACATTTTATTGGTTTATAGTTAGATTTAATGTTGTGGAACCTCCAAGAGACAAATGAGTTCCTGTTCTCACTTATGTTATAGCTGCAATAAGCAACCATTTCCTCCCATATTAGAAACATCATATTTATATTTAATAACCTACTGTTCATGATACAGCTGGAACTACTTTCCAAGCAGTTATATAAAAATAAAGCATCTTTGGACCAATCAGATTTAAGCATTCATCTGTGCTTAATACATAATATATATTAATGGATAAACTGTAATAAGTACAAATGCCATAGAGTATACTGTATGCGACCAGTAACTAAAAGTCTGTCGTGTTATTTTGCAATACAGCTATTATAGAACTACCCAGTATATCTTATCTTCTTCTGAATTATTTGCAGTATAAACTATAGTAGCCCCAATGGAAACAAAACCCCCAGATCACCTCACATGATCAGAAATCCTCATGATGACTTCAGCCTGAGGAATGTGTGTGGTTTCGTTCTTGCACAATTTTGCGATCTGTATCTGCCCTTTGTCAGAGCTATAGGGGTAAAAATAAAAGGAAGAAGAAAAAAAAAAGAAGAAAAGAAAAGAAACACTGGTTGTTCCTCTTTAGTGGGCGGGGCTGGTTTGACTGACATGAGATTTGACAGATGCTGCCTGAGCCGAGGTGAATTCTTTTGAACTCTCGATAAACAACACGGCCATAATGAACTCCACATGCCTTGATGTGTGCATGCGTGTGGACGCGAGTAAGCGTGCCCGCCCGTGTGGTACCGGTGTGTATAGGAAAATGTCAGGCTGATCAAACCGCTCATCTCCACTGGGCTACTCGCGTATGAAAGCGATACCCTGTCAGATTTACTGTAGAATAAATATTTGAATCAGCACTGCACTGCCATTATAATCACACGGAGCACGCTCGGAGTCGTTCTGACTTCTTCTGCTTTTTCTGAGGCCGCGTTTCAAATGAGCCGTTTATTTATCGACGCTCGGCCCACCTGCAGACGACGAGCTAACCATGGAAACGGTCTTCCAGATTTTTATTTTTTTTTGCTGATCACTACCTGATTCGGCTCATCAGCTAATCATCGAGCGCTTCACAAGTGGAATCAGGTGTGGACACAACACGAGCTCATGATTGCGAATTCAGACGAACACACATATGCCACCTGGAGGTCGGAATTAGTTAGCGGTTGTGTTGTTTGTTCGAATTAATTGAATGAAATTCAATAAGAATCTCATGTGGCAAAATTCTGCATGAGACTGAATTTGTATTTCTAAAAGATGAGTAGAACCTGGTGCTACGGTCTCTACCTGCACACTACTGCTAAGGCTGGAAGGCGTGAGCACTTATAAACATGTACTAATTAAAAAATAAGAAAAACTCAAATGTTAAAAAAAGACAAAACACATTTTTCATAGCATTCCTTCTAGCATGATTGATGCTTCTTAACCTGTGAACTGCCTGGATGAATAGAAATGCAATCTGAACCGCGGGAGCATTCTTGAAGGACCACATTATTAAATGTATGCTTTAAGCCACTTTTCCTACTAAACTAAAACAAAAAACAAAAAAGACTTGAAGAGAAAAAAAAAGAGATGGCCTAATGGATTTCCATATCCAGTGTCCTTTGTAGAGGTATACAGTACTGATTTTTATTTATTTATTTATAAAAATATATGATGTGTGATGTACTTTTTTGAAGTCATTTAGAATGCTTCACTTTGTCAGACCGGTTCTGTTTTATTAATTTCTTGATTCAACCGGTCTGGCAGTAATCAGGCCTGGTTGTGACAAGTAAAATTTAATTCAGCTATCCAAATAATGTGGTTAATGAAAGTTTATTCATGATTTATGGGGGTTATCTTTGTGTAATATTATTTTTGAATGATCATTTAAGTGTGGGTTTTTTTTTTTTAAATCAGGAATGTGGTAAATACATCACACCACTGCAAACGATAATAATAGTAGTAAGGTGGCTAACTTTAGTTTACATGCTAATGTTACTTAGCATTTGATTGAACTCCATCATCTTGTGTGAATTAACTCCTTCTACATTACAGTACTTGTGGCAAGTTAAACTACAATGATTGCAAGACAGGTAGCGGATTGACACTGCTGTGTTGCGGCTGTCAATCAAATCAGCCACACCCCTAATTATGTATCTTGTTTTTGGCACAATATATATTAAACTGGTGTGATTGGGTGTGTGAGTGTGTGTATGTGTGTGTGCTCTGCGATGGATTGGTACCCTGTCCAGGGTGTACCCCGCCTAGTGCCCAAAGTCTCCTGGGATAGGCTCCAGGTCCCCCGCGACCCTGAACACAGGATTAAGCGGTATAGAAGATGAATGAATGAATATATTAAACTGATGAGTTATGTAAAAATACCCCCTCATACAGTTGTCATGAATTGGAAATCTAGCTATAAACCAAAAGTGTGTTTTGTACCAGGGTGTAAATTTTGACATTTTAACATGAGGGTCTATGGAGATTGGCTCCCTTTTGGGTCTAGCTCCTAGTGGGCATTCGAGGAATTGCACAGTTTGACACTTCCGTTTCGTTTTTCAGACCCAGAGGAAGCGGAGCCTATATGTGATTTAAAAGAGATAAACAGTAGATTCAAAATTTGTGATCATTAAAACATCGATGTAAAACATGGCAATTAAAACTTGCCATTATAGGACAATAAATGTTTTGATGTAGTAACTTTTGGTGCTTTACCAAAACTTCTCTTTGTCAATTATTTTCCTAAAACAGCATGCTCAATCATGTCGTTCCCTACATACGGCACAATACTATTTATAGCTGAGTAATGCTCTCCAGTAAAGTGGAGATAAATGTCTGTGCCTGTGAGACTATAAAAAAAACTGTACAGGTTTTTCTGTGAGAGAGAGAGAGAGAGAGAGAGAGACGGTGTCACACTTCCTTAATCAATCGTCGCTAACAGACTGTGTGACAGGATCAGACTGACTGTAGATTGATGCTGTCATTGGAGGCAGAGTGAAGTACCATACACTACCTGTTATGAAATCATTATGACAGATGAGTGGTGGAGTAGCGAGCATGTTAGCCTGCTGGTTCTTATTACTTATGTCATATGGTACTTCAAACCCACACACACGGTAGACTGAATATTCTTTTCTTACTCACATTAGAGCTATATATTTTAGTACTACAAGGGGCATTCAAGTCAAACCTGGACTTTTGATTTTGCAGAATACCATTATAAAAGTAAAAATCTTATTTCTTTTATTTCTCTATATAATTCCCTGCTACACTAATACACCCAGCACTTCACCAGTACTTGGATACCATCAAGGTAGAAAGTTTTTTCGGATCTGATTGCCTGCTTCGTGTCTGAAACGCTGGCCTCCCAGGAACTCCTGAAACGGGATGTGGCAGTCAATTCCAGCTGATTTTCTATTCAATTTAATTCAATTCAATTTTATTTGTATAGCGCTTTTAACAATTGACATTGTCTCAAAACAGCTTTACACAATCAAAAGAATTATTTAAGTTTGTATGGAATGTGAATGTGTATGAATCAAAATGGTCAAATAGTCCCTGCAATTTTCTGAAATGTGCATGAGGAATGTATACACTGTATATAATATAATATATAATAAACCTTGGATTGTTGCAGTATATTTACTAAAGGAAATGTTTTTTTTAAATTACACACACATGGCCACAATGTTATAATTAACAGTATACAGTATGCACGCATGGATGCTGACTATACCAGTGACACACACATACAGTACTGAGACTGAGCATGGGAGATGATTACCCAGAAGAACCATCGGTTCAGTTGTGATCTCGTCCCGTGTATAAAAATTATTTGCTCATCTTGCAAAACGCTCGCAGACCAAGTTATTCATAATCCAATGTTTTATTACATTATGTGTGTATTTTACAATGTATACTGTAATGTGTACACACCAAAAAAATTATACACACTTGAAAAGAAAAACTTGTGTAAATACTTTAATATTTATTACTATACATTTTTATACTGTAGATAGATAAGATGTAGATAGATACTGTAGGATTTCTTTTCCTGAAATGTGTATAAATTGTTTGGGCTGCCTCTGTATACAGTATATACTTGACAATGAGTTGTTAATCTGAAATGTTAAAAGTGTATTATGCTGTAATTTTATTCACACATATTCAGTGGTGTCAAAAGTATTCACATTCATTACTTGATTAGAAGTATAGATACTAGGGTTCAAAAATACTTCTTTAGAAGTTGAAGTATCAACCCAAGCTTTTTACTTCAAATTCAAATTCAAATTTTATTTGTCACATACACAGTCATACACAGTATAATATGCAGTGAAATGCTTACACGACCGCCAGTGACCTTAAAAAGAAAATAAAAGCTTGTACGTAAAATAAATGATCAATAAAAAGGAAATACTAAAGAAATAAATTTAACTAGTAAAATTAATTGTACAATAAGGGCATAATAAAATATTGCAAAATATAGAAATATAGGGTAGATAGAGTATATATGTATATAGAATTTAAAGTGTCAGTGGTTGTGCAAATATGCATGAAAGGTGAGACAGGCCTTAGTCTCTGCTAGTGTGGAGACACTGGAGAATGATCCCGCTACCTCTCGCATGCTAAGCGAGCGCTCTACCACTTGAGCTAATTCCACTTAGTACTTTACTTAAGTAAAAGTTTAAAAGTACTGGTTTCAAAACTACTTAAAGTATAAAAGTAAAAGTACCGTGAGGTGCGACAAAAGCATTAAGGTCTCGCTTTCTGATCATGCGACCGGGGGTGGGGGGGTTGCACGTTCTGATCATAAAAATTGAGTAACGAGGCTATTTTTAAAATGTAAGGAGTAGAAGTAAAAAGTCGGCTGAAAAATAATTACTCCAGTAAAGTATAGATACCCAAAATTTCTACTTAAGTAAGGTAACGAAGTATTTGTACTTCGTTACTTGACACCTCTGCACATATTGTATATATACTATGCAATGTTTTATAGTGTACAGTGCATATAGACAGTCTGACACATTTTTTATTTATTTGTTTATTTATTTGCATTTGGCCTCTGAAAACTTGACTTTGCTAACATCGTGAGTACTTCATTTCAAATTCAAAGCCAAATGACAAAAAAAGGTATCTTTTAAAAGTATATACTACGTAGAACTTATTATTATAGGAGAAATATATTTATTAGCTTATGATGGAGTTTATTCTAAAATTTATTTATTTAGTAATTTATTCAATATATGTTTTTTTTCTTTTTGGTCAGATAGCATGCGCGTGTGTGTGTGTGTGTGTGTGTGTGTGTGTGTGTGTGTGTGTGTGTGTGTGTGTGTATGTGTGTGTGTATGTGAACTTTAAAATTCTTAAAGCATGTTCCATTATGGTTTTCCTCAGGAACCCTGGGACCTAACAGTAATTTCCTCACCAAATGCTGCCTGACAAAACTAGTTTATTCTCTCCCTCTCTCTCTCTCTCTCTCTCTGTTTTGTATCTTGGCCCTTACCTAAGATGCCGGTGGCATGCGTTCAATCATACATGCTCCGTTTTTTCACTTAAGGAGCAAGTTTAAACAGAGAAGAGATTTATTTTACATTAGTGTACAGGCACGGCCCGGAAGTTTAATGTGTTTTCGTGTGTTTTAATGTACATTTGATGCATCTTGGGTGAAGCTTAATAAAATATTTAATGATAAAGGAGGTGATGTGTCGTCTTTACATAGCTGTATGGCCACAGGTTTTAAAAAAAAACATATAACACATCATATTCGATATGTTGATGATGTAATGTGAAATTTAGTGCAGTTTTGAAAAATACAGTATGTGACTGGCTTGGGAAAATCTGGGGTAGTTTTGAATTGTACTGTAGTAAATTTACAGTACTTATTTTATATACATTAAAATATTATAATGCTTTACTATTTAGCACGATTGTACTGTACATGGACAAGCAATTCAAGCAGTTCACTGAGTTACTATAAAATCCCAGACAACACAAAGCCTAGTGGAACATCTAATGTTTTTTTTTTTAATAGAAGAAGAAGAATTGTAAAAGTTTCTTTAACCCAATTCCAGTCATTTCATCAATCTTCTTAATTAGTCTAACCCTTCTACAGTAAAACAGTAGATTTATTTGGCGAGGCAGTGTATTTAATTGCAAATATTTCAGTATGTTACTGAGGAAAAGCAAAAAATAACAGAAATCATCTGTAAATATATTAAAGTTCTATACCTGTTAGTAGATAAGGACATGACTAAGGCAGATGCACCACATGATTAAATGTAATAATTTTGGTTGCACTATTTGGAAATAGATATTTGTTTATGGAAGGAGTCTCCAGTGTCAGTGCTATATAATTTTAAAATCATTAAAATTGATAAAATATGAATTGACAACTGCATCACTGGTTAGTTTTCTATAACCACATGACCCACAAGTGTTTTTATTCCATAACACCATAGGATTGTCCGGTCACACAGCACCTTCTAATCTCAAGTGTGTTACAGTTATGAATACAGGTGATGGAATATTTTTTCCTGAATATTTAGGAAACTTTTGAGTTAGTGCTCATACTTCTGCATCTCAGTGAGCACATGGTTCATGCATTAATGAGTATGTGTCAGGTTTGTCCATTCTATCAAGCGTCCAGTGTTGCTAACAATGTCATTATCCAGCCTACCGATGCTAAACAGATATGAAATGGTGCCACTTTGTGTCACAAATTTTTTGATTCAGACGAGGTCAGGAAAACTGAGCCTCTGTCTCATTTCGCTCATACACACACTGTATCACTTTCAGGGAGAGGACAGGACATTGTGAAAATAATACAAATCTTAAAGTTACATAAATGCTGCATACGGTATACATTATAACTCACTCATCTTCTTCCTTCTCTCATCCATTCACTCAAACATTTACCCACTCTCACTTTTTCACTTATGAGTATTTGTGGTTATGTCACTTATTTCCTCCTTGATTTATTCAATTACTTATTCAATTACTCACTAACATAACTCATTTATTCATTTAATTAATCACTCACTTACTGAATATAGTGACTCACGCAGGTACTCAGTCACTCATTCAGTCACTTGCTTGGTACTCACTAAGTCACTTATTCAGCTACTTATTCAGGTATAGTGTACTTACTGTAGAGTGTCAGTAACTAATTCAATCACTCACTCAGTAACTCATTCATTCACTCACTCAGTAACTAAGTCAGGCACTTTATCATTCACTCAGGTACTCACTCAGTCACTGCTTCAGTTTCTAACCCAGGTATTCAGTCTTACTCATCCACTCACTCAGGTATTTACTTAGACACTTACTCATTATTCATCACTTAGGTATTCACTCAGTCACTTAATCATCCGCTCACTCAGGTATTCACTCAGTCACTTCATCATCCACTCACTCAGGTATTCACTCAGTCACTTCATCATCCACTCACTCAGGTATTCACTCAGTCACTTCATCATCCCCTCACTCAGGTATTCACTCAGTCACTTCATCATCCCCTCACTCAGGTATTCACTCAGTCACTTAATCATCCGCTCACTCAGGTATTCACTCAGTCACTTAATCATCCGCTCACTCAGGTATTCACTCAGTCACTTAATCATCCACTCACTCAGGTATTTACTCAGTCACTTCATCATCCACTCACTCAGGTATTCACTAAGTCACTTAATCATCCCCTCACTCAGGTATTCACTCAGTCACTTAATCATCCGCTCACTCAGGTATTCACTCAGTCACTTAATCATCCGCTCACTCAGGTATTCACTCAGTCACTTAATCATCCGCTCACTCAGGTATTTACTCAGTCACTTCATCATCCACTCACTCAGGTATTCACTCAGTCACTTAATCACCCACTCACTCAGGTATTCACTCAGTCACTTAATCACCCACTCACTCAGGTATTCACTCAGTCACTTAATCATCCACTCACTCGGGTATTCACTCAGTCACTTAATCACCCCCTCACTCAGGTATTCACTCAGTCACTTAATCATCCGCTCACTCAGGTATTCACTCAGTCACTTAATCATCCGCTCACTCAGGTATTCACTCAGTCACTTAATCATCCACTCACTCAGGTATTCACTCAGTCACTTAATCATCCACTCACTCAGGTATTCACTCAGTCACTTAATCATCCGCTCACTCAGGTATTCACTCAGTCACTTAATCATCCGCTCACTCAGGGATTCACTCAGTCACTTAATCACCCCCTCACTCAGGGATTCACTCAGTCACTTAATCATCCACTCACTCAGGTATTTACTCAGTCACTTCATCATCCACTCACTCAGGTATTCACTAAGTCACTTAATCATCCGCTCACTCAGGTATTCACTCAGTCACTTAATCACCCCCTCACTCAGGTATTCACTCAGTCACTTAATCACCCCCTCACTCAGGTATTCACTCAGTCACTTAATCATCCACTCACTCATGTATTTACTCAGTCACTTAATCATCCACTCACTCATGTATTTACTCAGTCACTTCAACATCCACTCACTCAGGTATTCACTCAGTCACTTAATCATCCGCTCACTCAGGTATTCACTCAGTCACTTAATCACCCCCTCACTCAGGTATTCACTCAGTCACTTCATCATCCACTCACTCAGATATTCACTCAGTCACTTAATCATACACTCACTCAGGTATTTACTCAGTCACTTAATCATACACTCACTCAGGTATTTACTCAGTCACTTAATCATACACTCACTCAGGTATTCACTCAGTCACTTAATCATACACTCACTCAGGTTTTCACTCAGTCACTTAATCATCCACTCACTCAGGTATTCACTCAGTCACTTAATCATCCCCTCACTCAGGTATTCACTCAGTCACTTAATCATCCCCTCACTCAGGTATTCACTCAGTCACTTAATCATCCACTCACTCAGGTATTCACTCAGTCACTTAATCATCCCCTCACTCAGGTATTCACTCAGTCACTTAATCATCCACTCACTCAGGTATTCACTCAGTCACTTAATCATCCACTCACTCAGGTATTCACTCAGTCACTTAATCATACACTCACTCAGGTATTCACTCAGTCACTTAATCATACACTCACTCAGGTATTCACTCAGTCACTTAATCATACACTCACTCAGGTATTCACTCAGTCACTTAATCATACACTCACTCAGGTATTCACTCAGTCACTTAATCATCCGCTCACTCAGGTATTTACTCAGTCACTTAATCATCCCCTCACTCAGGTATTCACTCAGTCACTTAATCATACACTCACTCAGGTATTCACTGAGTCACTTAATCATACACTCACTCAGGTATTCACTCAGTCACTTAATCATACACTCACTCAGGTATTCACTCAGTCACTTAATCATACACTCACTCAGGTATTCACTCAGTCACTTAATCATACACTCACTCAGGTATTCACTCAGTCACTTCATCATCCACTCACTCAGGTATTCACTCAGACACTTACTCATTCACTTACTCAGCTATTCACACAGACATTTACTCATCCACTCACTCGGGTATTCACTTAGACCCTTACTCAACCACTCCCTCAGGTATTCACTCAGGCACTTACTCAGTCACTCATTCGTGTATTCACTCATCCACTCACTCAGGTATTCACTCAGACACTTACTCATCCACTTACTCATGTATTCACTCAGTCACTTATTCACTTACTCGGGTATTCACTCAGTCACTCACTCACTCAGTCACTCACTCAGCTATTCACGCAGACACTTACTCATCCACTCACCCAGGTATTTACTCGGTCACTTACTCAGGATAGTGAATCCACTCAATCAATTATATCCCTTTTTTTCTCTGACTTATAAATAAAACAATTATTACATTTAAGGTATAATGTGACGTGCTTGTTAGTTTAAAGCACAAAACCAATAACAATATGAAATAAAAGCATTTAAAATGTCTTTGTAAATAACACCCAAAATGCTCATTTTAATTCATCTTCAGTGGAGGAGAATCCTCAAGCAAGTGGTGTATGTGTCTGTTTGTGTGTGTGTGTGTGTGTGTGTGTGTGTTTATTTTCTCTCTAGTTCCATTCACACATTGTTAATAATTAAGCTGAAAATGAGATATCATCAGATGCGGAAAAACATACAGTTGTTAAACCGAAGGACGAGCTCTAGCTTAACTGTAAACAGAGGAGGCGGTTTAAAAGAGTGACGTTTTATTTGACTTGCTGTCTCCGGGCCGACATCATCATCACGTCGCCTGGGGAACCGCGTCCCCCTTTCATCTTTCCTAATGGACGTTCTGCTGCATACCTGCCGTCACGCGTTAAACTTTCATCCAGCTACATTTAGGCCATCATAAATAGCAGATTAGACAGAGCGGCGTGCTTTAGACGCTCCCTACGGCCGTGCTTCTGCTTTAATGAAGCCATTTCCAGCCTGTGCAGAGAGAGAGAGAGAGAGAGGTACACTGATGGGAGAGATCTGTCATTCTTATTCCCAGTGTGTGTTTAATGCATGGAGCAGGAAGCAATGAACAGACCTAAACCTGTCAACACACACACACACACACACACACACTCGCACAAGTATGATGCATTACCTCCTCACCCCTTTTTATTTGCATTTTACCTTTTCTCCCTCTTTTTATTTTTGTCCATTCATTTTCCTTTTATCTTTATTCCTTCCTCTGCTATTTTTCCTTTTTCTATTTTTTCCATTTTCCTTTTATTCTCATGATGTTCCTATTCTTTCCTTTTCTACTGTATCTATATCCCCTCTCTCATACTTCCTCTTCTTCCATTCCTTATCCTTCCTCGTTTTCACCCTCTCGTTTTTTACCTTTTCTCCTCCTCTTTTCTCTACATGACTGTTTCCTTTGTCTCCTCATCCCATCGTTTTTCCTTTAATAATTCCTTTTCTTGTATTTTTTCTTTATTATAACAAACAGAGAGAGAGAGAGAGAGAGAGAGAGAGAGAGAGAATCCGTTTAGATTTACAGCCTGCATTAGTGCAGCTCTCTTAGGGAACATGTGTCATTGTAACTCAATAGAAATCTCAGACTCGTGTTCCCGTCTATCCAGAGAGCCATCGAGCAGCAGCAGTCGATACAGCGGGACCCGGGGTCATTACCGAGCCCACGCCAGTTCCACGCCAGTCCCACGCCAGTCCTATTTCATTACCGCCGTCTCCCACAAGAGCCACAGTGACAGTTAGCATCACCTCACATCCCACAACATGGCTGACAAACCTGGTCAAGAGAAAAAGAAAAACATACGCAACCTGAAAATCAGCAAATCATACAGAGACTCAGATTTCTCTCTCCAACTTTGACTTTGTATCCTTATCTTTTTCTCCCTCTTTCTATTTATCCCTTTCTGTCTCCCTTTGTCCCTCTATGTCTCTGTCTGTCTATATCTGTCCCTCTCTGTCTCTTCTTGTCATTTTGTCTCTGTCTGTCCCTCTGCCCTTCTTTGTCTCTCTCTTTCCATTTATTCCTTTTTGTCTCATTCCCTCTGTATTTTTGTCTCAGTTTGTCTCTCAGTCTCTTTCTGTCTCTCGCTGTCTTTCTTTTTCTCTCTCTCTCTCTCTCTCTCTCTCCATTTATATCTTTCTGTCTCACTCTGCATCTCCTACTTCATCTGTACCTTTCTGGTTCTCTTTGTCTCTCTCTGTCTCTCTGTGCTTCTTTGTCTCTCATTCCATTTATCCCTTTCTATCTCGCTCTGCCTCTCTCACTCCCTCTGTCCATTTCTGTCTCTCGCTGTCCCTCGCTCTCACTCTATCCTTTTCTGTTTATCCTTGTCCCTCTTTGTTGTCCTTTATATATTTCTATGTCAATTTCTCTCTCAATCTGTCTCTTTCTGCCTATTTGATTTGTCTCTCTCTCTCTCTCTCTCTCTCTCTCTCTCTGCTCCTTTCTGTCTCATTCTCTGAATCACTCTTTGTCCATCTCTGTCCGATTCTGCCCTGGTCATTCCCCCCCACAATCTATCCTTGTTCCACTTTGTCTTTCTCTGTTGATTTTTGTCTCTGTCTCTACCTTTCTGTCTGTCCTCCTCTCTCTCACTCATTCTCTCTCTCTTTTTACCCCTCACTGTCTCTCTCTGTTCCTTCCTATGTCTCTCTCTCTCTCTCTCTCTGTGCCCCTCTCTGTCCCTCATTGTGTCTCTCTATGTCTCTTTCTGATCACCTCTGTCCCTGTCTACCTCTCAATGTCCCTTCTTGTGTCTCTGCTTTGTTACAAAACTCCTGAAAGTCTGCACCCTCAGCTACATCACTTGGGTTTCATAGTCATTTTTAACCAGATGCCTTGCAAAGCTTTTCCTCAAGCGTCTCACTCGATCTCCTATGGCCGTGAGTATGAAGTGCCGGCCCTGCTAGTCAAAACTCGGTTTCCCAGAATGCACCACTACGAACCAAAATGGCTGACAAAACTAATCACATGACTTCTTCACATGAAGTTCTTCTGATTAAGCTCACCTGATGCTCATGCACACAGAACACACACCCACCTGTATATAACCTGGATAAACACCACCTAATAGTTCTCGTGTTGGTCTTCTTGTGTTTCTATGTGTATTTTTCCCCACTATATTTTATATTCCTTCTTTTCTTGTTTTTCACTGCATCATTTTCTTTTCTGAGATCCAACAAAGACAAATGAAGTATGTTTTTCCCCCCCATCATTTCACTTTAACACTGATTACATGACCATCATCAAGTAGTTATCTATTTTCCCCGTTTAAGTCTTAAGTAAGTTTTTACAACAGAGTATCACTATGTTTACTTTAACATAAAAAAAAAACTCAAAGTGGGTTTAATATTTGGTGACATTTCAGAAATGCCTCTAAATATTCAAATGAAAATAATCACTGGGAAACACCACATCATTAACTTTGTCATTACATCCGCAAGAGACTCCAGAGCAAAAGCTATTATACTGTATAATGTATCTTACTATACAGTAGATGGGGGCTTCTTCTTCCTACATGAGGTAAAAGATTCTTTAGATAGTTAAATATCTCTGGGAAAATGTCCTTAAATAAAACTTCGCAGTGTATCAGAATTTCAGAATTCAAACAAGTTTTGGGTTTCCCCTTCCTTCTTTTGTGCCTTGTTATACTAAAATGATAAAGTCCTACTGTAGCTCTTCTACCGTCAGTTCCTTAGAGGTTTTTTCTCTTTCTTGTAGCTCTCATGCACTACAGGTTTATAAAAATGGTTCTTTGTGGTTTAAATGAATGAGTAAATGCTTCCAAGTGACATAACTATTAAAAAAAAAAAGTCTTGGTCTAGATTATTTACATTAGTTTATATGTTGTTGTTTTTTTCTTTGTTTAACATAGAGATCAATGGACTACTTGCACGTATACTCGTGACATACTTCCGCTTTGAAGTAATAGGGCTCGCTGAGTTCTGAGTTCCGGTTTGTCGGCCATTGTGTTGGAGTTTGGAGGAAATGTTCAGAATAAAGTGTGTTTATAGATTTCAGAGACAGCAGAAGGTATAAAACGTACACTGTTGTGTTCCGCTGTGTACATCTTCTGCGAAGTTCAACGGAACTTTAAGTTTTCACAGTTTTCCTTCAGATGTGGACTTTAGAAAACGGTGGCGGCTTGTGAACTTCATACGCCGAGACGATTTTTGTCCAACCAGAAATTTTAAGGTTTGCAGTAAACATTTTAGCAGTGATCAGATTATTGAACCGCAAACACCAGAGGCACGAAAAAGTTCGTAACTGGCGCTGTACCAGTGCTTTTAGCCTGGAATGATTACGCCGTTAAAGCACCGCGGTCCTGCTGAAGTGGTATTACTGTAGCATTCCTGAGCCTTCATTATTAGACCTGACATGTGGTAAAATAGAAGAACTTTCTAATGAAGTGGAGGAGCTGAAAAAACATCTCCAAGAGCTACACGTTCAGCGTGACTGTACATTTACAGAACACGGTACAGGGTAGTATTTACAATGTGTTATCTATATATATACTACTCTTAGTCTACCTCATAATGTTGATGTTGTTGATGATGTCATTCCCACATACCGGTAGTGATAACATTTATGCTGTTTAAAAGTAATACATTTTTATTTATAATTTTTACCTGACACATACAGTAGGAAAACGCAAATGCACAGATTCCCAAATCCCCTGTCATTAGACACCAATAAACTCCCTAATAAGCAGTTGGTTAAAAGCTTATACTGTAGGTTTTTATAGACGTTCTAACTTGGCCCAGGTTTTACATCAGATGTCCTTCCTGGTGCAATGACTGGCACATCTTCCAGTGGTCGGGATTTGGGCATCGGCTGGGAATCGATCCTGGACCATCTACAAGGCAGAAGAAACACCTATGAACCACCAATGCCCTCTTCACCCCTACTATAATCATGCTCTTTTATTTACCCTGTTGATGGTAACATGGTTCCTCTTGGGTTCTTTGGTTGGTTAAATAGTTCTCTCTCTACTCCTGGAAGGCGTGTTGGTCCATCACATGGCACACAAGAACACACAATATGGGCAATTTGGAAATTCCAACGAGCCTAACCTGCAAGGCCTTGGACTGTGCAAACTCCACAAACACAGGAATCAAACCCTCAACCATGGAGGTGCCAGGCTTCAGTGTTAACCACCGTGTCACCCAGATAGGAAATACGTTTTCATACACCATTTAACTGATTTATTAACAGCTTCACAGCTTTTGTGACATCATCTTAAATATATTTATAGGAATAATTCAAATTTGCAAATTGCAGATAAAACAGAGATGACACACACACACACAAAGCACTTCAGAACCAACAAACAAGCTAATTAGGGAAAAAAAAGCCATCGCAATGATGCAAATGACTGCTGTTTGCCTTTGCTTCTCTATCACACCCATCACACTGAATTGCACACTCTATCACACACACACACACACATTTAATTTGATGTACTGAGTGAATTGACTTGTCACGTCTCCAATGAGCTCCAGCAGGCCGTGTGAGCTGAACGTGTGGCCGTTTGCCCTCAGGTACAGCGGACAGTGAGCTCTGGGCGGCGGCCAAGCGCAGCATCTGTCCACCCGGATTGACCAATAAAAACGCACTATTCTCATAAACAACAATATTCAGACAAATGGAGAGCAATGAAGGACGTATTCATATCCAAATCCACACACACGCACGAACACGCCGAAGGTCACCGGCAGTCCCTTCGGCTCAGCCAACGCGGTAATTGTCTCTCCTGTGCTCTGCTGTGCTGTGAAGACATCGAACACGACGTGTGTATGTGTGTGTGTGTGTGTGTGTGTGTGTCAGCATGATGTGAAACTGGATCGGGGTTTAAACAAATGATTCAAACACAAGAGGAAGGTAATGCCACTTACGCCATACTTCTCAAACTTCTCTCTGCCAGCGTGGTCTCTCCGGGGACAGCCATGGAACACTTACATATGCACGTGCTCTCAAATCCATCACACACCCTAATGATCTCCGGCTCCGATACGGCGACCGTGCCATCACCGGCCAGCGGTCATAGGTGTGTGTGAGGGTCTCGAGAGTGCCACACCGGCCTAATGCGAATTTAATGACCTGGTGCTGCTGAATAAATGACAGGGACGCGGGCTGAAGGTGACAGTCGCTCAGCTTTGGGGACTTTATTCTCCCTGTGCTTTATTAACGCGACGAGAGCGAAAAACCCGCCGTATATCAGACAGGAGTCGGTGAGAAAGTGGTCCGTCCTAAAACAGGGAGCTGGAAACGCGTGGCGCAAATTGTCCACTCACGATCTCGATGGTGTCGTCTTACAGTACTGACACGTCGTGTCATGAGGAAATGGCTCAGACGAGGCTGACGCTTCCGAGGAAAATTCAATTACACAGGCAGAAATGACTTGTCAGATTCTGAGTCCGGACTGAAACGCGTTTCTCGACATCGAGCTCATCTCGTGTGCTTTTCACTTTCGTTTGGAAAATTAACCTAATAGATAAAAGTATAAGACAGGAAATGATAGACTGTTTGTGTTCGAGTCAAACCGGGACTTTTGATTGATTGTGCAGAATAACGGAACACAGTTATGAGAGTAAAACCTCCCTTCATGTCTCTCTCTATATACTGTATATAATCTCCTGCTACACTAATGCACTCATCCCAGAGTTTTACTAGTGCTTGAATACCATCTGTATACTGCAACCATGATCAGCCTGATTCCCGTCTGAAACGCTGGCCTCCCAGGAACTCCTTTAATGACTCCAAACTTGTGGAAATGGCTTGGAGCGAGGTCAGGACTACAGTAGATTGCGGATGTGGCAATAACTTTTTCTATAACGTTCGAGTGGTGTTGGTGAATGATTGCGTGTACAGTACTTACAGACAGATACGTATTTTCCAAAAGTTTGCGACAAGTTATCCGTTGATTTTCAATGATCAGGGGCCTCCTCGTCCGAGTTTAAAATCTTTGTGCCATTCAAATGCTTTACTGCGGTGGAGAGTCACATCACCGTACTGAAGTCTACTGTATATCAAGTCCTGATTTGACTTGAACGCCCCTCGTACAGGTAGTACGGGTTAACACGTGTCCGACCATATGGTTATACAAAAACAACAAACAACTGTTCATAGCTGTTACATCATGGATGAGAAGAGATAATTTACTACAAGGACATTTAAACTGTAAAAGTACAAACGTGACATTTCTGTTGTAAAACCCATTTTACCAACTACACATGACTTTGTTTCAGAAAACCCACGGAGTTCTTTGACAAAGTTCTTTTCCCGTCACTGCTGCTGGTCTCAAAGATGCATCGCTCCTACTTGATCTAAGACACAAATACATATTTATGTCCAACAAACGCTCGCTTTCATACCGCTACAGGAAGCATCACCCTGCCATAATGCTTTCTTCTTCAACTCTGAATTAATGCTTAACCCAATTAGGATTTAGGCCATTAGAGAACATTAGAGGAGCGGGAGAGTGATAGCTCGGCTGCCGAACGCTCTCTCAGAGAAGTCTAGTCCTGATTTACACACTCCAGACTCGGCAATCTGTCTCGGCGCAAGAGCACGCGATGGTAAACGTCACAGGGTTGCGCTGTAATTGAGACGCCCGAGCACTTAGTGCCAGGTCTTGATGTTTTCCTCCGTCCCAGAGACATTCCGAGATTCGTAATTAGCCAGTAATTTATTTATCACTGATGAAATAAACGAACGGAGTTCATCATTGGTCCCCAGTATATTCACATGCCGAACATGTAATCGTCTAAAGGCAATTAAGCACTTCGTAATGAGGCCAATCCAGAATTATTGCTCCTTTTGGAACAATGTATATACGTTATCCGTGTCAAGATGCGCATGCACACACACCACATAATGCACGTAAAGTGTACATATAAATCTTCCTTTTCCGTCGTTAAACATTCTCTAACGTTTTCCCGTTTAGGGTTTATTCCATGTCATTTTTATTCCAGATGTTTTTTATTCCAGATGTCAGGTTTGTCAATCAACTTTAGTTAGACTAAGATTAGCTATTACTATCTTAAAGGGAAAAGAAAGAGAAAGGTGGTTAATATCCAAAGATGTAAGCTTGAGGATCCGTTAGTACGATTCCAAACTGAGTTTGCCAAATTGTCCTGAATTTAAATTCCTACCAGCTCTTGGTAGCTTTATATGCCGCAATTGGATCCACATTAGTTCTGAAATGTCAATCAATGTAATCACCTGTGACTACGAATTGTGCCATAGCCAGTCCAAATACTCTCACAATCAATCATCTAAGGAGAGTCTGACACCTTGTGATTGGCTAAAAAGCTTTCAAGACTTGTCAAGAACTGATAAGGTTTCTATACACCAGCTAGTATCTACTGAAGCCTACTATTTATTAGTTTATTATGCAGGGTTGGATTTAGCTGTTCATCACCTGTATAAGTGGCTCCAGTGGCGGCACCTCACATCAGCCCAGGTCAAACGGACACAAAGGATTCAGCAAATCTTTGGACCCTACGATATATAATACCAAGAAGCACAAACCGCGTAAGGTGTCTACAAACAACCTACTGTAGTTACAATCCACTTCAAATAACTTGCAAGTAATAGTAAAAACAATAATACATTCCCAAACCACGACAGGTCTGGAGCGCTCCTTATGATTTCCTGAAATATTGAATGATATTAGGATCAAATTTAAGAATGTGGGAAAGAGACTTAACTCACTCACTCACTCATTTTCTATACCGCTTTATCCTGTGTTCAGGGTCGCGGGGACCTGGAGCCTAAACAAGGAGGTTTAGGGCATGAGGCGGGATACACACTGGACAGGGTGCCAATCCATCACAGGGCACACACACAAACACACACTCACACACTCATTCACACACTATGGGCAATTTTGGGAAAGCCAAATAGCCTAACCTGTATATCTTTGGACTGTGGGAGGAAACCGGAGTACTCGGAGGAAACCCACCAAGCACGGGGAGAACATGCAAACTCCATGCACACAGAGACGGGAATCGAACCCGGACCCTGGAGGTGCACGGCGACAGTGCTAACCACTACACCACCGTGCCACCAAAGAAACTTAACTATACTTTAAAAATGTTTAATATAAAGTGCGTTCAAGTCAAACAAGGACTTTTGATTGTGCAGTTTCAAGAGTAAAACCTCCATTTATTTTTTTCTGTATAATCCCCTGCGATGCTATTAGCAATGCTAATGCACATATCTCATGTTTTACTAGTGCCTGAGTAGCATCGAGGTGGAAGGTTTTCTCAGTATCTCCGAGCCATGATCCGACTGCCTCCTTCATGACTGAAATGCTGGCCTCCCAGGAACTTCTTTAATGTTTGGGATGTAGAAATGTCTTGATTCGAGGTCAAGACTGTTACGACTTCTTGCTGAGTTCCTGTAACGCGCAAGTGGTGTTGGATCAGGTTTTTCCACTCGCTGAAAAATTTTATAAAAAGTGAAAAAAAAACTGCCTGAGAATAATCACCTTATGGGTTACAGTAACTCCATGTCAAACCATTCCACCGTTGGAATTTACTTTCTTATAACAGCGTTTTATTTTAAAGTGTTTTTTTATTCCTCTCAATATTCATTTAGTCATCTTTTGTTCCTGTACAAGTTGTCCTGTCTGCAGATAAACACCCGGCACAGATAAAGTGCCCTGTGGCTAAACAGTGACCCTGGTGTTTGACACTGTAAATAATTTGTCAATCACAGATGCTTATTGCTCCATTTAGTGACCGACGGCCATCAGACACATGGCGCAGGACGTGTCGGGGCAGCGCCCTCGCCAAGCCTTTATGCGACCGTCTCCATCGTTCAGCCGTCGCTGTGCCCTCCGTATGCCCTCCGGATGAACACCTGCCTGGCTGTGCCACGCTGCCCTCTTCTCTGTCGCCTAGCTAATGTTGATGAGCTCTCAGCAGTACAGCAGGAGAGGCCATTTCACCCCTCTCACGCCATTAACGGCGCACTAATGCCCCTTCCTACTGCTACAGCCAGCGCAAGCCTGATGAATGTGTACTGTATGTGTGTGTGTGTGTGGGGGGGTGTTTCTCAAGGTGGAGGTCTCGTGCTGTGTGTTTTTTGTGCAGTTGCAAATTAATGCATGTATGTGCATAAATTTCCTGAACACAATTCCTTGGATTTGTTATATTTCGATTTCCACCCATCGAATTCTCAATTCTGATTGGTCAGAATTTTCTATAATAGTAGTTCTGACAGTCATTAGTTAATTATATTATTTATCAGTCACTCACTCATCACTTTATTTTGTATACTTGGTTCCAGGGGGGGGGGGGGCTTTAGGGCACAAGGTGGGGACAAGATGCCAATCCATTACAGCACACACACACACACACACTCACGCTCCTTCACACACTACAGGATAGTTGGGAATGCCAACTATCCTACCCTCCATGTCTTAATGTACTGTGGGAGGAAACCAGAGAACCCGGAGGAAACCCACCAAGCACAGGGAGAACAGGCAAAGTCCATACACGCAGACCTGAAGCGGGAATCGAACCCGGACTCTGGAGGTGCAGGGCGACAGTGCTAACAACTAAGCCACTGTGATGTCTACAGCATATTAATTATAATATTACAACATTATTAGAAAAGCATCAATTGACTAGTGTTGATTACTTTCCTATTATTTTGCATCATGATGAGGATGTAATTAATTTGCTTTGGTTATGAAGACACAGATCAGAGTAAGAATGACAGATTAAAATCAGATCTCACACACACACACACACACACACACACAAACGAGTACATCCCGGCCTGGCCTGTTTTTGCATAATTATATAATTAACTAACTCTGCTTGTTCAATGTGCTCTGAATACATTAGGTTAACTAGTTGGGTATATTTATTACTAATTAATTACAGAATAAATAATAATTACTTGGCACGGGGTTTCGGTATCGGTGTGTGGGTGTACACATGTAAGTAAATGTTATCAATTATGTTTTGGTAATTACGCTTTCAGGGCCGCATTGTTGCCTCCATTGTTGTTGTTGTTGTTGTTGTTGTTTTTACTGTACAACAGCAAAGTGTATATAATCAAGAAAGAGCACCGATCAGTAGCAGCGGTGATAAGCGCATTAGATAAGACAATATTAAGCGTAATCACAGCGCGTGTGTTTAACCTTTAAGTCGACATGGAGGAATAATAAACAGTCATAGCTGAAGAGTGAGAAATATGTCTTTGCTAATACATCGTCATTAACCTTGTCAAAGAGCCACCATAGGAAGAATGGAGGCTCGTCGTCGAAGGCAAAATCTGTGAAGCAAGCAAAGCTTTTTTTTTTTTGGGGTCTTAAGAAGTCAAGGACAAACTGCAAATTATCAGCAATGCCTCCTCTCTACTCTCCACCACACTCATCTCACCTACTTTAATTCGCTTTACCGTACTGTGGACTTACTGGGGGGGTGTTCGAACACTCTTGTGTAGCTTTTACATGTTAAAATCTAAATAAATGACATTTGTACCTAATTCTTGGCAGCATGGTGGAGCACTTTTGATTTGCACCTCCAGAATCCAGGGTTCGATTCCCTGGATTGTATGGAGTTTGTGTTTCTTCCCGTGCTTGGTGGGTTTCCTCCGGGGTTCTCCGGTTTCCTCCAACAGTCCAGATTAGATTAACTGATGTTCAGACAATTTGGTGTTCCCAAATTGTCTGTAATGTGCGAGTGTGTGGTGGACAGGCACTCTGTGCAGGGTGTACCCCACCTCCTGTCTGAAGCCTGCTGAGATACTGTCTCCTCCTGCGCCCCTGTACAAGATAAGACGTGTAGAAAATTAATGAATGTGTTGAACATAATTCAGTTTAATGACTAATGACTTCTTCTTCTTTGTCTTTCGGCTGTTCCGTTTCAGGGGTCGCCACAGCGAATCATCTGCCTCCATCTAACCCTATCCTCTGCATCCTCTTCTCTCTCACCAACTAACTTCATGTCCTCTCTCACTGCATCCATGAATCTCCTCTTTGGTCTTCCTCTAGACCTCCTGCCTGGCAGTTCCAACCTCAGCATCCTTCTACAGATATATTCACCATCTCTCCTCTGAACATGTCCAAACCACCTCAATCTGGCCTCTCTGACTTTATCTCCAAAACATCTCACATGGGTTGTCCCTCTGATGAACTCATTCTTGATCCTATCCATCCTTGTCACTCCCAAGGAGAACCTCAACATATTATATTTCTGATTCGCATCATTGATTTGGCAAATGTTTTTAAATTTTTTGTTGCATTTAATGACTAATGATTGACATGTGCGTAATAATTTTTTCTTTTTACTATTATGTGCCATTATTTGTTTTGTTCAACTTACATATTTTTCACAACTCTTGCCTTTAATTAATACTGTATGTAGATACATGAACCATTTTGTCCTCCGTACTGTTCCCCGGAATGATAGAGTCGTTCACTTATCCGATGTCCGAGTGAAATATGAGAGCAGATAATAATCAACATTTAGTCCCGCCATATGCTCATGACGTCCTGCCAAGCGCTGAGGTACACCGGCTCCGAGTGTCGCTGTGAGCTTTAAAAAAAAAAGTCTCTAAACACATCACAAAAGAACGTTACGTCAAAGAGTAATTTCTTGACACTCTGAGTTGTCTCCAAATGTGTCCTGTTTCGGATTATTTATTTGAAATGATCACATTAGACGGCATTGATAAGTGTTTAAGGCTTCATCGGAGGAGCTGACTGATGGCACTGAGTCACATCTGTTGGCTCAGCTCTCTAATTAGAGCTCCCAAATGCCTCTTTGTTCATTACCACTGCCAGATTTTTTCCCCTAAATCAGCCAAAGTTAGCGATATGATGACCTATGATTGTCCGCTGTGCTTGCCTGCTCACTTGTATTGTTTAGAGAAATGTTTCGATTTCAATTCATTTTAACATTCATTAAAAACAAAAAATTAGACACAGTGCATTCATTCATTCATTCATTTTCTATACCGCTTAATCCTGTGTTCAGGGTCGCGGGGGACCTGGAGCCTATCCCAGGAGACTTCGGGCACTAGGCGGGGTACACCCTGGACAGGGTGTCAATCCATCGCAGGGCACACACACATACTGTACACACACTCACACACCCAATCACACACTATGGGCAATTTAGGAACGCCAATTAGCCTAACCTGCATATCTTTGGACTGTGGGAGGAAACCGGAGTACCCGGAGGAAACCCACCAAGCACGGGGAGAACATGCAAACTCCATGCACACAGAGACGGGAATCGAACCCAGACCCTGGAGGTGCAAGGTGACAGTGCTAACCACTACACCACCGCGCCGCCGACACAGTGCATGCAATAACTAAATAAAAATCTAAATCTAAAAATTATTATGTTTAATACTTACTGTGTGCATTAGTGAAGCAGGAGATTATATAAAGATATAAAGAGCGTTTTTACTTTTATAACTTTGTTCTGTCCTGATTTCACTTGAATGCACATTATTATTATTATTATTATTATTAAATGTTTTTCACAAAAACAAGCAAACAAAAAAAATATATGTACAGTATATTTGTTTATTTTTGAAATTGTATAGTATTTCACATATTTGGAATGAGTCTCCAGTTTCAGTTCTTTATATGTCCGTAACAGTGTTATCTGTTTGTTTGCTTGTTTGTTTGTTTGTTTTTGCCATCTTAGTAACTGCAAAAAAGAGATAAATGTGTGTATAGCAATGAACATACTGTACTGTACAGGAGCACAGAAAGTAACTTCCAGTAAGTAAAATAAATGAAACTTACTGTTATTATAACAAATTATAACAAGTCTCAGCACGGTGAGTGTAACTGCTCCTTTGTATTAGGGCCACATCACATCATTGTATAGTGTGTGTGTGTATGCCTCGTGTGCAGACAGTGTAGCATTTTGCAGTGTGTGTCTGAAACACAGCGAGTGCCCTTCAAACGTTCTGTGTGTACATAGTCGTTGAGAGACAGTCCCTGAAGCAGCGTGGACGCCAACTCTCCAGCAGTAGCAGCATTAAGAGATTGGGTTTGTGAAATGCCGACAAAATGCCTCTTGGACATTTGTGCTGAAGGTAAACAAAACCGCTGGCAGCTGAGCCAATCCCCCTGCCCACGGCGCTGTCTTCATCAGGACAATGCCAGACAGGCAGAGCTGGGGGAGAGAAGGGGAGAGAGAGAGAGAGAGAGAGAGAGAGAGAGAGTCCGAAAGCTTTGTGCTACTTTGGAGATCTGGCTCCTGAGAAGGCGTTTCACTCAAGTGTGTATTTGTGGTTTTCTTTCTTTTTTCCCTCTCGCACTTTTTCTCTGAGAACACGCTGCTCGATATTCCATCAGAGAAATTGTTGGCACCGGGCAGTCCAACTTGGCAAATTCATTAAACGCTTAGTAAATTTATGAGCTTCTCATTGAGGAAGACAGATACAGACTAAATCTGCGTTCACAAGGAATATTTGCAATTCTCTGCTGCTTTGTCTGACTGTATCAGTCTTCACCCTCCTTGACATTTTTCTACATTTTGTCCTGTTGCAACCAATTGAAATGATACCTAATTGGTGTTATATTTCAGCAATTTGCTGTTAAAAACACAAACACAAGATCTACTGTATAATAGCAAAATTCCAATGTTGGCTGACGGTTGTAATTTGGTTGTAACACCCTTGCCAAGACGTCCCCTGTTGTTTTGAAAGTTAGAGTGACTTTGATTAAATTGACCATTAAATGAACCACATAAAATGCCAGACTCAAACAAAACATTGCGTATACTGTACAACCTCAAAACATTGATATTTGAACCTTTTTTGTGTAACTTACCATCTATTCACATAATGTCATCACATCCATCCGAAGCAACTAGATTTTGTGTCGCACTCAGGCCACCAGTTTGGCTATAATATTGTTGTGAGGTCTTTTTTGTTTCTTTGTTTTTTTGCAAAATTGCATCCCATTTATTCAACATTGTTTTGGCGTAATTTCATAAAAATAATAGTTTAAACTTTCAAAAACAGCCAAACATCAATGTTACCATAACCAAATTTTGACAACCAGAAACTCCTTCTTTGTGCTTAACGTGATAAATTCTAAAATGGTCATCTACCAAAATTCTAACTGTAACATCTACCAAACGTAGATGTAATGATTCAGTCATTTTTAAAATAATTGGTTAAAGTATACAGTTTTTTTCATCCCTCCATTTTCCTTAATTCATGGCATTTTAATTATATCCCTTTCAGTTCCAGGTTGTGACACAAAGTTCAAGGGGGTAAATACTTTTGCAAAGCACAAAGGATGCCATGAGCTGAACCGAGTTCATAAATTCACCTTCTCTCAAATCGTTTTTTAAGATCATCATGAATGATTGATGCCTCACCCAAAGGTTAGCTTTTATTGGATGTAATAGAGTATGTTTGGAGATCTGAAGAAGAAGCTGAATTTATGAACTCAATTGGTACCAAAGTGTGCCAAGAAAATCTCCCCACACCATTATATCACCACACCATTACATCACCACCAGCATCAGTTTCAGAAATACTCAGACCACCGTGCCCTGTTCAAAGTAACTTAAATCACCGTCCTTCCCCATGCTGCTGCTTGAACTTCAGCAGATCATCTAGACCAGTTGCTGCCCTGTGATTGGCTGATTAGATGTTTGCGTTAAAGAGCAGTTGATCATGTGTATCTGTTAAACCGACTGGTGAGTGCATGTGTAGCCAATGCAGTGTGTAAACCATATTCATTGTTTTATTCCATTGTTTTATTTAAGGCAGTTTTTCCCAAAGTGTTGGCTGCAGTCCCCTAGGGGTTGATGAAGGTACTGCAGGTGGGCGGCGAAAGACCATTTAAAATGATAACATTAAAAAAACTGTTATTTTTCGAGTAACTAATAAATATGTAACTATGTAATGTAAGTAAGTTTTACGTTACAAAATTGAAAATACTAATTTAACTAAACAATGGGATTAAAATTTCATGACATTCATCATTTACCTGTAATTATCTTCTATTGTTAAATTGAACATCTGTTTGGGTTTAAAATTTTTTAAAACATGGTACAGTTTTTGGTGCAAAAGTCGTTGACTTTGTTGCTTCTGTTTATGAAATGAACGGCCAATGTGGCCATGAATTTGCATTTAAAAAATTCTCAAAAACCAACAGTTTTTAATTTTACTATTCATAAATGATTAGATCAAATAATGAAATGCGCCCCAACAACACAACCTTGTTTGTAAAGAAACATTAAAATCTGTAAATCCCCCGTGCCTTCTTAGTGCCTGCTCTAGGCCGTGCTAATGGTTAATAAATCTGTGCTAACATGACTCTCTAGATCAACTCAGGAAATTAATTTTAGCTCTCGGAACCATAAAACAACTGGTTCTGTCTGTCATGCATTCACCATAATGGTTACCCCGAGGACTTTAAGAGGGTAGTGATGTCACTTAAGCACAGCCAATCAGATTCCTCAACACTGTACTGCAATATGAGACAGGGTCTACTTCAAAATTATTAATCATCACGGAATTAACAAAGTGACTGAGAGTCGTCCAGGCAGCATGACCACTCAGCTCTGCGGGACAATTCCCTTTTATTTAATGTCTCCTTTCACTTATAGGGGCACACGAACAATTATCATTAACTTTCCATCCAGTGGGGAGCAATAAACTCATCAAACCATCAAATATCTCTCTCTCGAGGTCAGGTCTATAAATAAATGCTGCGTTTGATCTGGGTGTGAGTTACATACTGTACATCAGTTTTCTGAGTATAATGTAAGGAATAAATCACTATGCGGCATGCTGTTACTGGAAAATAATAAATGGCAGGTTAGTGTGATGTTACTGTTATCACCCTGAAGTTGATTACAAACCGGATTCCAAAAAAGTTGGGACACTAAACAAATTGTGAATAAAAACTGAATGCAATGATGTGGAGATGGCAAATGTCAATATTTTATTCAGAATAGTACATAGATGACAGATCAAAAGTTTAATCCGAGAAAATGTATCATTTTAAAGGAAAAATATGTTGATTCCAAATTTCACGGTGTCAACAAATCCCAAAAAAGTTGGGACAAGTAGCAATAAGAGGCTGGAAAAAGTAAATTTGAGCATAACGAAGAGCTGGAAGACCAATTAACAGTAATTAGGTTAATTGGCAAGATGATTGGGTATAAAAAGAGCTTCTCAGAGTGGCAGTGTCTCTCAGAAGCCAAGATGGGTAGAGGATCACCAATTCCCACAATGTTGCGCAGAAAGATAGTGGAGCAATATCAGAAAGGTGTTACCCAGCGAAAAATTGCAAAGACTTTGCAGTTATCATCATCAACTGTGCACAATATCATCCGAAGATTCAGAGAATCTGGAACAATCTCTGTGCGTAAGGGTCAAGGGCGTAAAACCATACTGGATGCCCGTGATCTCCGGGCCCTTAAACGACACTGCACCACAAACAGGAATGCTACTGTAAAGGAAATCACAGAATGGGCTCAGGAATACTTCCAGAAACCATCGTCAGTGAACACAATCCACCGTGCCATCCGCCGTCGCCAGCTGAAACTCTACAGTGCAAAGAAGAAGCCATTTCTAAGCAAGATCCACAAGCACAGGCGTTTTCATTGGGCCAGGGATCATTTAAAATGGAGTGTGGCAAAATGGAAAACTGTTCTGTGGTCAGACGAGTCACGATTCGAAGTTCTTGTTGGAAATGTGGGACGCCATGTCATCCGGACCAAAGAGGACAAGGACAACCCAAGTTGTTATCAACGCTCAGTTCAGAAGCCTGCATCTCTGATGGTATGGGGTTGCATGAGTGCGTGTGGCATGGGCAGCTTGCATGTCTGGAAAGGCACCATCAATGCAGAAAAATATATTCAGGTTCTAGAACAACATATGCTCCCATCCAGACGTCATCTCTTTCAGGGAAGACCCTGCATTTTTCAACAAGATAATGCCAGACCACATTCTGCATCAATCACTACATCATGGCTGCGTAGGAGAAGGATCCGGGTACTGAAATGGCCAGTCTGCAGTCCAGATCTTTCCCCTATAGAGAACATTTTGTGCATCATAAAGAGGAAGGTGCGACAAAGAAGGCCCAAGACGATTGAACAGTTAGAGGCCTGTATTAGACAAGAATGGGAGAGCATTCCTATTTCTAAACTTGAGAAACTGGTCTCCTCGGTCCCCAGACGTCTGTTGAGTGTTGTAAGAAGAAGGGGAGATGCCACACAGTGGTGAAAATGGCCTTGTCCCAACTTTTTTGGGATTTGTTGACACCATGACATTTTGATTTGTTTAGTGTCCCAACTTTTTTGGAATCCGGTTTGTACTTTATGAAAGTATCATATCTTGAAACGTTTAATTATTCTGCTACTACAGGATTCAATCAAGGGCTGGATTGATTATTTATTTATGATTAATTTATTAATTCATCTTTTTCCACTAACCCATGGTACACCATGGACAGGGTGACAATCCATTACAGGGCATGCATGCACATCAACACACTACGGGCAATTTCACCTAATCTGCATGTCTTTGGACTGTGGGAGGAAACCGGAGTACTCGGAGGAAACCCACTAAGCATGGGGAGAACATGCAAGCTCCATGCACACAGACCCGAGGTGGGAATTGAACCCTCGACCCTGGAGGTTTGAGGCCACAGTGCTAATCACGCCATCATGCTACCTGTCACAGGGTGCTGTGTGTGGGTTTTAGGTGAGGCATATTCGCAGAGGTGTGTACTTTGAAAGTCTTTTAATAAAGAAAACAGAACATGAACAGAAACTCTCACTTTGGAACCAAGATGAAGTAAACTCAGAAACAAGGATAAAAAACCAAAATAGCAGAAATGCTACAAACTTACAGAACAGGAACTAAGGTAATCAGCTTTACACTGACACATAGTTTAAATACACAACATTTTAATCAAAACAAAACAGAACAGTACTTTTACCAAGATAGGAACTCTTCCAAGCAGGAGATAAGCAGACCAGGAGATAAACCAAACAGTACCGCATAACATAACATAGATCAACTGAAAACACTGCTATTTATAATGAGACTAATGAGCTACCTCGGTTCAGGTGAGCGCTCCCATCACCTGACTGAGGTGCAGTCTGGGAATTGCAGTTCAATAACACAAAATACATAAAACACAACCAAGGAGTCTCTGGGCGCATGGTGCCCCCTAGGGGTTATCTGTGACACCACCTTATTAGTTTATTTATTTATTTAAAATTTACAAATGAAAGAATGACAAGTTCTGCTTGTGATCTCTTAACATTTGGTTCCATGTTGTGGAACATCTATAAATCAAGATAGAAAAGCATCTAGTGCAAAACGGTTCTGCAGGAGGACACCCTTGTTGAGGCCTATGGTATGTCCCAGCCTTATTCTAAAATGGATTAAATATAATTTTTTTCTCAGAATTCTACACATAACACCCCATTATGAAAACATGAAAAAAAAATTTACTTGAGATTTTTGAAAATTTATTTTAAAAAATTGAGGAAGCACGTACAGTATACTGTATATAAGTCTTCGCAGCCTTTGCCATAAGGCTCAAAATTGAGCTCAGGCGCATCCTGTTTCCCCTAATCATCCTTGAGATGTTTCTGCAGCTTAATTGGAGTCCACCTGTGGTAAATTCAGTTGATTGGACATGATTTGGAAAGGCACACACACGCGTCTATATAAGGTCCCACAGTTGACAGTTCATGTCAGAGCACAAACCAAGCATGAAGTCAAAGGAATTGTCTGTAGACCTCCGAGACAGGATTGTCTCAAGGCACAAATCTGGGGAAGAAAAATTTTTGCTGCTTTGAAGCAATGAGCACAGTGGCCTCCATCATCCGTAAGTGGACGAAGTTCGCAACCACCAGGACTCTTCCTAGAGCTGGCCAGCCATCTAAACTGAGAGATCAGGGGAGAAGGGCATTAGTCAGGGAGGTGACCAAGAACCCAGAGGTCCTCTGTGGAGAGAGGAGAACCTTCCAGAAGACAACCATCTCTGCAGAAATCCACCAATCAGACCTATATGGTAGAGTGACCAGACGGAAGCCACTCCTTAGTAAAAGGCACATGGCAGCCTGCCTGGAGTTGGCCAAAAGGCACCTGAAGAAGAAACAAAATTCTCTGGTCTGATGAGACAAAGATTGAACTCTTTGGTGTGAATGCCAGGCGTCCCGTTTGGAGGAAACCAGGCACCGCTCATCACCAGGCCAATACCATCTCCCTACAGTGAAGCATGGTGGTGGCAGCATCATGCTGTGGGGATGTTTTTCAGTGATAGGAACTGGGAGACTAGTCAGGATAAAGAAAAAGATGACTGCAGTAATGTCCAGAGGTATCCTGGATGAAAATCTGCTCCAGGGCACCCTTGACCTCAGACTGGGGCAACAACCCTAAGCACACAGTCAAGATATCAAAGCAGTGGCTTCAGGACAACTCTGTGAATGTCCTTGAGTGGCCCAGTCAGAGCCCAGACTTGAGTCCGATTGAACGTATCTGGAGAGATCTTAAAATGGCTGTGCACGACACTTCCCATCCAACCTGATGAAGCTTGAGAGGTGCTGCAAGGAGGAATGGACGAAACTGGCCAAGGATACAGTAGGTGTACCAAACTTATAGCATCATATTCAAAAAGATTTAAGGCTATAATTGCTGCCAAAGGTGCATCAACAAAGTGTTGAGCAAAGGCTATGAATACTTACGTACATGTGATTTTCTCAGTTTTTATTATTTTTAAGAAATTTGCAAAAGCCTCCAAGTAAACTTTTTTCATGTTGTCATTATGCGGTGTTGTACAGTATGTAGAATTCTGAGGAAAAAAATTAATTCAATTGAATTTACTCTTTACAACTGTAGTGAGCAGAAAAGCTGGAGTCAGATTTGCTATTACAGAAAAGCATATATACACACACAGTGGAACCTCGGATGAGTAATGTGGTTTACGAGTGTTCTACAAGATGAGCAAAGATTTTTAATAAATTTTGATTTGAAAAACGAGCATTGTCTTGGATTACGAGCACCAAGTATCATGTATCACACATGTGCTTCATGTTTTGACACAGAACGCCACTCTCTTTTGTGCTGTGGAATTGTGGGTAATTGCCGTCCCTGCTGGGTCTTAGTGCTCGTCTCTTACTGGTATAAACATCCAACATCAACATCCATGAACACGTGTACTGTTTACTATAACACTGTGACCACGTGTGTGTGTGTGTGTGTGTGTGTGTGTGTGTGTGTGTGTGTGTGTGTGTGTGTGTAAAACATATTTTATTTTGTGTTTGTAACATGTACTGTTTCTTATAACACATGTATGTACAGCATGCGTGTAAAGCAAAAGAAAATCTCATTACAGAGGTTAAAGATAAATTTACTCCGTCTCTGTTTCAGCCTGTGTGAGCTTATGTGCGTGCGCGTGTAATTTGACACTGTGCCGGTTCACACACTCTCTCTGGTCTACACGGAAACTTTGCTCTGTTGCAATTCTTTTTAAAGGTAAAGTGCAGGTTCATTTATTTGTTTGTTTTACTTTACAGCAGTGATTCCATTAGTTTGCGTCACACACATTAGCGATGTTCCTTGCTACCTTTTCCCAACAAAACAGTGTTGCAGGAGAGAGAGGTTGATTTATGACAAGTGTAGTCCAGTGCGGGAGATGCATTGTGGGTAATGCAGTCCGCTGTGTGTCAATGCGAATGTGAGATGTAAGTTAGGATATAGAGCCTGAGTTTTGTTTTCCCTTTTAGTTGGATTTAAGTGCAGGATCCACCCGAAAGTTTGTACTATAGCACGACAATGCAGCAAATAAAAGAACGGGCATTGACCAGTTTGTCAGTCTCATCATTACAAAACACACACACAGACACACACACACACACACAGCGCCTGCATGCACAAGCGGAAACACTTATCTGCCAGGATTTATTTTAACTTTTTTTTAAGTAAAGTGCAAGTTAATTTGTTTTATTTTTACTTTATATTTTGTGTTAATTATTTTTATGTATTTATTTTTTTGGGCTGTGGAACGAATAATTTAAGATTCCATTATTTCTTATGGGAAAATGTAATTTGGTTCATGAGTGTTTTGGAATACGAATTATGCTCGTGATCCGAAGTTCCACTGTATATACTGGATTTTTTTTTTTTTCAAAACTATGAAATAACAATTATGGCATTATGTAATTAGGTAACAACAGCAACAACAAAAACAGTCAGTTGTTAATTTATGCTAAGACATGAATGTCAGCTGTTCTGGAACAGTTCTTCCAAGTGTGTCAAGTGCATTTACAAAACCCATCAAGCACCATGAAGAAACTGTCTCTCATGAAGACCTTCCCAGGAAAGCAAGACCAAAACTGACCTCTGCTGCATTTAGAGTCACCAGCCTCGGAAATCACCAATTAACAACCAGCATCTCAGATTAGAGCCGTTATGAAGGATTTACAGAGCAGAAGAATCATCTCAATATTTCAATGTAATAACTGTTCAAAGGAGATTATTGTATATTTTGGATAAATGCCTTTAGTATTGTTTTACAGTGTAGAGAGAAATAAAAATCCCTGGAATTATAAGGTGTGCCCAAACTATCTTATGGTTTCTGTATGCTTAACAACCGATTGGTACCTCTAATTCAAATGTATCTTGACATAACATTCCAAGATGTCTGTCTGTCTTTCTGTCCATGTCTAACACTTGATCTTCTGATAATTTCCTCAACAACAACAACAATAAAAAAACGTAACAGAACACTCTCACTCTCTTCCCTTGAGTCTCGATCCAGGCCACTCCATACCAATATAAGCATCTCGTGCTGAGAGTCAGATGTAGCACTGAGCGTTTACAGACCCAGCTGTGCCTACCCATAATGCACAGCAGGTTAACCATACCAGAACAAATTTAGAACTCTTTTTTTATAGCACGCTCTCTGTGCTCTAAATATGACTCTGAGTATGGCCTTTGTCTGGAAAAGCGAAGAGAGCGAGCCGGCGTCCTTTAAAGCCGAACGTCCTTCTTCTTTTTCCTCCGCGCCGGTGTCACATGGATGTCCCTTTGAAGGCCAAAGACCATGACGAGCAGAACAGAGCCGTCTCTGCGCTTTCTCAATGACCTCTTTAATGGAGCGCACAGAGTGTCATCTGTCTGCTCCGACTCATTATGTGGATTCAGGCGTCCTTAGTGTCTTACGGCTGTTTAGGAATAAAAAGGCGCATTTAAATGCGGCGCTGTTTGAAAAGTACACATCAACAGAGACTGGAAACTTCCTCGGCAAGACTTGGCAAGTTCCATATAAAATGCATCCACATCTCAAGCATTGCACTTTTCCTATCTAAAGTCAGCCAAAAACCTACTTATTGACATTTACTTTTTTATTTTTATTATTGTAACTTTTCCTGTACATGCTGTGAGGAATAAATATGAAACTATTCAAAAAGAAAGGGAAAAAATAGCATTATGCCAGTGTCGCCCGTGACTTCCCGTCTCTTTGTCAGGCCGTGAATGGGGGATAGAAATCTGCGACGTGTCACTTCCCGTCTTCTTGCTTGGGATCGATAGGAAGCACGACCCTGAGAATCAGCCGGTCAGCAGCACTTTACAAAAACACACTCATCTCTTTCTCTTTACACACACACACACACACACATTGGGGGGTTTGAGTGGAACAAAAGAGGCTGTGTGACATTTAAAAGTAAAAAAAAAAAAGGCAATTCCATGAGGGCAGAAGTTTGTATGGAGTACATTTTTGTTTTTGTAAGAAATGTATTGCATCGTGGCGATTTGTTAGAAAAATGTGATCATTATTAAAAAAAAATGAGTAGACTGTGTGTGTGTGTGTGTGTGTGTATGAATATAAACTTTCCCTTAACATTCCCTTACACATTTTCATGTTCAGCAATGATGCGGATTTGTATTCACACACACACACACACACACACACACACACACACACACACACACAGCTTCGTTTTCTAATTATTATCTGATTGCTCATTAGATATTGTGCTTCTCCGTCTCTGTTTTTCGTAAACAAGCAGTTGTGCATCTGCTTGAGAAGATTTTTTTCCTCCCAGATTTTCCCATGTTCATGATTTTAGATGGTTGTTTAAAGGATATACTGTACACGCACACATGCACACACACACACATATACACACTCCTTCCCCCCCGTCTTAGGCCTATGAGTGCCTATGAGATCTCTCTCCTTTTTTGGGGTAATGACTGTACACTGAGATTTGAAGGGCCGTTCATGACAATCCCATTTTCTGTGTAATTTCATGCTTGTCTTGTTGAATGAAGATATTGGCTGCCGTGAGGCGTCGGGTCAGAGGCTGCCGCTCCCCTCACTCCCGCTCCCCTTCCGTGTTTCCTTTCACTTGATGAAAAGTAATTCATCATTTACACCCCTGAATTCTGCCACTTTTTTCCCCTCCTCGCGCTCTCTCCGGAACAACTTTCTCCGCCGCCCCGGCCGAGTCCCCGCGGTACGGAGGTCTGCTGAAAGAGATAAATCGGTTTAATCCGGAGGCGGAGAGGTGGGGCTCGAGGGCCGGGTCAAGGCGGGGGTGGGGGTTTAGGGGGGGGGGGGGTTCCTGAGGCCCTGAGCTCGCTCACGCTCCTGATGGAGTGTGTCACCTCTCTCACTCCTGATGGAGTGTGTCACCTCGCCCGTCCACTCAGGAAGCCCGCAGCGACTCGGCTCGGACCCCGAAATTGATTTTCTTCTTCTTCTCGTCGAGGTCGCCTCAGCTTCCTCTGGCGGAGAGCCTCGACCAATTGCGTGACAGGAGTTACTTTAGGAAGCCACGCCCCCCGCGCCTACTTGCACAGTAGATTCACTTTTCATTCTCTCTCTTTCTCTCTCTGTATATGTCTGCATATCCTTCATTCATTCATCTTCTATACCGCTATATCCTGTATTTAGGGTCGCGGGGACCTGGAGCCTATCCCAGGAGACTCAGGGCACGAGGCAGGGTACACCCTGGACAGCGTGCCAATCCATCGCAGAGCATGTCTGCATATCTACTTTTACAGTTAAAGTCTTAAACATTAAAGAGCAGCACAGTGGTGTAGTGGTTAGCACCGTTGCCTTGCACCTCCAGAGTCCGGGTTCGGTTCCTACCTCGGGGTCTGTTGCATGTTTCTCGCCATGCTTGGTGGGTTTTCTCCGGGTACTCCGGTTTCCTCCCAAGGTCCCAGGACATTAGCATTAGCCTAATTCTCATTCCCAAGTGTGAGTGAGAGTGTGTATGCCTTGCAATGGATTGGCACCTCGTCCAGCAGGTACAGTATCTACCTAATGTAAGTCTCCTGGAATAGACTTCCGGCTCTATATACAGGATAAAGTGGTATCGATGATGAGTGAGAGAGAGTAAAACACTAAAGGATGTGCTGTTATAGGAAAATAATTAATGACCGGTTAAAGGCGTAAAACCAACCCAAAGCTCATTTTGATGTTGACCTTCCTTTAACAGCAAGTCTCCTACAGTAGTAGTGTTTTATTCCTCTTAGACCGCAGCAATTTACCAACAAGTCCGGATCTTTACTTCATTTATATATGTATATGTATTACTGTATGTTTTTTCATTTGTGTTTTAAGTTGTAATTAAGTTCAGGTCTCCCTGTTAATCCTAATCCTTGCTTATTTCTAACATTAGCCTGAAGCATCAAACGCAACCTCTCGTATCCTCTGGGAAACAGAAGGCAGCCTGGATCTTCTTTGCCCTTATTTTTTCTCCGTTTAACTTTTCTTTTATTAACACTATGAAGCCCTCGGAATACAAATGAACTGAAGGCTGTTTCATCCTGTATGTCTCTGCTGCAGCCAGCAGGCACACAGGTGCCACACACACACATACACACAGAGCAGAACCCAGAAGGCCCATGAGCTATTGTTGCATGAATGAATTGAGATGCCTGTGCAGATGGATGCTCTGCGAATGTCTTTGCTTAAAAATATAATTACACACAACCTTAAGCCACATTCTGGATCTAAATACGAACGTTTAGGAGCATGCTCTTGTGTAAGTAAGACGCACTCACACACACAGAATGTTTCCCACTCTCCTAAAATAAAGTAAGAAATATACTTTCAGATGTACATGTACTGCTTTCAGAGTCTTGGATCCATTTGATTCCTGCTGTTGGAGTCAAAATGGCTCATACTGACTCACATACTGTAAATAAGAAGCTTTTTTTTTTATTCTTTTTGGCTTCTTGAGATCTTTTGGTGCTTGACTTTGTCAGACAGGTTCTATTTAAGTGATTTCTTGATTCAACAGGTCTGGCAGTAATAAGGCACATGTGTGGGAGGTGAAATTTAACTCTGTACAAAAAATCACTGTTCATTCTATGTTCTAACAAATATCTAAAACAAAAAAATCAGGAAGGGAGCAAATACTTTTTTTCATGACACTGTATTATTCATTCATTCATTCATTCATCTTCTATACCGCTTTATCCTGTATTTAGGGTCGCGGGGACCTGGAGTCTATCCCAGGAGACTCAGGGCACGAGGCAGGGTACACCCTGGACAGCGTACAATGTATTATTATTATTATTATTATTATTATTATTATTACTACTACACATGAATGCAAGGCTGTGTTGTCTAACTGAACTTCAGAGGCAGCAACAGCATTCGTCTCTCTTGAATACTCTCTAAATTGATGAAGATAAGATATACCAAGATATTCCTCTTCCAGACTCTAATTCTGCTGATTCTTCCTTCTGTGGTGGAAATGCGGCTCCTGCTCAAACCAGATCTCAACAAGCTCGAGGTCTTCCAAATGCAGTGGCAAAATGCAATGAGATTGTCATCATCCAAGGAGATGCAAACAGCAACCCACAATAGACGAAATGATTTTGAATCGCCGACTGCAATGAGGGTTTGGCCACATCTGCCGAATGACTGGTAGCCGGTTTCCATACAGAATCCACTGGAGAGAGCGGGTGCTGAAGGAATTATGATCCAAACAGGTCAAGGAGGGCCTGAGAAACTGAAGACTCAACTTTTATGATTCCAGGATCACCAAGCTCGGAGACGACTCACGAGCACAGTCTAGGAACTGATGATAATATTTAAACTGTTCCGTAGATGTCCCACAATGTTAAACGTAGCTAAAAATGGATATCATGTAACATTCTTTAATTGATCAAATGGAATTGACTGTAAAAGAAATAGGACAGCAGGGTCGCCTTGCACCTCCAGGGTCCGGGTTCCATTCCCAGCCAGGTTCGACTCCCGTCTCTGTGTGTTTGTAGTGTGCATATTCTCCCCGTGCTTGGTGGGTTTCCTCCGGGTTTCCGGGTTAGGCTAATTGGCATTCTCAAATTGCCTGTTTGCCCTGTGATGGACGGCAACCCTGTCCAGGGTGTACCCCGCCTTGTGCCCAAAGTCTCCCCGACCCTGAATACAGGATAAAGTGGTATAGACAATAAGTGACTGAGAGTCAAATACAGCATACATTAAGTGTAAGGATGTTAAGGTGTGGAAAACACACTTGCCATGGACGCAGTGAAATAGCCAGCACTGAAATCTCAACATAACACACACTCTCTCGAGTTCGCTATACGATGAACATTTACACGCATGCTAACTCGGTTATCTACACATGGAGGTGAGGTCGAGTGTGTGAATGTAGAGCCGAGTCGTTCCCATCGTAAGCCCTTTACAGACCATCAGCCAGGCTTCATCCATGTCGAAATGTGCCACCAGCTTTATGGTGCACACTGATCCCAGAACAGGTCTTGACACCGTCCTGTCCCTGTACATACTGACTCCGAATCAGCAGCTCTGTGGACACGCCGCTCCGTATCCGACACTCTGGGATTTTCTTATTAAAGAGGGCTGGAAATGGGTCAGACCAGGTGCCGCGGCGCTGGCAAACATGAGACCTGCCTCTAAATCTCTCTTCCTCTTCACACGGCGATAAATCTGTTAACTCGTGCCCTGTGTAGTGCATGAGATAGAACATGTGAGGAAGCCAAATAATATCCGGCCCAGAATCCTGCATCTGTCCCCGAACTGAAAAAGTAGATTTCCTTAGAAGTGTGTAAAGAGCTGGCGTCATTTTAACACAACAGATGGGTTTCAGAAAAAAAGAAAAGTCCTCTCTCTCTCTCTCTCTCTCTCAATTCAATTCAGTTTAGTTTAATTCATTGAGTTTTATTGGCATGACCGTTACAGCAGTTACAGAACTGCCAGATAGCAATAAACTAGAAAGGGGGAAAAAAGAGGAAGAAATAAATACAGCAAGAATAAATAAACATAGCATTAAATCACTCAAGACAAAGGTCGTTTAAGGCTGGGGTTTTTTTTGTCTCCTTTGTCTCTTTTTTCTCTCAATCTCGGGATTTCTCTTTGACACACTCTCTCTCTCTCTCTCTGTCTATATCTATATTTCTCTTTCTCTCTCTCTCTCTCTCTGACTGTAGAAATGTTTTTCTCCCTATTGATTCCTCTCTATTTGTCTCTCTTTGAGTCTCCGTCTTCCTGTTTGTTTCTCTCAGTCTTTTTCTCATGTGCAAAAGGATCATGTAGAGAGAGTCCCATCGAGTCTTGGCAAGTTTTCTGACTTTTTACATCCTATGCTTTTTTTTTTTCTCCTTCTTCTTTTCAATTAAATAAACGGCTTAAATAAAAAAAAGTTGTCTTTTTTTTTTTTTTTTTTTTTTGAATAAGCTGTAAACCGTTGAAAGCGATCGAGACCAGAGAGAACACACGCCGACACCCAGAGACGATGGAGAGATCAGCTCGGATGAGCCAAGCTCATTTTAAACCAAATGAATTGTCTCTCTGGCACAACATTTCTCAAAGAACTCTCACAACAAAGAAGATTCAGACTCAGAAGCTGGACACCAGCTGTGTGGAAAACTGACCGATCGTCCTAAAGACCAAAAATATTGAAAGGAATATTAAAAGTTAAAGTCTGGCAAAGTCTCAGTCTTATTCCCTTCTTTCTTGTAGCAACTCTGACCGCGCACTCCTATACATTCACCGTATCTCGTTCTCCGCTTCTTTCCATCTTTCTGGGCTGCAAAAAAAAGAAAAAAAGCCCAAAGAAATCCAGATAAAAAAATAATACTTCCCAATTCTTCACAGCGCCTTTCATCATTATTCAAAAAAATCATTTTTTAATGTAACGGAGAGCCCCAATCACGTCAGGCTCTGCCTGGATCTGATGCTATCATAATTACAATTAGATTACATTATTGTAATCAGAGAAAGGGGCGTCGTTAAGAGAAAGAACGTAAATTGCTTTAGTACTGAGCAAGCACGAAATTGGAATTAATCTCCATTTAGGCATCGTTCTCCTCTCTCACGGAGAGGCGCAAGCGGGTTCTTCCAGGGCATCGGGATGAATTAGAGAAAAAGTAGGAAACTTTCTTTACTTCTGACATTTTAAGTTTTTTTGTATGTGTGTGTGTGTGTGTGTGTGTGTGTGTGTGTGTGTGTGTGTGAAATGTTAGTCATATTAACATCGGGGCTCTCGGGCTTTGAACTGACTTCAGCAGAATTCATTACTTCTGTAATAAGTAGGACTCTGAGTTTATAAGCATGCATTACAAAGAGGCCGAGACTTAGCTTACAGCTAAAATATTCCCAGTGATGCATTTTCCACTGTAAGTGCTGCTCATGTTTTTCATGTTGTTTTGTCATGTTACTGTATGGCTGTACAGTTTTGTTTTGGTCTTGCTATTGCCAACGTCCCCGTAATGTTTGCACCTGTTCTGTATTTAATTACTATACAGCGGTACATCAGGATACAAATTTATCCACAAATAATCCGGTCCACTCACTCAGTCATCGTCTACACGGCTTTATCCTGTATACAGGGTCGTGGGGGGCCTGGAGACTATCACAGGACAGTTCGGGCACGAGGCGGAGTACACCTTGGACAAGGTGCCAATCCATCATAGGGCACACACATACAGTCACACACTCATTCACACATTTTGGGCAATTTGGGAACACTAATCAGTCTAATCTGAATGTCTTTGGACTGTGGGAGGAAACCGGAGTACCAGGAGAACATGCAAACTCCATGCATACAGAGGCGGGAATGAAACTACTAAGCTACTGTGCCGCCTTTAATCCGTTCCAGCCACCCGAAAAAAATGACCAATATTACCAATTTCCATCACATTTTTATATATAAAAATTATATTACAACATTTAGAAAAGGCATGTAAATAAAGTAAAATATGCAATCAATAGACATTAAATAGAAGTTAACCTTAAATCATGAATTCTCTTGCTTTAAAAATGTAACTCTGTTTGCACAACATAAATAAATAAATAATGGCTTTGAAGTTTTGATCGGCTACCGGACATACTGTACTGTACGAGCAACTCGAAATCCGCACAACTCCATCCGGCTCGGTCGCTTGTACGCCGAAAATACTTTGTACGCCGAGATTTCTCTTTGATTGCAAAAATTTCTTCTTAAGGTGAGAATTCGCAATTGGTTCATATTCCGAGTCACCACTGTACTCATGTTCTTATGTTTATTTGCTTAAGTCTTGCTTACTGTAAATGCATTACAGAGCTTTATTTCCTTCCCTCGTTGTAGTATCTCATTCTGATTATGGATTATCCCCGTGTGATGTAGCCTGCATGTGTGTTGACCCCTTGAGCCCTGACGGTGAGTCAGGACAGGTTCATGCTCTCGTGTCGGACATCGGCACACACTGTAGCACGTTTCCACAGGATGGAAATCTGGGGTTCATGGAGTCTATCTCAAGGAACTGCGCAGACCCTGGATGGGGTGACAACACGTTTCAAGACACAAACACACACTCACACGGCCATTTATACATTACAGGCCATTTGAAAGTACCAATTAGGCTGAAACCTCATGCCTTTGTTTGGACTGGGGGAAAGAAACCGGAGTACGAGGAGGAAACCCGCCGAACCAGGGAGGAACATGATTTGACATTTAAACCCCCATCCCTGGTGATGTTTATGTTTAACATTAATTATTTTTATTTTTCTTCTGTTGAGCCGACTTTAAGCATTTATAACAAACTTTACATTCAATTTTAGGAGTCTCTTCTATAAATACAGTTAATACATTTCTACCACATCTTATCTTCCTGAGGTGTTCTATTATTTTTTTCTTAAATATCACTATAGAAAATGTTCTCTAAACAGCTCAGACAGCTCAGCAGTAATTCGCTGATTAAACTTTACTTTCTCCGCTTCCAATTTACCCCCCCCCCCCCCTTTCCTTTCCTTTTTTTAGAAGCGGTCTAAGATTAATGTGTCTGTCGGTAAATTACACACTGTGTGCTCGTTTATCAGGTCAGAGCATCCTCCTTTACACTTTAGCACACTTTAACAGACACACATTATGAGACTGTGAGCTTCCTGTTTTTTTTTTTTCAGGTTTTAAAAGTTTTATCTTGTGTTACAATGTGCGGTATACAAATTGATTAGGGATGGTCGCATTTATGCCACAATCTGGATATAATCCTGATAAACAAGAGAACGTCATTAGCAATGTAACGTAACGTAATACAAAATCAGCAAGACTGATATGAGATAACAAAAATGCTGTCAATGGGAAAAAAAACGACTTCATTTAACATTATAACATGTAAGTGTCCTCAATGATCTAACAAGGTACTCCCATTAAGGGCGGGGCAGGTGTGGCTCAGTGGTCTCAGAGCCCCAACGCCAATGTTGGACCCTTGAACAAGGTCCTTCACCCTCAAGTGCTTGGATACATCCGGATGTCGAACTGGCGACCCGACCCTGCAGACGTGTATCCGTGGCCCGATGTAATGTTAATTACATACCGAGTGATGTCTATTCAGATCTCCTGGATCTCTAATAATCAAAAGACTGCCATCATTTGTGACCAAACAAGAGACCAAGATTAACTATGAACAAGAGACCGTCATTGACAATAAAGCAAGACATTAACAATATAATATTAGACTGTCATTAATAACATAGCAGGATACCCTCGTTACCAAGATAACAAATGACTATCATTAATGTTATAATAGGAGACTCTTAGTAAAGACATAAGAAAAGATTGTCATTAACAACATGTGATCCCTATCCAGATCTGTGGGATTTCTATCCAGATGTAATCCTGATAGTCAAGGGGAATAGACGTCCTGCACTTCTGTACCTGAAAAGTCTGTGCTCAGGGTGGGTGGGGTCTTCGAGGATGGAGGCAGTTTTTCTGTGGACTCTGAGGTACTACATGCTCTGCAGGGATGGCAATGGAGACCTTGTGATCTTCTAGGCGGTCTTCACCACTCTCTGTTGCCGTACCACACGGTGATGCAGTTGGTCAAGATGATCTCTATTGTGCAGCTCTAGAAGATAGTGAGGGCCTTCATAGACGTACCAAACCTCCTCAGCCTCCAAAGAAAGTACAGCCGCTGCTCAGCCTTTTTAACCAGTTTCGTAGTGTTGAGTGTTGAAGTGAGGTCTTCCCTGATGTAGACACCTAGATATTTAAAGCTGCTCAGCCTCTCCACGTCATGAACAGTGGTCCACGAGGTGCTTTCTCCTTCCTCATGTCCACTATCATCTCCTTCGTCTTGTCCGTGTTGAGGGATCCTCAACACACTTTCACCAGATCCACCACCTCCGTCCTCTGAAAGCAAAGGACTTACTAATGATTCTTGTAATATAAGAAACGCTGTGAATAAAAATCCATCACCTTTATACCATGTACACCATGTATTATGAATTTTACCCCTTGATGTACTTATATTTACAACCAACAGGAAGACAAAATGATGTCATTACTGTTATTTAGTTGTTAATGTGACTTTAAACTTGATGATTTACAGTAGCAAATATAATATTATTTGTTAGGAAAATAATCAATGACATTCCGGCATAAACATGGGAATAACCAAGGACCGGATGGTACGATATTACCGCGATACCGATTCGATTTGTATTGCGGTTTATTTTGGTTTTGTTACAATTCTAAACAAACCTTGCAAATAATCCGTCCCTACCACACCAGATGCTGTGCTGTCTGCCGTATGTGAATAATATACACCTGTAGGATTGTAGAAAGTTTGTAGATTGTAGTAAATTGGGGGGGAGTAAAACTAAGTGTGATGCATAACTGAATGGATTTTCCCCAACTTTATGGTGGTACGATGTGTCTGACAGGAAACGCAGTTACTGTGACCATTCAGCAGTTAATTATTTGTCAATCACAGCTTGTCCATAAGTGAGATCTTCCTGTTACTGTATGTCACAGCAATTTATTTATTTTTACATAAAGAACAAAACATTATAGTTTTTGTCTGATTATTGTTACATTTGCCATTGTGGAGCAGTTTTTTAAACAAGCTAGCTACTATTATAACCAGTGTGTGTGTGTGTGTGTGTGTGTGTGTGTGTCATGGCCTTTGTGCAGCATATGTCCTGCTGCTGACTTTGTGACAGAGCGCTACACTGCATGGCAGGCCAGCATAATTAAAGTTCCAATCATTTACCAAACTCGGTTCCGCCTGGCGTCCGACCTGCAGCACGCGGCGCAGTATCGATTTCCACCGACCCTGTCCGAGCATTAGGCCAGAAAGGGAGAGGAGTGTGTGTGTGTGAGGGGGGGGGGGGGGATGAGCATTTTAATCACTTTATATTGCATTAATGAGGGCATTAATGCAATCTTGTAATCTATCTGATGATGAAAATAGAGTGCAATCCAAAATTTAGTCTGGGTCACCAAGTTCACTGCTTAATTTCTGATCATCATCATCCTCATCATCATCATTATAACATCATCATTGTACATCGCTGCATTTAAAACCAGTCTTAGCAATGTCCCAATAAACTAGTTATAATTGAAGTTTAAAGGAAGCTGAAATTAAACAGTGCGATTTTTTTTTTATCCATTTCCAACAGCACTACTAATACAAATATATATAATATACTAACACAACATAACATAGTGTAGCCCCGAGATAAGAATAAATTTTTTTAAGTCTCGACAAAAAATTATAATAATAGCGCAACTCCAGAGTCTCATTAAGCAGCATTTCAATTCACTCACTCGCACTTCATCTATACCGCTTTATCCTATATACAGGGTCGCGGGGGGGGGGGGGGGGGGGGGGGGAGGGGGGGGTTTCCTGGATCCTATCCCAGGAGATTTACGGCACAAAGCAGGATGCACCCTGGATGAAAACCGGAGCACCTGGAGGAAACCAACCAAGCACGGGGAGAAGATGCGCACAAACCCAAGGCGGGTATCGAACCTGGACCCTGGAGGTGGGAGGCAACAGTGCTAACCACTAAGCCAACGTACCACACTCTTTGAAATGTCTGACAAAATGTTTTATTTAGCGGCAGTGCTAGCATTCAGAAGTTCAGAACTTAATCTTACAACTTTTTTTTTCTATTAAAAAAAAAACCTTAATACTTTCAACATTTTACATTAGATCAGGTAAAAATGTAGAGCTGCAAGTGAAGCAAAAGATTTAAAAACTTAAAAAGTGCTATACTTATCACACACACACTATCTTATTTTCTTCTCACTATGCTCGTTTTAGCCTGCTCTACATCTTCGCAGGATGCAGAAGAGATTTACGAGTTCTTCAGATTGAGGTTGAATTATATCAGCCTCTCTGACATACATCTTGTGATGTTTTAAAGTGTGTGTGTGGTGGCAGCAGGGGCTCATCACAACCTGTGCTGAGCATTAAAACCTCATCCGTCCTCCTGTGATCTTTACAAATCGCTCCTCCTTCGCTCACAATGTGTCATTGTCGTTCAGCAGGTTGCAGTTGTACTGTAGCACTGTACTGTAGCACAAATCTCTCTCTCTCCCCCATGATGATTAGTGTGTCAGACATTAGGAATGCCAGTTTTCCGTAATCCCATCCCTCAGGCTTTTGAGCTCTACAGGTATTAGCTCTGGAAATAATCCGCAGTTCCATCAAGGAGAAAGCGGCGTTGGTTTTAAATTCCGTCCGTCCGCTACAGTAGGTGCGAGTTTCTCTCTCCCTGACAGCAGCGTGGAGACGTGCGGAGCTCCGTACGAGTCCAGGATCTGACGGCGTAATCTCAGAGTAACGAGCGCTGCTATAACACCTCGACATGCCAAAATGTGCTTTCTCCAAATCATATTTCTTTCACATAAATATTTAATATACACCTTCATTTAATCTCTCTTCCGAGCCAAATATATAAAGTGGCAATCCCGGATCTTTGGAGTCAGTCAATTAACTCAGTTCAGCGATTCGTAACTCCTCGCCACTATTTATGCCACATTCTATGGAAAGCTCAGTTTAAAACCTTCAAATGTAGAAACAAAATAACATTACAGTATATTGTATTGACATATATCATCAATCGTAATATATATTGTACCTACAGTGAACTTAAAGTGTAAATGTCCAACACAACAGCCAAAACAAAAAATTTTAGCAGAATTGAAAATACTGGAGTCCAAAGCACTACATTAAAGGTAAAACTATAACAACAAAAATAAATAAATAAAAAGGCAACAGGGAAAGAAAAAACACTACAACAACAGTAAAAGCATGACAGCAAAACTGAAAACAAAAAAAACTAAAAAACACAGAAAAACCGAGGTCACACTAGCAAAAGCAAAAACATCACCACAAAGGGTTAACACTAAACCAAAAGTGAAAACACAACAAAAGCTAAAGGACTTCAGCAAAATTGAAAACACTGAAGCAAAGTCAAAAGCATTACATAAAAGACAAAGAATACAACAAAAGTAAAAACATTACAACAAAAGCAAAAACACTACAATAAAAGTAAAAACATTACAACAAAAGCAAAAACATTACAACAAAAGCAAAAACACTACAGCAAAACTGAAAACAAAATGCAAAAAAAATGAAATCACACCAGCAAAAGCAAAAATAGTACCGCAAAGTGTAAACACTAAACCAAAAGTGAAAACACAACAAAAGCAAAAGGACTAATCTCAGAATCAAGATGGCACCGGTGAGGTCGGCTGCCATCACGACTGCTCCGACCACCTTTTGTTTTTGTTATTTAAGTTAGTTTTCAGTGTTTTAAAATCGGCAAAATCACCACCATTGAGTACATTAGGTATGATAGAGGCTTATTTACTCTTATTTCTATTGGTATACAATGTACTCACAATTCAACGTTTTTAACTCCTGGCGTTTTTAAGCTGGCCGAGTGAGATCCTGAGGAAGAACAATGGACGCGACGCGAAGTGGCGGCCCCGAGGGAAACGAGCTGGCGTGAGGAACCGGTTGAGAACTCGTGCACACCGCACACCTCTGCCTAGCATCCGGCTCGCCAACGTCCAGTCACTGGAGAACAAACTCGATGACCTCAGGGCCAGGATAAAGTTCCAGAGAGACATTCGGGACTGCAATCTCCTCTGCTTCACCGAGACATGGCTGAACCCAGCGGTGCCAGACCACGCCATACAACCAGCCGAGTTCTTCTCGGTTCACCGCATGGACAGGACGCGGGACTCGGGGAAGTCAAGGGGAGGCGGCGTGTGCTTAATGGTGAACAACAGCTGGTGCAACAGCGCGAGCGTTCCAAACCTGGAACTACTGTCCATCATGTGTCGTCCTTTTTATCTTCCACGGGAGTTCACATCGGTCATAATCAGTGCCGTTTACATCCCACCACAAGCGGACACTGAAACTGCCTTATGCGTGCTGCATGAGGCACTCACACAGCACGAGACACAACACCGGGACGCTGCGCTCATTGTAGCAGGGGACTTTGCAAGGTGCAAGGGATCTCGCACCGCCGCCTACAACACGGGACTTGCGTCGGGGGACATGGAACCATACAAGGCTACGGCATATAACGGCATATAGCGGCATATAAAGCGGTGAAAGAGGCGAAGAAGCGCTACGGGAGAAAACTAGAGTCACAGCTTCAACAGAGTGACTCTAGGAGCCTGTGGTAGGGATTAAGGACAATAACGGACTATAAAGCACCAACATCCGGTATGACGAACGCGGACGCGACTCTGGCAGATGAGCTCAACACATTCTACGCTCGCTTCGAGGCTGCAGCTAAAGACGCTAGCAATGCTAATGCTAATGGCGCTAATGCTAGCGGCGCTAATGCTAGCGGCGCTAATGCTAACGGCGCTAATGCTAGCGGCGCTAATGCTAGCGGCGCTAACGGCTGCAGACAGGAAGACACTGCCAGCACCGGCAACGCGCTCATCATCACCGAGCACGACGTGAGGAGAGCCTTCAGGCGAGTGAACACCAGGAAAGCAGCAGGACCAGGCGGCATCTCAGGCCATATCCTCAGAGCCTGCGCAGACCAGCTAGCACCTGTGTTCACTGAGATATTCAACATCTCTTTATCTCAGTCGGTGATCCCCACGTGCTTCAAAAAGTCCATCATTGTTCCTGTCCCAAAGAAACCACATCCTGCTTCCCTCAATGACTATCGCCCTGTAGCCCTCACCTCAGTAGTGATGAAGTGCTTTGAACGCCTGGTCAGAGACTTCATCATTTCTTCACTACCCGACACACTGGACCCACTTCAGTTTGCATACCGTCAGAACCGCTCCACAGACGATGCAATCTCTCATCTCCTCCACACATCACTCACTCACCTGGACACTAGGAAGGGGAATTATGTTAAAATGCTCTTCATCGACTACAGCTCTGCATTTAATACGATAATTCACTCCCCACTCACCACCAAGCTGGAGCACCTGGGACTCAGCTCATCTATACTGTATGTCAGTGGATCTCCAATTTTCTGACTGGCAGACCACAGGCAGTAAGGATGGGCGGACATGTCTCAGCTACACTCACTCTCAGCACTGGAGCCCCCCAGGGTTGTGTTCTGAGCACCCTGCTGTATCACCAACAATGATGAGTCGGACTACCTAGAGGAGATTGGAAATCTGGAGAACTGGTGCCAGAGGAACAATCTCCTCCTGAACGTCAGTAAGACAAAGGAGCTGATAGTGGACTTTAGTACAAAGCAGGAGAGGAACTACCAGACCCCCGTCATCAACAGGAGCCCAGTGGAGAGGTTGGACAGCTTCAGATACCTCGGTGTTCACATCACGCAGGACCTGTCATGGTCCTGTCACATCAACACCGTGGTGAAAAAAGCCCGGCAGCGTCTGTACCACCTCAGACGCTTGAGAGACTTTAGACTGCCCTCCAAGGTGCTCAGGAAGTTCTACTCCTGCACCATAGAGAGCATCCTGACGGGAAACATCACGACCTGGTTCAGGAACAGCACCATGCAGGACAGACGAGCTCTACAGAGGGTGGTGCGATCAGCCGAGCGCATCATCCGCACCAAGCTCCCTGACCTGCACTCGATCTACAGCAAGCGGTGCTGGACTAAGGCCAGGAAGATCGTGAAGGACCTCAGTCACCCCAGTAATGGACTGTTCACTCTGTTGCAGTCAGGAAAGCGCTTCCGCTCCCTAAAGGCCAACACAGAGAGACTGAGGAGGAGCTTCTTCCCGCAGGCGATAAGGTCTCTCAATCACAATCACACCTCCACACAGGACTAATAACATCTTTTTAAGCTCACAACATTGACTGGACAATCATGGACACATTCATACACACTTGCACTAAATATTTATACATCTGGACAATTGCACATGTCACTTTCACTAGTCACTTTTCATGCATATTTGCACAACCACGGTCACTTTAAATTCTCTCTCTCTCTCTCTATATATATATATATATATATATATATATATATATATATATATATATATATATATATATACCCCCATATATTTCTACTGTATATTTTGCAATATTTTACAAACCGGATTCCAAAAAAGTTGGGACACTAAACAAATTGTGAATAAAAACTGAACGCAATGATGTGGAGATGGCAAATGTCAATATTTTATTCAGAATAGAACATAAATCACGGAACAAAAGTTTAAACTGAAAAAATTTATAATTTTAAGGGAAAAATATGGTGAATCAAAATGTCATGGTGTCAACAAATCCCAAAACAGTTGGGACAAGGCCATTTTCACCACTGTGTGGCATCTCCCCTTCTTCTTACAACACTCAACAGACGTCTGGGGACCGAAGAGACCAGTTTCTCAAGTTTAGAAATAGGAATGCTCTCCCATTCTTCTCCCATAATACAGGCCTCTAACTGTTCAATCGTCTTGGGCCTTCTTTGTCGCACCTTCCTCTTTATGATGCGCCAAATGTTCTCTATAGGGGAAAGATCTGGACTGCAGACTGGCCATTTCAGTACCCGGATCCTTCTCCTACGCAGCCATGATGTTGTGATTGATGCAGAATGTGGTCTGGCATTATCTTGTTGAAAAATGCAGGGTCTTCCCTGAAAGAGATGACGTCTGGATGGGAGCATATGTTGTTCTAGAACCTGAATATATTTTTCTGCATTGATGGTGCCTTTCCAGACATGCAAGCTGCCCATGCCACACGCACTCATGCAACCCCATACCATCAGAGATGCAGGCTTCTGAACTGAGCGTTGATAACAACTTGGGTTGTCCTTGTCCTATTTGGTACGGATGACATGGCGTCCCACATTTCCAACAAGAACTTCGAATCGTGACTCGTCTGACCACAGAACAGTCTTCCATTTTGCCACACTCCATTTTAAATGATCCCTGGCCCAATGAAAACGCCTGTGCTTGTGGATCTTGTTTAGAAATGGCTTCTTCTTTGCACTGTAGAGTTTCAGCTGGCAATGGCGGATGGCACAATGGATTGTGTTCACTGACAATGGTTTCTGGAAGTATTCCTGAGCCCATTCTGTGATTCCCTTTACAGTAGCATTCCTGTTTGTGGTGCAGTGTCGTTTAAGGGCCCGGAGATCACGGGCATCCAGTATGGTTTTACGCCCTTGACCCTTACGCACAGAGATTGTTCCAGATTCTCTGAATCTTCGGATGATATTATGCACAGTTGATGATGATAACTGCAAAGTCTTTGCAATTTTTCGCTGGGTAACACCTTTCTGATATTGCTCCACTATCTTTCTGCGCAACATTGTGGGAATTGGTGATCCTCTACCCATCTTGGCTTCTGAGAGACACTGCCACTCTGAGAAGCTATTTTTATAACCAAATCATGTTGCCAATTAACCTAATTACTGTTAATTGGTCTTCCAGCTCTTCGTTATGCTCAAATTTACTTTTTCCAGCCTCTTATTGCCACTTGTCCCAACTTTTTTGGGATTTGTTGACACCGGGAAATTTGGAATCAACATATTTTTCCTTTAAAATGATACATTTTCTCGGATTAAACTTTTGATCTGTCATCTATGTTCTATTCTGAATAAAATATTGACATTTGCCATCTCCACATCATTGCATTCAGTTTTTATTCAGTTTGTTTAGTGTCCCAACTTTTTTGGAATCCGGTTTGTATTATGCCCTTATTGTACAGTCTATTTTACTAGTTAAATTTATTTCTTTAGTATTTCCTTTTATTGATATTTATTTTACGTACAAGCTTTTATTTTCTTTTTAAGGTCACTGGCGGTCGTGTAAGCATTTCACTGCATATTATACTATGTATGACTGTGTATGTGACAAATAAAATTTGAATTTTACTACAGTAAAAGTAAAAATACTAAAACAGAAGTGAAAACACAACATCAAAAGCAAAAACACTACTACAATGTAGAAACACTTAACAAAAGTGAAAACACAAGAAAAGCAAAAAACAATATAGCAGAATTGAAAACAATGGAGCAACAGCACTACATTAAAGGCAAAGACTATAACAAAAGCAAAAACACAACAACAAATCTAAAAACAAAAACACAACAGCAAAACTGAAACAATAATACAGAAAACCTGAGATCACACCAGTAGAGGCAAAAACACTAAAACAAAACTGAAAAAACAAAAAAACATGAAAAACAAAATTGAGCAGAATTACAGCAAAATTGAAAACAGTACCATAAAAGTGTAAAAACAAGACACTATAAAATATAGATAATATAAAATATAAAAACACTAAAGCAAACCTAAATGCAAAAACAAAAGCTGGAAAACTAGATGAACAGCAAAACTGTTAAAACAGCAGCATTACCTCGAAAAAAGAAAGTGTTGATTCTCTTTGCTGTCACATCCATTAGATTAGACATGAGGCAAAGTGTCCAATTAGGCCTTGTTTAGCCTGCAGGCAAATCTGATTTGTTTCTCAAAAATGATCTTTAGGACTGACTGTCTACACTGTTCTATGAAAGTGATCAGATCGGCTCTGTTCGGACTTGCAGCCCAAATCTGACACACTGTCCCCCTGGTAATGACACCAGAGTCTCGCATATGCAGCACAATACTATATATCCTCCTACTGTATGTCTCCCTGTGTCTGTACATTCCCTCCAGCTTCGCCTGTACTGATGCTATCAGACATTTTACTTTGTCCTCTGACAAGGGACCGTTGTTCTCCATTTGCATGCTGCAGTTATTCCAGCTGCTCTGTAGAAAGTTGAGTTGTTACGCTTCAGGAGGTCACTGGGCGCTTTGTACTTTGTACAGTATATCAGGTTAAAGCAGTGCACTCTAATGTACTGTGCACCATGATAACCTGCCTTACCTGCTGTATTTCCATCTCCATTTCTTGCATCATTTTCATGCTCAGTTTTTTTTTTTACCATGTACCCACGTCCCATAACACACGATCATGTGGACTTGAACGTCCACGTGGGATGTTGTCGGGTGAGCAGGCCCAGACTGAGACATATCCGTAGCAGATTGATTGATTAGAATCTGATTTCAGACCACCTCTGAAGGACACGTTACTGTATGAACATCAATTCCAAGCTGAACTTTAAAATATCGATACTTACAGTTATTTTGATTTTTTTTTCCTCTTCATTTTCCTGTTGCCTTTGATGTTGTGGACATCCCATGAATCTAGGTTGCTTCTATCGTCTTACTTTATAACATCTATAAAGTCATTCTGGTCATTTTAATTGATGATCACAGAATCAAGAAGTCAGCATGAGAGGTTTGGCTTTTGTTTGGTCTCTTCCTGACTAAAATGTAATATATACATCAGGGTAAAGAGTGGAGTGGTCAGGGTTTGGAGTGTGAGAGAGTAAGAGGTGAGTGGGGCAAGTTAGGAACCATGTGAACACACAGAGGGCAACTGCTTAGTGCATCTGCTCATATGTTGTGCACACACACATACACACACACACACGTCCTCCAGCACAGATGAGGCATGTCTTCAGGACACACACACACACACAGTATTATATCTTCCCTGTGAGTCTGCATATGGTCCTCTCTCCGTCTGTGCTCTCCTTTCCCGCACACCTCAGGCTACACACTGAGAGAAAAAATATGCTCCTTCATGTACATTCCTTCATATGCCAGTGATTATAGTGATCACGCACCGATCACGCACCATGCCACAGGCTGCTTGTAGATCCGTCCTGTACCGAAGTCTGTAGAATGAAGTCTTTATAATTTCAGGTGCCCCGAAGTCACCGAGTCCTGATTGCATATTTTTTTTCTTTCTCGCTATTATTTTGTTTAGATGCCTTTATAAAGTTTGAGAAATCAACAAAAAGTATTCACGCATGTCAACTATTTTTTCCTGAACTATACAGTGTGTGTGTGTGTGTGTGTGTGTGTGTTTTAATCAAAATTCCGATCAGATGATTGTTACATTATAGGATTAAGTTTTATATTCTACAGTTTGGATGAGAACTCTAATGTATGTTTTATTGGTTTAAAACACAGAGCATTAATGCAAAACTGAAAACACTACAGCAGGAAAAATAAAGTGACCATGCAACAGCTGAAAAACAAGAAAAAGCAGAAGAGAGAACATAATAGCAAGGACAAAAAAGCGTAACACAAAGCATAAAAACAAAAAAAAGCAAAAACTTAAAACGCAACAGCAATAAAAAGAAAAACAGCAAAAGTAACAACATAGCAGCAAATTAGAAAACACAACAGCAAAAGTATTTTTTTTTTTTTAAAAAACAGCGAAGTTAAAAAAAATCACTAGCAAATGTAAGAAACGAAAGAAAAAGTGTGTTTTTTGTTTTGTTTTTTAAATCAGTTCAATTAATTTAATCGTAACTTTTTTTTGTCCAGTGCATTTAACAGTGGTCGTTGTTACAAAGCTTACAGAATGAAACATTTATGGAAATAAATTTGAACAATAGGAACAATGTATAGACTCCAATGATCAGTTTCTCCCTGATGAGGAAGCAGAGGATGAAAAAAAAAAAAAACCTGCTGAGATGGCAATACGAAGAAACCCCGAGAGGAACCAGAGACAACAGGGAACCCATTCTCATTTGGCAAATTTGGCAAAACCTGCAAAAATTAAAACACAACAGCAAATTTGAAAAGAAGAGCAAATATGAGCAGGCAACAGCAAAAATCAAATCACAGCAACAAATTTAGGAAACGCAACAGCAAATCTGAAAAAGTGACAACCTGAAGTTTGAACAGACAACAGAAAATGATAGAGGATAAATGTGCTTATTGTGTTTATCCAGGCGGCTCAGCCAATCAGATTTACAACAGAAACGTTGTTTGAGAAACTAACACAAGCTGAAGACTTCCGTATTGAAGTTTATGCCACAGCGAGCTCACCCATTGGCTGATTGTCATTTTTTGTTGTTGTTGTTGTTCAGAGTGAAAAGCGTAGTTTAGCGTATTTGTCTTCGTCAATAAATCGCGAGGCGGATTAACACGAGAAACACTCCCGCGTTTGATTCAATTTCCATCTGCCGAAGCTTAGCTGGAATGATTACGGGTGTATCTGCAGGATTGGATAATTCCGGTGCGGAGAGAAAAGCTTACACCTGCTCGGGAGAATTAAGCTGAAGCCTTAATGAACATTTAGACCCGTCAAGCACAGCAGATAACTGCACTGGCGAAACCTGCACATCCGCTCAGCACTTCATTCCAGCTGAGACACTCACACACACGCACGCACACACACACACACCTGTGCTTGAGAGATAGAGTGAGTAAAAATTTGAAATTTCTTTTTTTTTTTTTTGTATGATGCACAACAATGATCCTAATTTCTTTTAATAATGCTTCCAGAAAACAAGCGAATAAATGCATCATACCCAGTTTTTTTTTTTTTTCTTCATTTTCAAATTGCTGTGGTGTAAAAAGAATAAACCATGTCAGCATTTGCTGTTATGTGAACACATTTGGTTCCACATGCTGTGGTCGGCCCTTTTTTTTAAAAAAAAGTGGCTGATTCATGTTTAATTTCATGGCAGCACATTTAAGAATGAAACGCAGCTTTATATGTTTTTTTGTGAGTTACGTCTCACGTCCAGATGTGAAATGCATATTTTTTTTATAAACGTAAGGGTCCGAGCTGAACTGTGAGGTTAGCGAGGAAGACGGCTGCCTGTGTTTCCTTTCGTTCTTTTTTTTTTCTCCATTCTGCTCATCCCCTCCTCCTTCCTTTCTTCCACCCGAGTGCATTCTGGAGCGTCAGGCGGGGGAGTGATGAGGCTCCACGCTAAAGACAGTTAGCGGATGTTAACTTCCCACTGCGAGAATTTCTCCAGGTCGAATGGGAAGCGTTCCACTAATCATCCGCGCCAGGAAAATACCAGCTGCGGCCTGTGCCAGGATGATCGCTCTCTCAGACCTCTTACCGCGCCGCGTGCTAAATGAAAAATCTGCCGTAGCCCCGGGGAGACGGGCCGAGCCGACGAGCGCGCGGGGTGTTTACGTAGACGCTGCGACGCAGCACCCTGAACAGGTTTTCTCCTCCGCTGTTATTGTGCCGAAAAAAAAGGAAAAGCAATCACAGAAGCTATTAGGTTAGAAAGAGGGGGGAAAAAGTGCAGGAAAAAAAAGGAAGAAAACAGTAAGAAGTGTGAAAAAGATCAATGTATTTACACGTTTCATTTGCGGTGAGCTCTTAGAGGCTCATTAATTTAACGCAACTCCACAACTTCTGTCCCTGAATTGTTTCAACCTCTCCTCTCCTGTCAAACACCCACAGAGCCGCGTGCAATTACAGTACATATTACAAGCAGCAAAGAGGAAGAAATTCCCAAGATGCCATATGTTGCTCGATGGCTCGTGCCTACTGTTTCATCAAAAACTGAAAAACCAAACTCATCAGAGAGTAGAGGTAGGAACGTGTGTGTATCTGTGTGTGTGCGTGTTTGTGTGTGTGTGTATGTACTGTAATAGATCTCCATTTGGACGCTGGTCGTAAGCGCTAGCAATAAGAAAGCCGCTCACAGTCAGACGGGCCTAACAAGGGCAATGAATTTAGACCCATTAGACCTCTGAGACCAATAACGACCAATCAGCTCCACTGGTTCACCACAAAGGGGGGTACAGGAACGATTAAAATCTTCTACACACAAACATGTAACAACACAATGATGGATCAGTTTCAGGGTCAGTGTGAGTCTGTCTTTTTAAGTCTTGTTAATCTAGACACTGTTTAGACCTGTGCAAACTGCGGCTGTTTTGTTGGTGTTGTTTGACTGATTTCAGGGGGATTACCGTAGACTATCATGTACCCTCTCCACATCAGATTATGTGATATAAAAGCAATTAAAGAACTGCAATCATGTATAAAAATTATTACACCTCTTTAAATTCTATGATGACATAATAAAAAATCATCTGATCATAATGAGTTTTAGTATTATGAAAATACAACCTCGTCAGTCAATGACTGCACGGTGCCCAGGTCCTGGGGCTGCACCCCTCCACTACCATGCCTGACAATGGGTACGAGGTGTTGGGTTCTGCTGAAATGCTGTTTGGTATTTGCCAAACTTGGCACTGGGCATTAAGGCAATACAACTCCACTTTGCTCTCATCTCTCCACAGGAGTCCAGGAGTTCCAGAAGTCTTGTGGTTTTTTCAGATGCAGTTTTGCAAACTTCACTTAGGCTTCTTTGTTCTTTTTAAACTCCTGGCAACCCTTCCAAACAAACTGTACTTGTTCAGTCTTCTTCTAATTGTGCTGTAATGGACTTTAGAATGTAACATGCTCAGTGAGACCTGTAGGATATGAGATGTAGCTCTTGTTTGTTTGTTTGTTTGTTTGTTTGTTTGTTTGTTTGTTTGTTTTGTATGTTTCTGAGTATTGCATGGTCTGACCTTGGAGTGAATGTGATGAGACATCCACTCCTGGGAAGATGGAAGATTGGCAACTGCATTGAACACTTTCCATTTGTGAATACTCTTTCTCAGAACATTAAATAAATCATTTCATAACCTCTTTCACATTGATGTGCAGAAATACTTACTTCTCTAAGATAATTTCTTATGTCTTTGCCTCTTGGCATTACAGTATGTTAACATACACCTGAATGCTCCAGGCCAGCAAACCAGCAAAACCTCTGCTTTTATAGAGGTCTGCACACCTGCTGATGGTCAATTATTCAAAGGCTGATGATTAGCAGTACCTGACTACCAACCTACTCTCTCAAATCATGAACATGCAGTACTGGAGTAATTAATATTGAAGTTTTTTTTTTTCTTTTTGGCTTCGTGTTAATTATTTTCACTGTGCCATTATTTATTCATGTTCTTGTTTGTCTGAGGTTGGAGGTTGTAAGCCTAATACTAAGACCCACTATGATCAGATGATTTAATTATGGTTTCAAACAATAACACATAGAATTATAAGAGTGGGCAGTAACCCACTGGTTTCTTTCCAATCAGCTCTCTCCAGACCTCCAGCTTCAAGAGGTTACAGCATCACCCGGGAATCGAACTCGCGATCTCCGGATGATACGGCAAGCACTTTACCACTGCGTCATTCGGAGGCCAACCGACTGGTTTCTGAGCAAATCAATTGGACCCTGTATGACCATTGTTAAAAGCGCTATATAAATAAAATTGAATTGCACTGAATTAACTTTTGATAAATGATTGTAAAACAGTCCAGTGCAGAAACTTAAAAAAAGGCTCAATATGAAATAAAAAGAGTAATTTAGACTATTCTATTACACTGAAAGACGGCTTCTAATAGATATACTGTATAGAGACTTGCTACACTAATTCAAATTCTTCATTTTTACAGTATTTTTACACTGTGTTTATAGCTACAAGAAACCAACATGTACAGTATATTGCTGACACTTCTGCAGTGGCTTTTACAGTATATTAATTCTTGCTGTAAATTTGTTACACCAATGGCTAACTAGCATCATAGAAAGATGAAAGTTTTATAGTTTAATCAAATCATAAATATGTAAAGTGTATATTATATATATATATTAAATAAGTGTGATGGACAGCTTGCCCTTTTTGTAATTGTGACTTGCAAGCCAAAATAAATGATAAAGGTCAAAGTAAAAGTACCTTTTGACTAGGCCTAAATTTTTGTTAAAAAGTTATCTCATCAGCCTGGGGCTTCAGGGACTTCTGCACCTTCTACAGTTTCCAGCAAACCTCCTTTCTGTATGTCTCCAAGTGATCCCTCATCTGAAGAACATAGAGATCAGTGCCCACCTCTGCTTTCCTTGGGCACTGATCCTCCCACTGGTTTCTGAGTAAATCAATTGGACCCTGTACAGACCATCAATACAGAAGTTCAGAAGGTGAGCACACAGTAAAAGCTGAGCATGCACTTGAGTAAATTTTTCTACATCTGTACATCCGTTTGCTGGCTTGTAAGCCGAAGATGATGGTACCAGGCATACTCAATTGTTGATAAAACTGTTTCATGAGATGGAGTTTTTCTCTGTAAAGCCACCCCAGAAAGCAACTGGACTAGACTGGTAATTGCTTTGGTTATTATGATGGAGTATAGAGGAGCTGCTTCAGGGAATCTAGTGCCTACCCTGTTCTAGGGATCCAAAAATGTCCATATCAGTCCATTCACTCACTCACTCATCGTCTATACAGCTTCATCTTGTATACAGGGTCACAAGAGGGGGCCTGGAGCCCGTCCCAGGATACTTGGTGCATGAGTCAGGGTACACCCTGGATGGGGTTCCAATCCATCGCACACCTTTAAACACTCAAATGCTTATTCACGTACTATGGGAAATTTGGGAACCCCAATTACCCTAATCTGCATGTTCATGTTGGTCTATGGGAGGAACCAGAAGACACATGCCATCTTCATGCATGCAGACGTCAGTCAGGAATTGAATCCAGACCCTGGAGGTGGAAGGCAACAATGCTAACCACTAAGCCAACAATTCAATTCAATTCAATTTTATTTGTATAGCGCTTTTAACAATTGTCATTGTCACAAAGCAGCTTTACACCATCAAAAGAATTATTTAAGTTTGTATGGAATGTGAATGTGTATGAATCAAAATGGTCAGATAGTCCCTGGTGAGCAAGCCGAGGGTGACAGTGGTAAGGAACTCCCTGAGATGGTAATAGGAAGAAACCTTGAGAGGAACCGGACTCAAATGGAACCTATCCTCATCTGGGTGAAACAGATAGCAGGAAATGATCTGCATTTAAACAGTGTGTTACTGTAGGTGGCAGGCAGTTCAGCTATAATAGTTGATGTTAATTGATGTTAAAATGGAGTCCAGTAGTTATTCGAGACTCAGATAGACTTGTAGAAAGTTCCAGTCCTGAACTATCGAATTGTCAAGTCCTCAGAGAAACAGCTGACAACACCAGTCGAGGCCAGAACCGTCTTCTAAGTAGATAGAATCATCCCCAGACACCAGACGCATCCCAAAGAGACTCACGGGGCATCCATGTGACGAGACCTCCAACCAGAAACGGGGCACCAGGATGGGTCAGACAGGTCCGGAGGGTAGAGGGAGTCTGGATCATTGGCAGCTCAGGAATGACATGTGTAGCTCGACAGAGAGAGAGAGAGAAAGAGTGAAAGGGGATGACAGAGGGAGAGAGGGAAGAGAAAGAGGGGGAGAAAGAGAAGAAGAGGAGAGATGGCAGTTAGGTATGGTCACAGTCACATAATGTATAATGTGAATGTATATTTACTGGAGAGTGCAAGCAGGGACTCCAGCAGGACTAACTATGACAGCACAACTAAAGGGAGAGCCAGAAGAAAACACAAACATGAGGGGGAACTGAGATGTAAAGCAAACAATCACCTCACCGTCAACAAACCTGAGTGATCAAATGAGAGTGAGGAAGACAGCATCTAAACATACCAGTTCACCATAATACTCTACGTCCATGAGTCCCCCAGATCTGCTCCTTTACCTTATGGCAAATCTATTTATAAAAATGCTTGGCTAAATAAATAGGTTTTGAGCCTAGACTTAAACACTGAGACTGTGTGTGAGTCCCGAACACTATTTGGAAGACTATTCCATAATTTTGGGGCTTTGTAAGAAAAAGCTCTGCCCCCAGCTGTAGTTTTCATAATACGCGGTACTGACAAGCAGCCTGCATCCTTTGACCGAAGTAGGCGTGGCGGATCGTAAGACACTAGCAGTTCGCTCAGATACTGCGGGGCGAGGACCATTTAATGCCTTATATGTCAAGAGTAGTATTTTAAAATCAATGCGAAATTTCACAGGGAGCCAATGCAGTGAAGATAGGATAGGGGTGATGTGCTCATATCTTCTGGTACTAGTGAGGACTCTCGCTGCTGCATTCTGGACTAGCTGAAGCTTGTTTATGCACCTAACTGAACAACCAGACAGTAAGGCATTACAATAGTCCAACCTAGAAGTGATAAAAGCATGAACTAGTTTTTCTGCATCGTTTAGCGACAATATATTTCTTATTTTGGCGATATTTCTGAGGTGAAAGAATGCTATCCTGGTGATATTATCTACATGAGCTTCAAATGAAAGGCTGGAATCTATAATCACGCCGAGGTCTTTTACTGTTGCACTTGACGGAACAGAAAGGCCATCTAAAGTTACGGTGTGATCTAAGATTTTACTTCTAGCTGTATGCGGTCCTATGACTAGAACTTCTGTCTCATCCGGATTAAGCAGAAGGAAGTTAATTAGCATCCAATTTCTTATGTCCTGCACACATTGCTCAACTTTAGTAAGATGGTTTTTCTCATCAGGTTTTGTTGAGACGTATAGCTGTGTGTTGTCAGCATAACAATGAAAACTAATACCATGCTTACGGATTATGTTGCCCAAAGGAAGCATGTAAAGGGAAAAAAGCAGTGGGCCTAAAACTGAACCCTGCGGAACGCCAAACTCCACTAGAGAACATGCAGAATAATCACCATTTAAGTCTACATACTGATAACGATCAGTCAAATAGGATCTAAGCCAGGAGAGGGCTGTACCCTTAATTCCTACTACATTTTCTAATCTGTGAAGAAGAATAGCATGATCAATAGTGTCAAAAGCTGCACTGAGGTCGAGTAATACAAGCATAGTTACACAACCCTGATCAGAGGCCAATAGGAGGTCATTTACTACTTTAACGAGTGCTGTTTCTGTGCTGTGATGAGGCCTAAATCCTGACTGATACAGTTCATGTATGCCATTTCTATGTAGGTATGAGCATAGCTGCTCCGCTACTATCTTTTCCAGAATCTTAGAGATAAAGGGGATGTTTGATATTGGCCTGTAATTGGACAGCTGACAGGGGTCGAGGTCAGGTTTCTTAATTATTGGATTAATAACTGCTACTTTAAAAGATTTTGGAACATAACCAATGCTGAGTGAGAAATTAATTATTCTCAACAGCGGTTCTGTTATTACTGATACTATCTGTTTAAGAAAATGTGTCGGTATAGGATCTAATATACAGGTTGATGAATTTGCAGAAGAGATGAGTGAAATAAGTTCATTCTCTTCAAGAGGAGTAAAGTATTCTAGATTTGAATCTGACATGGCTAGGTTAACATCTGTATCAATTACATTGTTTGGTTTCAAAGCCTCAATTTTATGCCTGATATTTACAATTTTATTATTAAAAAAGTTCATGAAGTCCTCACTATTGCATGATGTTGTTGTGGAGATTTCTGTAGTGGTCTTATTTCTGGTTAATTTGGCTACAGTATTAAATAAAAATCTAGGATTATTTTTATTTTCTTCTATAAGAGTGGAGAGATACGTTGATCTAGCTACACTAAGAGCTTTCCTATAGTTCAGGATGCTCTCTTTCCATGCTATTTGAAATACCAACAATTTAGTTTGACGCCATTTACGCTCTAATTTCCGAGCAGTCTGTTTTAAAGTGCGCGTGTGATCGTTATACCAGGGAGCGAGTTTCTTATCTCGAATAATTTTTCTTTTAGCTGGAGCTACATTATCTAAGGTACAACGAAGTGTCGACTCTAAATATTCAGTCGCCTGATCAAGTTCTGTGGGGTCAGATGGTGGCCTAATCGAAGTTGGTAACTCTGGGAGATTACTGATAAAACTCTGTGTGGTAGTCGATGTGAATGTACGTTTAATACGGTAGCGCGGTGCTGTGCGTACATTATCACTGTGACACACTTGAATGGAGACAAGATAGTGATCTGAGATAATTTCAGACAGTGGAATTGTGAATACATTTCTTATAATTAATCCGAAGAATATTATTAAATCTAAAGTGTGACCTGCTTTATGAGTGGGTCCTACTACACACTGATTTACGCCTACGTAGTCCAGTATGGATATAAATGCTGTTCTCAGAGGGTCTTCTGGATTCTCAAAATGAATGTTAAAATCTCCAGCAATTAACACTTTGTCTACAGAAACGACCAGGTCTGAGATGAAATCCGCAAATTCACTAAGAAATTCAGAATACGGCCCTGGAGGTCTGTAAATCATAATTAGTGGAATCGACTGAGCTGATTTAATATACTTAAATAGACTTATGTTACTATAGAGAATTTCAAATGAGTTAAATTTGTGTCCGTGTTTTTGTACGATAGACAGATTATCATTATGAATAACTGCGACGCCTCCTCCTCTACCAGTTAACCGATGCTGGTGTATGTAGCTGTATCCAGGAGGACTAGCTTCATTTAGAGCTACATACTCATCCTGTTTAACCCATGTTTCAGTTAAACAGAGTATATTAAACGCCTGATCTATGATAATTTCATTAACAATAACTGCTTTTGATGCGAGAGATCTAATATTTAACAATCCTATCTTCAGATCAGAGGTGCCGGCTGCGCATTCAGTATGATCGGAGTTTGTGGTCTTTATGTTAATTAGATTATTGAAACAGACTTTCTGAGTCTTTCTACATTTTTGCTTAGATCGGGGAACAGACACAGTCTCAATAAGGTGAACCCTGAGTGACGACTCTATGCAGCTAGCAGACGGTTGGTTTAGCCTGTCTGTCTGCTCCCTGGCCTGGGCTCTGGATTGTCACCGATTAACTAGACCTCTACTGAGACTATGAGCTATACAGTACTACAGGAAATGAGAGCAGCACCTTCCCGAGTGGGATGGACACCGTCCCGCCCTAACAGGCCAGCTTTGCCCTCAAAGGTCTTCCAATTATCTATGTAGCCCACATTATTTTTGAAGCACCACCTGGACATCCAGCGGTTCAGCGACCATAACCTGCTGTAAGCTATGTCGCCACGTCTCATTGGGATGGGACCAGAGCATATTACTTCATCGGACATCGCCTTCGCTAATTTAAACACCTCTGTAAAGTTACTCTTACTAACCTCTGACTGACGAAGGCGTATATCGTTAGCTCCAGCATGTACCACTATCTTAGAGAACCTGTGCTGTCCTAGAGCCCTAAGATTACCTGCTATGTCCGGTGCTCTGGCTCCCGGGATACACCTAACCACTGCCGCTGGCGCCCCTAAAGGTCTAGCTAATGTCACGTGTCTCAGTATAGAGTCTCCTATAACCAGAGCTCTTTCAGGTTTCTCAGCGGGTGCAGCACTGAGGAGAGCAAACCTGTTGGACACGTGAGGCGCAGAGGAGGTGTGCTCCGGTGGGCTAGCCTTAGCGTTAGCTTTGGCTGAACGAGTATGCCGCCGAGTCGTCACCCACTCGCCCCGCTGTGAGGGCTCTAATGCCGGAGTCGGGGGCTCATTATCTCCGCCTGTGGCACCCAGACTGTCCGCTACGGGAATAACGCTGCTGTCACACTGTCTAACACTCTCTAAAGTCTGGATGCGCTCCTCTAACGCTGAAATCTTCTTCGTCAGAGTGCTCACTAACACACACCTATCACAAATAAAGTTATCACTAATGACGGAGGAAGAATGTCTAAACATCCTGCACTCTACACACTGAACAAGCTGAACGGTAGACATTATAACGTACCTCTGTGTCGGAGTTTTAGTTGTTTGGAGATAAATTCCGTTCTTAGACGAGGAAACTCGCGCGTTGCGAAACTTTCGCGGCAACGATGCGAAAACAGGAAGCTAATACTGTCGCCACCAGATTTAGAGAGGCCAGTCTTTATGAACAAGCTTTTGGGAAATTTCTCCCACACCGTGCCCAGGTGTCGAGGCCATCGGCCACCCAACCTCGACCTGATCTAAATCTCGCTAGACGAGAGGCGCAGAAGGAAAGCGTCAGTAGCCGCGCACCCCCCCGTAAGGACTGGGGTACAGCTCGGCGCCCCCCTCAGGCCGCCCCCAAAAAAATAGACCGCTCTGTCTTCTTTGCGAAGAAGCGTTCCTGAGAGCAGAGCTCAGGACCGTGGGGGTGACCCCCCCCTGGGGACGGGCATATAGGAGCATGCACCCCCAGGAGATCGATGTTCAGTTTCCCCCACCTTTGGTGTTTCGGACAACACCGGTCTCCAACGACACGTTAGTCCTTTGGTCGCATCCTGCTATATTCCAGGACACCGAACCACTAACACCCCCCAGCCCAGTAGAAGTACTTGCACCCCTTTCGGAGAAGCTGGCAGCGTGGAAGCTACTGCCAGGCATATCCCCCTGGGTTTTAAAGACTGTAGAGAAGGGATACAGGATCCAGTTTGCATTTCGCCCTCCGCGTTTCAGCGGCGTGGTCTCCACTTCCGTGATACCGGAAAGGGCGCATTTTCTGAGTTCCGAACTCCAGAAATTACTGCAGAAGGGAGCCATAGAACAGGTTCCTCCTCTAGATATGGAGTCAGGTTACTACAGTCGGTACTTCCTGGTCCCTAAAAAGGACGGGGGTTGCGTCCAATTCTGGATCTTCGCGGTTTGAACCGCTATCTCAAAAAAATGCAACTTCAAAATGTTGACCATAAAAACTATTGTTTCACAAATCCAACCACAGGATTGGTTTGTGACAGTAGATTTAAAGGACGTATATTTCCACATAGAAATTTTGCCACAGCACAGAAAGTTCCTGAGGTTCGCTTTTGGGGGAAAAGCCTACCAATTTCGGGTTCTTCCATTCGGTCTAGCCCTATCACCCCGCACATACACAAAATGCATGGATGCAGTTCTGGCTCCCTTGAGACTCCAGGGCATCCGCATTCTGAATTACATAGACGACTGGCTAATCCTGGCCCAGTCTCAGCAGCTAGCACTTCGACACCGGGATGTCGTCCTAGCTCATCTTTCGCTGGGATTGAGACTCAACGCCATGAAAAGCGTTCTCTTTCCGGCACAGGTGACAACCTACTTGGGCGTCAGGTGGAATTCGATGGCTATGCAGGCACATCTGTCTCCTGCTCGCGTCGAATCCATAAACAACGCTCTGAAGGAACTCAGACTGGACCAAGAAGTGACTGTACATCACTTAAAAAAATGTTTAGGCCTCATGGCAGCTGCATCCACGGTGATACCTTTGGGTCTCCTGCACATGAGAGCTTTTCAGCTGTGGTTAAGAGCCAGGGGAGTTCACACGAGAACAAATCCCCGAAGGCGGATAAGGGTTACGCGCAAAGGACTTCGTACCCTTTCTATGTGGTTCAGACCCCGGTTTCTCGCCTTGGGTCCCACTCTAGGTCCGTCTTGTCGTCGCAAAATGCTAACGACAGACGCTTCCCTTACCGGCTGGGGCGCGGTCTTGGATGGCCGTCCAGCCCAAGGGGTCGGGAGAGGCCACCTTTTCGCATGGCACATCAATTGCCTTGAAATGATGGCTCTATTTTTAGCTCTACAGCATTTCCTCCAGCAGCTGAGAGGCTACCATGTCCTAGTGCGGGTGAACAGCACATCGGTAGTCTCCTACATAAATCGCCAGGGCAGCCTGTGTTCGCGACGCTTTAACCAGCTAGCACATCAGGTTCTGCTCTGGGCTCAGGACAATTTCCTGTCCCTCAGGGCGATTCACATTCCAGGGTATAGGAATGTGGGAGCAGACTTTCTGTCCAGACAAGCTGTGAATCACGGGGAATGGAAACTCCACCCCGAAGTAGTCACTCAAATCTGGGAGAGATTCTCTACAGCAGAGGTGGACCTCTTTGCCTCACAGGAGACTGCACAATGTCCCCTCTACTACTCTCTGACTCATCCAGCTCCCCTGGGTCTGGACTCGATGGCCCATACGTGGCCCAATTTACGCCTCTATGCATACCCTCCGGTAGCTCTGTCCCGGGAGTCCTGGCGAGGGTCCGTCAACACGGTTTGCGCCTCTTATTGATATCGCCCCGTTGGCCGGCCCGAGTATGGTTCTCAGAGATAATATCGCTCCTCGACGGCTCACCTTGGATGATTCCAGTGAGGAGGGATCTTCTATCTCAGGCGCAGGGGACAATATTTCATCCCCGGCCCGAGCTCTGGAACCTTCACGCTTGGCCCCTGAACGGGACCAATTGAGCCAAGCCGGCCTTTCAGCCGGCGTAATTGATACCATCCTAAGTGCTAGGGCTCCCTCCACTAGAAGGATTTATGCCTTCAAATGGAAGGTATTCGAGAGATGGTGCATGGCAAAGCAGGTGGACCCAGTCCACTGCCAAATCGTTTCAGTGCTGGAAATCCTGCAAGAGAAATTGTCCTCGGGCTTGTGCCCTAGTACCCTCAGAACGTACGTGGCCGCTATTTCAGCCTGCCACGTCCTGACTGAAGGGGTTACTGTTGGAAATCACCCTTTAGTTGCCCGTTTCATTCGTGGAGCTAAACGGTTGAGGCCTCCCACTAGAGTCACGGCTCCCTTGTGGGATTTATCTATCGTGCTCGAAGGTCTAATCGACACTCCTTTTGAACCGCTAGAGTCAGCGCTAGAGACAAGCTTCTGACTCTCAAGATGGTTCTTCTTATGGCCATTACCTCTCTAAAGAGGATCGGAGACCTGCGTGCATTGTCAGTCTCCCCACCTTGCCTGGACTTTGCCCCTGGGCTAGTCAAGGCCATTCTGCATCCTCATCCAAACTACCTACCGAAAGTTCCTTTCTCAACCATGCACCCTGTCGTCCTGGAAGCCTTCTGTCCTCCGCCTTTTGTGGATTCGGAGCAGGAGAAACTTCACCTACTGTGCCCAGTACGTGCTCTTCAGGCTTATGTCCACCGCACCAGCCAGTGGCGTAGGTCAGAGCAACTCTTTATATGTTATGGAGGCCGCAACCGGGGGGCAGCCGCCACCACACATACTCTGTCACACTGGGTGAGAGATGCTATTGCCCTCTCCTACGAGGCGCGTGGACTCACTTCGCCTCTAGGAGTCAGGGCTCATTCAACCAGAGGGGTCGTCTCATCTATTGCTCTTGCAAGAGGTACTCCACTGGAAACAAGTGTGTGACGCGGCGGGTTGGTCCTCTCCGCACACATTTATAAGATTTTATAGTGTGGATGTCCATGCCACTCCGGGCTCACGAGTCCTCGAATCAGCTTCCCGGACATGAATCTGAGACCTTCTCGGTCTTGTGCGCACACGCTACACAACCTTGGGGTCCAGACACCTGTAGTGCGGCGGCGTTGGTATTCTCGTTCCCATAAGCATTCTACGCAGCATTGAGTGTAGCCTTGAAAGGGAACGTCTCGGGTTACTTTGCTGTAACCCTGTTCCCTGAAAGGCGGGAACGAGATGCTGCGTCCGAACGCCACACTACCACGTGACCGGACGTCCATTCAGACAAATTAATCTGAGGTTGTTGTTGCCGTGTCTCCGGTATTTATAACCTCCACCTGGATCTAATCAGATGACGTCACCTGACCGAGGTTATATATAGCCAGATAATGGCGTTTTTGCACACATGCTTCACGGCCGGCAATGTGACAAGATAGTTCCCATAAGCGTTCTACGCAGCATCTCGTTCCCGCCTTTCAGGGAACAGGGTTACAGCAAAGTAACCCGAGACGTTCACCATAATACTTTACGTCCATGAGTCCCTCAGATCTGCTCCTTTACCTTATGGCAAATCTATTTATAAAAATGCTTGGCTAAATAAATAGGTTTTTAGCCTAGACTTAAACACTGAGACTGTGTCTGAGTCCCGAACACTATTTGGAAGACTACCAATGCCATAGCAATGCCACCATGCCATAGCAGTTATGGGATGATGGGATCGGTCCAACGAGATACCCACTCGACCTTGTACACTGGGTGAAGCGGTATAGAGGGTGAGTGAGTGGTCCACAAAGGATATATTCCTGTCTGCTCTTGTTGTTACAGAAGTTTCCCAGTCCAGGAGTTTGTGCAGGAAGAGCCAGTCACACACCATCTTGTCTCGTTTGCTCACTAGGGGTCTACATTCATTTCTCTAAACCTTTTTTTTAATGCCAATTGTTGAATTAAGTTGTATTGTATTAAAAGAAAAGCCTTCCAGCAGAACATCTGGTGTAAAACTGCTCCCCCATCTCAAAGACTCTAGAACCATTTGGGAGCGAAATCACCAAACAGTTTGTCTCCATTTTGCCATTGTTTGACACAAATCAGTGTTTTTTTTTTTTTTCTCTCATCCAGAGCAAGCAAAGCTTATCCCATTGGTTGCGGTCAATCTTTCCAGCAAACACTCAGAAAAGCATACTGTAGGTGGTGTGTTTTGGAAGCAGAACAGTGCCAGGGATGAGGTTATCAGCAGCAGAGACAAAATAATAGCTAAGCCCTCTGATAGCACTAAGCTAATTTTCCCCCCAAAAAAAGGATTGATAAATAACATTTTGAATAAGTCCATCTTCCTGTTGACCAAACACAGCGGGTGCAGTCAGATGCTGCCGTTTTTAATCCAATTGGCACCCGATGTGTAAAGTAATCTATGCTTTAGCGATAGCTCTGCGTCTCTCTCTCTCTCTCTCTCTCTCTCTGTGTGCTGTGTTTGCCCACAATGATAAGAACGCCAACCCATAGAGATAGGCTTTAGTTGCTATTCTTCTCCATGATCTTCTTCTGTCTACGTTCATCATCCTACCTGTCTCACAGACCTATTAAAGATTAGGGTCACTAGCAGTAGAAGCTTTTAAGTGACTTAAACATGTTTTAAAATTCATAAGTCAAGAAGGCTTAGGCTTTCTCAGCACAAGTCTTCATAACAATGAGAGTCAGGATACTACATATAAGAATAGCTGACAGCAGGAATTTCTTTCTTCCTCACCAAGGCTCAGTTTGACAAGCTAGAGATTCCGATGGACACAAATCCCACCCAGTCACATCATAGTCATATTTTTGATCAGAGCACGGCATAACATATCGCACCAGCTCCAAATGCAGAAAGAATAAATCTTTTATAAGTACGTAGAGAGACGTAGCGTGCAGTATGTTCTCTAGTATGTCTATTTATTTATCTTTCAACATTTTACATTCATTGAAGGAATCCATGCGTTGTAACAGTCAGCAAGTTCTTAGACTTTTACGTGGAACTCCATAGAAAACAAACTACATTTCCCAGAATTCTTGTCATATGGACAAATGCAAGACTCAATGGTGGCATGCCTGATCACACTGCACCTATGATAAAAGAAGCAATGCTGCTATTGGAAAACAATCAACTTCCAGATGTTCACAGGCGCTGAAAACATTGATCATTTTCCTATAACTGCACATCCTGAATTACTTCACTCCTTACCTTTCAAAGAAAAAGCCACTAGCGCAATATACAATGTTTTTACATTACAGCAATGCGGCTCCAGTGAACAAAAAAACATGCCTCTGCTCGTTTGTTATTCTGCCAGATGTAACAGCACAAATTGGATTGATTTACACACTGCAAGGTTCCCCTTCTTGAGCGTAGAACCACTGTGGCCTAGTTTTCCATCTGCACCACGCTGACACACACAAACATACACGTGTCAGGGTTGTACGCTACTGCTCAGCCCTATCCCGGCACGTCTCTTTGAAGAAGAGGAGCATATGTAAGTTAATGGGCCGTAATGGAGTGTTTATCCAGGAGAAACCTCAGGTTAAAGGCAAGCTGGAGATCAGGATTTATCCGAGCGCACACAGCCTTCATTAAGGAGCACATCTGGATGTGTCGAGCAGACGGATGGGCTAGGAGAAGATTCTCTACAGCCATGGCGCTATCAAACTGAATGAGATACCCCCCCCCCTACACACACACAAACACAAACACACACTCACACACAAACCCATATGTCATGTTCATTGGACACGGAGCATGATCAGGCATCGTTTTCGCATTCACATTAACATGTTGCACAGTTCTTGTATCTTTTATTTTACATCCAAAATGGCGATTGTGATGATTGTGAAGAAACATCCTTACGATCACAATTGCACTTTGTTACCATGAGTATAGCTTTAAGTACTTATTCATTCTAAACTGCATATTAACATTTCCACAAACACAACTGCAGGCTTTTCTATCCACTGGGACAAAACTGTAGCAGGTGGAGTTTTGCTAAATAACCCATAATTCATACTGATATAATCAAAACAATATTGACATAATATTTTGGCATTCATGTTTTTTTAACACACTTGTGACCCAAAGAAAACGATGCACAAAATACTTTCTAACATCTAATAATACTTTTTTTTTTTTGCTTCTTTTGGGGGGGGGGAATAAATAAATAAATAAAAAAACGCCAAAATGGAGATATCTTATTTTGCAGTCAAACTGATCACATACTGTAGATCTGAAAACAAGCTCTAGAATTTTTAATGGAAAACATAATCAAATTATATGTAAAAGACTATAAAACCTGACGTTTGGATAGCCAGTATAAAATTAGTAACAGAATTGATTAGGGTGAAATTTGAAACTGAAGGTTTTGGATACAGCATCTTTAACCTGGCAGTTTTTACCATCACAGTTATTTACCCCCTACCTGTACATTGAAACAATTTCACATTGTGTTGGTGAAACAAATATTTAATATATGTTATGAGATTAAATTCTCACTGTAATTAGAAATCTGCACATCGTACTGAAGTATATTAGATTAGATTGGATTAGATTAGATTGGATTAGATTAGATTGGATTGGATTAGATTAGATTAGATTAGATTGGATTGGATTAGATTAGATTCAACTTTATTATCATTACACATGTACAAGTACAAGGCAAGTTATAAGTTATAAATTATAAGTAGAGTTATATAGTCGAGTATATAACTGTAAGCTACAGTAGGATCACTTTTAGGGCTGAAACTACATTTCCCACAATTCCCAGCCAACACATGGGTTCTCACATCTCCTCACATGGACAAAATACAAGCCTCGTAACCACCAACTCAACTTCACAACACATGCATCTGCATCCAATTTAACACTATGGACCATGAATGGAGCAGCCCTTAAGCTTTAGATATTTTTGCAGAGGTTTCCTTAAAATCAGGTTTAAATAAAGTAAAATGGTTAAAATAACAGTTTCACATGAACATTACATTGTGATGTGTCTATATATATTTGATGATCTGCCAAAACCTTTTAGCTATCGCTGTGATTTTTCTTCCTACACATATTGTACATAGAAATGTTTTTCTTCATTTAATTTTAGTATCTAAAATTAGTATCTAAAAGAGAACGCTGTATTAAACTAAGCCGATTTATCAAATGTGATGGCAAAGGCAGTCAATCTGTCTAAAGACAGAACAAAACCTTGATAGCTAAGTGTTATCTCTTCTTTTATCACTTTAACCAACATTTCTGAGTAATGTGGAATTTTCTAAATTGTATATACAGTAGAAAAAAGATTAGATTAGATTAGATTAGATTCTTTCTCTATTGGACAGTTAAGCTAGAGATACTTACTGTATCTTTTCTAAATGCATTATTTTAAAAACCATAGTTGCTAAGGGGAAAATGCACTTTTTCTTGTGTCTGTTTTTTTCACTCTTCTTTTGATTAAAAGTGCCAAAATAATTTTTTATGAGAATTCCAGCCTGTGAGTGATTTTTGCCATAAGACAAAAAAAAAATCTCAGATTTGTTTGTACAGTATAATCTAAATTAAGGCACTAATGCTGAAACCTTGCATCTGGAGATGTTTATCAATATTTAAAAATTTGAGTCGCTGGAGGAGTGAAGTGCCACAGAGCCGTGTCGGTTTTCCACAGCTGTGAAACTCGCAGCGAGGGTATCGGGAGGTATTTCTGGAGGTATTTGTAAACGTTGTAAATTAAAGGGCTTGCTGAGATTATTTATGTTTTAAAAGTATTTATCTATTAAATGTGTATCATCGAAACAAAGTAAAATAGCTGCAAGCTCTTTTCTCTTCTAAGAGGGTGGGCCAAAATTGAAACCTGATCACCATTATATCTGCTGTGTACCATCATGGTGGAAACTTTACTCAGTACGCCGGAGCCATGATCTGAAATGCTGGCCACCCAGGAACATCTGGATATACTGTAGCTTCATGTGGCAGCTGAGTTCCTGTAATGTGCAAGTGGTGTTGGTGAATGATCGTGTGTAGTGTTCCCACAGACAGATGCGTCTCTTACGCATGTATCATGAGCACTGTTTGCAAATTTGACGTATTGTATAACTTTAGCATTAGCAAGTTTATCATTACACCTATGTGCTTATTGAGCATCTCTTTACAGGTTTGTTCCTGTAAAGAGATGCTCAAGAGGTTATTATATCCAGTACCTTTTAGGAAGAATCTACATGAGCATTAGCAACGTCTGGGGGTTAGGTTTGGTGATAAGGTGTCTTCAGTGAAATCGTGGGGGTTGGGGGGAGGGGGGGGATGCTGGGACCTGACTCTCAAAAGGAACTTTTTTCCAGCACAAATATTCGCGTAAATGTTGAGCTCTGAATATGACCCGATGTGCCAGCTCTATTTAAAAATGCATTCGGTGATTACAATGTACCCTGTGTGAAACCCCAAAATCCTACAAAACCTTTCTATGGAAGTATGTCTGAACACTGATTTACAGTACAGCACCGTTCATTGTTTAACACACAGATACAAGTTCAAACATCATGCTGAGTGTGTGCCAAAAAAAAAGATGTCACACATGGATGTCATGAACCATCTTATTAGAATACAAGGAGACAGGCGAGCATTAACTTTTTAAATGTGTATATATAAAATCTAATTGTTTTATTCAAACACAATGCAAAACAGCTGGAAGGAATGAGTGTAAAGGAGATGTACTAAGTGTGTCAGCATGCACGCACACACACACACACACACACACACACATCACCTCACAGCTTTCTCTTTCCCATAGAAACCCGTATTCTGTTAATCCAACCAGCAGCAAATATTTACTCATGGCATTATTGCACTCGCTGTGGGTCCGTGCCAGGATTACGACACGAGTGAACTGTTAGTATTAACACTTTTCCTGTTTTTTATTCCTAAACACACCAGGATAAATAGTGGCATTGTTAAGTAAACTGAGCGTTCAGCAACTCCTTTCTCCACTGGCTATTGTCGTATATGGCCGAGACCGAGGAGCAGCACGGGACCTTACGAGACACATAATACACTCGGTACAATAAACATAATGCGCATATAGATTCTGCATACACTGCACTGTATATTTGATACATTCATGTTTTTGCTTGTTTGTTTGTTTTTGTTTTTTATTATCATGCACTTGTTAATTTAGCTATAGAAAGAAAAAAAGGAATAAAACATTACATGCGTGGCGTTGTTGCGAGAACGATCAGTGCCAGGTTGGTGTAGCCCGAAATAAAACAGACGTACTGTTACCTCTCAAAGTAGATTAGTTTCATCTACCAGCCTGTCCAGATCGATGGCACCATAGCGTAGTGGTTAGCACTCTGGCCCTTCGGGATCGATGGTGCAATCCTGGAACTCCCATTATTTCCATTTCTAAATTCCCCTTTAGTGTGTGAGCATGTGGTTGTGTGCCCTGTGATGGATTTGCACCCCGTCCAGAATGTACTGTACCCCGCCTCATGCCCCCTGTCCCCGGGGATAGTCTCCTGGTCTCCCACGGCCCTGTACGGGATAAGTGCTATAGAGAATGAGTGAGTGAGAGAATGTGAGCACATCCAGATGTGTTTTATTCCTACGATATGATATCATAGCAATCTGTCGATTCTAACAATCATTTTTACTGTTAAAATGCAACACATTGTTCCGTTAATCCCTAAGTGGAGCATCCACGAAACAAGTTGGATCCTGTTATCAATTAAATTACAACGGCTACACAAACAGCTACACAAACTGCTCTGCCAAAAGGCAAAGGTCACCATTACAGATGGGTCAAATTATTATCCTGAGTCATGCAAAGAAAACATAAAAATTCCTGAAATAGGATTAAGAACTGTCCGATCCATTAGTAAACCCTGCGGGAATTGTGCTGAACCGTTAACTTTGGGAAGAAATCTGCTCAAAACTCCTGAACTACCTTGACCAGAAAGCATTTAAATGTTCGATGAAATGAACGAAAATCAACAGTAAAAATTTGGACAGTAAAAATTAGAGCTGTGATTAATATTTCTACACACACAATGTCAGCTGTGTGACCGTAGGGGAAAAGGCTTGAGTTTGATAGGGAGCATGAAGATTTCACCTTGGAGCAATGGAAAAAGGTCATGAGGTCTGAAGAGTCCAGATTGAGCCCTATTCCACAGCGATGGGCGTGTCAGGGTAAGAAGGGAAGCACATGAAGTGATGCAGCCATCATGCATAGTGTCCACTGTACAAGCCTCTAGAGGCAGTGTTATGATCTGGGGTTGCTTCAGTTGCCTAAGGTTATGTGGCAATAAAATGAAGTCAGCTGACGACCTGAATGTACCGAATGACCAGGTTATCAACAGCTACAGGTATGGAGTTTTTCCTTCCCTGATGGCACGGGGCATACTTCAGGACTCAAACTGTGAAAGAGTGCTTCTGGGAGCAGGGGGAATCATTTTCACACTGGAATTAGACACCACATGATGCGTAGAAATCAAAGTTAAAGGAGGTTAAAAGAATTTTAGATTGGGCAACCTCTTTTTCTTTTGCACGGTGGCTTAGTGTTTAGCAGCGTCGCCCTGCACTTCCAGGATCGGGGTTTGATTCGCGCCTCGGGTATCATGGAGTTTGCATGTTCTCTCAGTGCTTGGTGGGTCTACTCCGGGTTATGCAGATTTGGCTAATTGCCATTCCTAAATGAATTTGCATGGAGTGTGATCTCATGTTTGAATGTTGACCAGAGGTCCTACGCGGTCATAAAAATTGGAATAAATGCAATAATCACCACTGGCCTCCAATTTCCCCTAGTTGGAATACAGGGGTTGATGGATGGGTGGATGGATGGATGGATGGATGGATGGATGGATGGATGGATGGATGGTTGGATGGATGGATGGATGGATGGATGGATGGATGGATGGATGGTTGGGTGGATGGATGGATGGATGGATGGGTGGATGGATGGATGGATGGAATGTGAAGATGACAAAAATACGATCAGCTGACTCATGTACTGTACAAATGAGTTAACCGAGCAGATTCCCTCTCACTAGCTCATTCCAGCAGTTTTTTCCCAGCTCACCCTACACTAAGCTAAAAACCTCAATATGTGTTTCCCTCTAAAACACCATTTGTTCCAAGTGTCATCTTAATGCAGGCAGGTTGAAGATGTCAGACCTAATCTGACAGCAGGGTTTCAGATAAAGTGTTATATTTTACTTCTATTAACAGGTCGTCGTAGAGCTATTAATGCCACAGCAGCATCCTGCAGACTGTCACCTTCGCTAAGAGCTAAAACGCAGAGACAGTTTAATAGGGAGGCAATGAAGCCACATCCGAGCTTGCACAAATGGGTCGTAAATACCACTTATTGTTTTATTTAAATACGAGGGGCGTTCAAGCAAAACCAGGACTTTTGACTGTGCAGAATAACAGAACACAGTTACGAGAGTAAAAAAAACTTCCCTTATTTCTCTACAGTATATAATCCCCTGCTACACTAAGCAGACGCTTGGAGACCATCAAGGTAGAAAACGATCATCGGACTGCCTGCTTCATGTCTGAAACACCGGCCTCCCAGGAACTCTCTTAATGCCCATAACATGTGGAAATGGCTTGGAGGAAGGTTCAGGATGCGGCAATAAGTTCCTGTAACATCCAAGTGGTGTTGGTGAATAATTGTGTGTACAGTTCCCACAAACAGATGTGTCTCTTCTGCAAGTTGGTGGAATGATATCCGGCGTTTTTTTTTTTTCCCAGTGAAAGGTGTTCCATCTGCTGAAAGTTCACGGGTACAACTGCAGTGTGCTCCGGCGCTCCAAGACAGGAATCGTCGTTCATACTGTAGACATCTGGCCTTCTTTGTACTGTGACTAAGAGTCTCATCACCGTACTGTGCTTAGAGTCTTCTGTAAATGTCAATCACAAATCCCGGTTTGACTTGAACGGCCTTTGTACAATCCTTAGAGTCAGCGAGAGATTACATGTGTCTTGTTTTCCTTAATGCTTCAAAATCTAAACTAGATTTCCCTCTCAGGTCTTGTCTAAAGAGTGAAGGAACCAAACTTTTATACTTTATAAGGACTAATCACTGTTACACACATACTGTACACATACGTTTCTCTGCTACAGGTGAATAATCTCTGACTAATCAGTTTAAACATGCACTTTGAGCTCTCTGTTTTTCTGCAACGGTGTTGGTGTCATCTAGCCTGCGTGTGTCTTTTATTTTTTTATTTTAACCTATATACTAAGATACATGTTGATGCTGCATCAAGCTAAGCCTCAGGGAGCTTAATTACATCAAAGGCCATTGTTAAATTCAATACGGTCACATGAACGACCTGAGCTTTCCAACCATATGTTTGACAATCAGAAGATCCACGGAGACACACGAGGACTGTGACACGAAGAGAATCAAGGAGAGCGTGTCAGATGTCTTTCCATGCCGAAGCATGGAGGAATGCAAATGGGTGCAGGAGAGAATAAAGAAAGAAGACGGAGCGAGGGGAGAAGAGCGGCTACAAAGGTAGCGCTCCCTCTGGCCGTTTTATTGACAGAGATGACAACAGTCCCCTGACACTCCATTAATCCTGACCATCACACGCACTTCACTTCAAAACCTAACTGACAGCGCAGAACCAGAACGAACCGAAGATGAAGAATGAGAGAAAGAATAAGGCAAAGAATGCTAGAAAATCAGGGACCACCTTGGTTTGTCAAATACAGCCTTCATTCCATACACAAGCCAGGGGGGACTGTCGCTTTTCAAAGGACATGCAGAGAGACAGGAGAGTAAAGAAAGAGACAGGAGACGGCTCCTCTGCATATGTTTACGCAAAAAAAAAAAAAAAAAAACTGTCATTTCTGGAACAGAAGACTCTTTGAAATGTAAGAGATGCTCTGATCTTCTCCTCATGCTGAAATAATTGAGGCAAACAGAAGAAAAAAAAATCTTTCGCAAACTCCAAGGCCTCAATGTGAACCGCACGAAGACCTCGTGAGAGCCTATAGTCGCCTTTGCATGTGCCTTTGTGTGTGCGCGCATGTGTGTTTACGTGCCCAGCGTCTCCTCTCTTAATAAAGTGTGTTGGATCAAATTAAAAGGTCTTGACTCCAGGCATCTGCCGTCTGGCTGTAACCAATTGTCTCACAAAATATTTACATGATGTCGAGAGAGCGCCGTAATTGAAAGGCTTTTTGGGGGAAGAAGCAGACGAGAGGCCTCACATTTTGTACTCGCAGGGTCCTGGCTTTCGCAAAGCAGTGGGGAAAAAATGTTGTGGAGACCGCAAGGCTGGAGCTCCGAGTTCTAACGCAACATACTCGCTGGAGAGCGTCAGGAGAAGAGATTAAACAGCACAGTGGGCAAATTCGCACAATCCCAGTGCACTCGTCAGGCGTTCAAGTTCGGGTGCATTAACACGGATGCTGAAATGGGACTGCCACTCATGTTCATCAACTGTGGCATAAAAATATACAAGACATCATCTAGAGGGACACCAAGCAACTCCCTCTTGTTGATTCTGTAGTTTAGTTCAGCTTGCGACAGTAAAAACAAACCAAAAAAAAGTTTGGAAAGTTAACAGCTCAGGATTGAGAAGACGCAACTTTATTAACATCTTTATCCTGGTCTGGGTCAAGCTGGGTCCAGAGCCTATCTCAGGAACACTGTGTGTATTGTGGGAATACACCCTGGCTGTGGAGACAGACCTTAGGAGTTTTAGCCAGCTTTGATGAAGGAAAACAGGACAACCTGAAGGCGATCCAACAGACATGAGGAGAACAAGGGAAACACCAAACAGACCAGAGCCAGAGATCAGTATTGAACTTGAGGTCCTGGTTCTGAGAGGAAATCAAACTCACTCACTCTTTCTCTATGTCCTGTTTGGCCTATACCAGGGGATCTTGGGACACAAGGTGGGACACATCCCGAATGCAGGGCATGAGCTCACAGAGACTAATACACACACTATGGGCAATTTGGAAATGCCAGTTAGGTTAATCTGCATGTCTTTGGACTGTGGGAGGAGACTGCAGTACCTGGAGGAAACCCACCAACCACAGGCAGAACATACACAGTCCGGTGGTGACAATCGAACCCCCGAACCTAAAAGTACGAGGCCAAATACTGTCTAGTGATATTGATCACAATTCATTGTCTACAGTATACCACTTATACTATGTAGGGTCTCAGGGGTCTCGGTCTGGAACTCAGGGTACACCAGGATGGCTGCACAAATACAAGCATTCAGGGCACAAGCTTGCACGCTCACACAATCAATTATACACTACAGACTATTTGTGAACTTCACGTCTTTGAACAATGGGAGGAAACCAGAATAACTGGAGGAAAGCCAGGGGTAGCTCAGTGGTTAAGGCATTGGACTACGGTTCGGAAGATCCCAGGTTCAAACCCCACAACCACCAAGTTGCCACTCTTGGGCCCTTGAGCAAGGCCCTTAACCCTCAACTGCTCAGATGTGTAATGAGATAAAAATGTAAGTCGTCTGGATAAGAGCGTCTGCCAAATGCCTAAATGTAAATGTAAGCCACCAAGCACTGCGGGAACAGGCCTACTCAGTGCACCAAGAATGGAGAATCCAAACCTACAACCCTGTCGGTATGAGGCAACAGTGCTAACCAGCAACTATTGACAAATATTATAGAGATAATTGTTGGAAGATTATTAGTAGTAATTCTCTCTCTAGATAAGATGAACAAGTCCACCTTAAAAGCCTTAAAACTGTTCATATCCAAACATATGGTAACAAAAAAAAGAAAAAATGTGCATCATGTTAGCAGAATCTACACTAAGCTTTACCTACTCTACTCTGTACTCTGTTTGTGTTTTCTTCTAGACTGCAAGTTTTTAAGGCTTTAGAAAAGTGTGAAGTGTGTCCTGATTTTTGGAGTCCCGATTCTCAGACGTGTCAAATCATCCATGTAATGGCTGCTGAGAATTGGATTCATCTGACATTCCTGATTGGATTAGACACGTAATAAGTTTAGATTTGTGTTTGAGGCCAAAATATTATGCTAATTACCCAATGCTAATGAATTTGGGAGCAGAAATATTGGCACTGAGGATGGTTAAAAAATGAATGAATAAAAAAACTTTTTAAAAACGCCTGGAGTTCAGTGACTCCAACAACACACACAAACACACAACATTGCAAACCCAAATAAAAATGCAAATAAGTCCAAACCTTTATCTATTTAGTGGTTCCTCAGCACACAGAGGCGTTCCAGAGGCGAGTTCTGAAGGTGGAATTTCATGTAATAATGTAAATACAGATAATGCGTTCCAGCCACTCAAAAATATTACCAATATTACCAATGAAATGTAATTGAAGTAAAATATGAAATAAATAGACACTAAACCTCACTTAACCTGAATTTATGATTCCTCTTGGTACTGGCTGCTTTAAAAACAAAACTGAAGGTGACTGCCTTTTCTAATTCCTACCGTCCTCGATAACATTCTTGGGACACATGGTGCATGATGTCTTCACCAAATCTTGGACAAAATGCAAAAAACACTCCAATCTCACTTGGCGTAGACAAGTTTTGAACAGCTCCCGGACATACATGCAACTTAGCGCGTTTGGTTCGGTTGGTCTCGGTTTGGCCCAAAATGCTTCAAATTCAAATTCAAATTTTATTTGTCACATACTGTACACAGTCATACACAGTACGATATGCAGTGAAATGCTTATACGACCGCTAGTGGCCTTAAAAAGAGAATTAAAGCTTATAATAAGAAATAAATATGAATAAAAGAAATACGATTGAAAATTTTTATTTAACTAGAATAAAAATAGAAATAAAAATAGAAATGTACTGTACGATAGAATTTATTTTTTATTTTGCTTAATATGCAGAGGAAAATTTCTTGCAAAATTTCAGTTAAAAAAAATTATAAAAAATTCGTATGCCAAAGTACCACTGTATTTAAACAGCTTCAAATTGTAGCATCCATTTTTTGTAAGCTGTATGTACAGAGCCAAAAAATAAATGCTTCTGTGCTTCCTATGATTCGACCTTATCTTATCATACCTCGTTAATAAACCAACAAGAGAAAATCCTACCTTCAATCCAGTCTGCGGACATCAAATCCTAACTCCAGTCCAGTTACAAATTTTCTTTCCAGTGGTGCCGTGACCCGGATGCTTTAACATCGCCTTATGTGGATTCTATGTTAAACACGGGTGTTTGAATGATTCTTTCATGTTGTAATCTGGTATTTAAATATTTATCTATTAATATATATATATATTGTGTTTATTTATTTATTTATTTATTTATTTATTTATTATTTGTATTTTTTTATGACAGCTGATGTAACAATTTCCTATCATCTGATTTGTTTGAATTTGAACAGTTTGAATTTATTGAACAAATCAAAATTGACAGAAGGATCCAAGTCAACTATACTGAGACAGAGGTCTATGAGCTTCACTATCTTTCATTTTTTTCTCTATTCTTTCTTTCTTTCCCTTTTTGTCCCCTTCAGCTGTCTTTGATATCCGTCTTGTATTCTCATGCACAAGCTATCATTATCTCTGCCTCTTGACGCTGCACACTGCCATCTTCGCTACATCTGCACTTATCGCCCCGGGCAGCGACACAGCTCTACGGTTGATCTCGTCTTTTACATATCTCGCTCTCGGTCTCTCTGTCTTTGTTACCGTGGCAGTAGAGAACATTCTTATCTGCTCCTTGTGTAAGTGCTGCGCCACAACGCGCCACATCAAAGCCCATTTATTTCAAGTTTTCGATTTTGTAAAATACATACTGTATGACTATACAGTATGACTAAATTAATCCTACGCACCTCTGAGTGTCAAAAGTAGGGCAAAAACAGAGAACGAACATGACCTCAGCAGATATACACACACTGTTTCAGGTTGGTTCGTTGTTCTTCGGCGCTCCTCTTTGACGTCATTATGTAATATTTGATTATAGTGAGCAGGAACACACATATCTGTGTATGTATGTATACATTTGGGAAAGTACCAAAGCAAGCATGGTGAAGGTGTTTCCCATTACGCAGTTGTGTAAGGAGATTCAGACCACACTTCCAATCACAATGATATAACCGGGATGAGGAATGATAGATAACAGGTTACTGGGAAAACAATAAAGATCAACAGAGTCTGTTTATGATGGATATCCAAGTTTGCTTATGTGATGTTTAAATGGTGAGCGCCGCTTTATGCATTTTGAACAACATAAAACATAATTTTGCATAAAATATAATCAGAAATGGAGTAGATGGGCAACATCTGGAGGGAAAAAAAGAACTTTGAAATTCATTTGTAATATTTAAGATGAAATTGTGCATGACAAAGGAAATTACAAAAATATTGTATTTAAAATTTTTTTGTTTGTTGAAAAGATTTTTTTTAGTTTTGTTTATTTTATTTTTTTTCAAGAACTAAACAGAACAGAGCACTGTTGATTGTTGAACCTTTTGTTTTGAACATTTGATAATGTTCCAGTACTGGTCCTTGAGAATCCCACAAAACTGTAACTATTGATGAATTTTCCAGCAGATGGTTGACCTTTGAACTTTTTTGAGGATGTTTCCGTTCCATACTCTGCTATTTACTCTCAGGCTCATAATGATGAATCCATGTCTCGTCACCAGTCATGATTCTCTTTAAGAAACTTTCACCTTCCCTAGAGTATAGGTAAAAAAAATAATAATAATTAATAACCAGAGTGCGGATAATTTTTGACTCACCCATGTATAATGCCATTTTATAGAGACTAAACTAAAAGCAAATTTACATTATCCAGTTGAATGGTTTTAAAACTCCATTCAATTCTAATCCGAAAGAAAATGTTTTCTATTATAATTTATAGAACGTACAGTACCATAATATACCATAGTATTACCGTGGTACATTAGACATTACCATTGAGGCACTATAGATAGGTACTATGGCACCTCAGTGTAGTACTCTGATGTGTACCACAATACCTTGATGAATACCATGGTACTTATTGGGTACCAAAGTGGCTACCAAAGGTTAGAAGGTATCTAATATTGTATGATTGTACATACTGTATCATATTAGATATATTAGTACATTCTACTTTTGTGCGATAGTGCTGACAGAACAATATTAGATAACCGCTGAAGTTTAGTAGCCACTGTGATATCCAATTAGTGCTGTACTGTAATATTCACCAAGTGACTAATACAAATTATTGTGTATTAACCTTATGGTGAGTATCTTAATGTATGTAAATATATAACATATGGTACATAAATATATAACGTATTGTTGACAGTATCCTGGTACATGTTTCTTAGTATCATAATACAGTACACTATACTGTATAAGCATGTTCCATACTATAGTATATGTACAATGGTAGAATCATGTACTGTAGTGTACTACTGTACATGTACTATATTAGCAAATAAGTACCATGGTACTGTCAAAAATACCATGGTACAGGTACCATGATCGAGTGTCTTATGGAGATGCTCAGCCATTTCACTTGAAGTTTGTGTCACTTCACAGCTGTTTGCAGGTGTAAGGCGAGGAAACCAAGCGGATGATTTATAGTGGTTAAGCTTATAGCTCTCATGGGAACACTGATAAACCTGTCCGTGTGTGTGTGTGTGTACTGTATGTGTGTGTGTGTGTGTGTTTACACCAACATACTGTATATACTCTCTGATCTCTTTTATATCCTCTATGACTGTTATACACTAAATCCAATAACTCAGCCTACACACACACACACACACACACACACACATAGGTCAAACTATATTTCACAATTTTTTGGCCATCTAATGTGCTTCCAGAAACTCACACACCCATCTATGGCACTTGTGAATAGCTCAAAACTCTAGAAATTTGTTTTAATGCCACCTGAACGACAGACACTATCTGGAAAATAAAAGAGGATACCCATAAATATCTTACTGTACTGTAAGTGTGTGGTTAAACAAGTTACAAGAACAGTTTTGTTGTGTGGTCAGAGAGCAGGGTCAGATACAGTATAGTGTACAGCGCACCCGGCACATGCAGGGCTAATGGCGTTGCTCAGGGGGACAACAGCAGCAATCCAACTGAGCTGGGTCTCGAACCACCAACCGCCTGATCAGTAACTCAGGGCCTTAACACACTGAGCCACCACTGCCTATGTTTACGACTTTGGAGGGATGCAAACTTCGCATACACAAAGGTGGGAATCGAACCCTCGACCCAGTAAAGGCAAGGCCACAGTGCGTTCCACTTGGCTAGAGATGCGGTAGGTGGCTGTGCCATAAACTTATACAGTATGTGTTGCAAGCCACTAGGTCCGCTTCCATCCTGGTCAAGGGCAGCGCTAACCTTCTCTGTTACTTAAATTACAATACATGTCATGGAAGTGCATGAAAATCGTGACTAGCTAATGCAAATGAGTGTAAATGAACCATGACACACCTGTGCTTAAAGTAAGTACTCAAGTCAGTGGCCCTCATACACACTTTAAAGCAGGAACGACTCGGTGTATCTTCTCTAATTTACTTTACGCCGGGCTTTTTCTTTTCTTAGGGTGTGTTATTGTGCTGCCGCCGCTGCCGCTGCTATGGCTGATTCACACACCTAAAACTGCTCCATTCACACAACTAAATTGCTTGAACATAAATATAATTATGTTTTACAAGCACGCTCTTATCTCTCCTGGGCCCTGCTCACTGTGTGTGCTGGTTTAAAGCAGTCGAAAGCTCTTTAGGTGGCAATGTCACAGAGAAAAGCTCAAATGTTATTTGAACCCACTTCATATCAGCGTGTTTCAAATAATACTAGCACTTTTGTTCAAAAAAAAAAAAAAAGTATAAATATTAAATCCAGTATAAATATTATGACATATTATTATAAGGCAATTATTATGTAAATATTCCTCATAGCTACAAGGCATGCCAAATCAAAGGTTCATATTAATGCTCTTGTTATAATGTTACAGTTTTTATAGTAACAGGGACTTAACGTATTGTAGATGGTCCAGTATCACCGACACAAGAACATCAAAGAATCAAAGATTCTTTTTTTGCTGATGTTGTTTTTGTGTAAATGTTTATATAAAATTATCTTTAGTGTCAGTCTTTAGATCAAAGCGGTTTGTGCTTCTCCACGTCTGAGAAACAACATAATCCAACATACATGTGATACGAAGAAAATTTATTAGTGATTAAAAAAAAAAAAAAGTAATTCAGATATACAGTACAAATGTCTATAAATGGGTTTTGTTGTACTAAGATTTGTTTGTTTTTGTATGAACTTACAGTAATACTTTCTACCAACTACTATCTGGTACTTATTGGTAAGTACTGTATGGGGATACGTTAGTGACTCGCATTTATTATGCAAGTTGTTGTAGGAATACTAAGATGAAAATTACCATGTTTCTACACATTTACCACGTATTTAAGCTATCTACTCAATATCAGATACTTACACCATATTTGCAAGTTACAAATTGTTTTACCTGTTAATTACCAACCTGCTCAGTACTAAATACCAACTACTTACTACCAATCAAATACAGCCTTTTACCCCATACTCACTGACTAACACCGGCTACTCACCCATACAGTACTTACTGACTAACTCAATCTATTAACTTAATACTTACTAACTACTGCATATACAGTACAGCTACTTACTTATTACTTACCAACAAATACCAGTCAAAACTTTGGAGAAAACTTCTAATTCAATTATTTTTGTTTAATGATTTATTTTCTACAGTACATTCAATAACAGTACTAGATTTTTTTAAAACTATGAATTAAAACATATGGAATTAGGTAATTAATTAACAACAACAGTCAGCGGTTATTTTAAGATATGAAGGTCTGTTGTTCTGGAACAGTTCTTGCAAAAACAGTATTGTCAAGTGCATTTGCAAAACCCATCAAGCACCATAATAAAACTTGGTAAAAAGCAAAACCAAGACTTTGTAGCGGAGAAGTTCGTTTAGATTCACCAATTAACAACCAGCACCTTAAATTAGCGCCATTATAGCAGACACAACTCAAAATCAACTGTTCAAAAAGGATTCTTGCATATTTTAATGCCTTTAGCATTTTAACTTTTGACTGGTATTGTAGTGTGATTACCCCATACTTACCAAGTCAATACCAGGGTGAATACCAACTACTTGCTATAATTGTGTTTCATCGAGGTTCCAATACAATCCTTGATTTGTGTCCTGGGACTTCTATTTTGGGTGGAACGGTGGCTTAGTGGATAGCATTGTCGCTTGCACCTTCAGGGTCCAGGTTCAATTCCCACATCGGGGTCTGTGTACATGGAGTTTGTACTGTATGTTCTCCCTGTGCTTGGTGGGTTTCCTCTCAGTTCCAACACACAGTCCAAAGACATGCAGGTTAGGATAAATGGCATTTCCTAATTGCCCATGCATACAAATGTTGGCAGTTGTGAATGGATGTGTGAATGGATGAAATGGTTTCACAGTTGAAAAATAGGAATAAATAAAAGCCTCCATGGTCTACAGACCATGAGTTGACCATGAGTACAGACCTACAGTAGTTGAACTTCAGAGGTTCCTAGATGGATGGATCTTCCCAAGTAGTCATTGTTCAGTTACTGTATGTTTGAAATTTCCTTTCGGATCTATCGAGCTATCTACAGTATCTAATTTCTTGATTTGTTATTACATTACCTCTTCTCAATTTGGTTTCTAATTTCTAGTTTTGTCAATCATATTAGCATTTAACTTTAGTTGCAGGCTCATTTCTTAATTTACATTAGTTTCTACTACTTTTTCTTTTTTTGGTATTTACAATGTTAAATAGGATTCTGCATTTGCATTCTCATCTCATCTTATCCCTGATACTTATTCCATACTTACCAACTTAACACCAGCTCCTACACACTTACTATGAATAGGTTCCTACAGTACCACATAAACACTTATGCCTCTTTTTCACTGCATAGTACGGCACGACACGGTTCAGTACAGCTCACTTCGGTTCGGCTCGGTTTGCGCTTCCACTGCAGTGTAGTAACGCTTTAGAGTGGGCGGGATTATTCACGTGTCGTTTTAGTCGCGGCGCCTCTACTGCCATGACATCATCGTAAACGCGCCACAAACAAACACACAACATTGGAGCATATCGACGGCATGGTGTTCTTCATTCTCAGCATGTGGATGTTTTTAACAGCGAGACGAAGGAGTTTGTTTCAAAAGAAGCTGATGGCAGCCAAAGAAAATTTTTGGTTAACACAAAAAGGTGCGTCCGATCCTTCTCTGGCTGTTCTAAATATAGCGGTTCTGTTGTGTCTCGTGTCGCAAGTTCGGTGACGCAGTAATGACGATTTTCTCCGGCCAATCAGTGACCAGCAGAGTTTACACGTCACGTTTTCGTAACGGTTCGGCGCTCTTGGAACCTCGGCTGAGGTGGTACTAAAAAAAGGACCAGGTACCAGGTACTGTTCCCAGTGGAAAACCCCCCAAAAGTGAGCTGAACTGAACCGTGTCGTGCCGTACTATGCAGTGGAAAATGCACCTTTCCACAATACTGTACCTGAGTTCTTTGTACAATAAATAAATAAACACAGTGACCAGGCCCCTGAGTGGCGCAATGGTAAAGTGCTCTTCCTATCATCCAGAGATCGCGATTTAGAATCCCAGGTGGTGCTGTAGCCCCTTGCAGTCGCGAGCCTAGAGAGCTGATTGGCCGAGCTCTCTCAGAGGGAATGAATGGGAGGTACTTAGAGTTTTCATGTCAATCACGGCTCTACAACCAACCACAATCTCTGACACAGCAGCCGTACTGTAGTTGCGCCGCTCCCAACTGGGCGTGAGCGGGCAATTTGAAAAGATGCAGTTGTTTGGCATCATGTGGCTCAGAGGAAGCACGTGGTAGAAGAATTGGTGAAGAATTGGACCTAAATAAAGAGTGACAAATTATAGGATCTAATGGCGGATATAATAACTTGAGTTGGACATTTTTAATATTCACATTAAAAATAATACTATCCACTGTGGATCTGGAATTGACTTATTACTATTCAACTCATCAAGAGTAACAGTGAGTTGTACACTTCCCTACCATGTCACACACACACACAAACAAACAAATACAGCAATCAGTATTAATACAGTGCTAAAATATGCAAGGGATTTGGTAACATTACAGAACTAAAAAATGATAATAAATGACCTAAATGTCCAAAAATTCCCTGTCTGCCTCACTCAGTCTCGCTTATACACACACACACACACATGCACACATCTCATATTTGCGGCATGACTGAACTGCGATGGACAGATTGTAAAATTTAATTACTGCATCACAATGGCCCAAAAAAACCTCTTGTTTTTGTCTTCTTGCCTTTTCTCGAGCTCTGTAACAGACCCACACACACACACACACACATGCACACACTCACCCAGATGTTTTACACCCTAAATGAGCAGCGCATGTAGTAGCTTTAATTTGGTGTGCGGTGTAATCGTGAGAGGGGGAGTGAATGAGTTTAGTTGTAATATGCAGAGAAGCTAAATGAAGTAAGGACAGCTCTGGTGATGTGCTGACACTTGCTCTGTACTCTTACAAAAAAAAAAAAAAGAAAGAAAGAAAAAAAATGGGCTCGATAAAACAGCAGAATGAAAAAGCCTTGTGAATTTTATTAATGACCGTAGGACAGTATGCAAAACATCAAAGGTCCGCACGAGAGATTAATGACCCGCAGCCAGACTGTTTAATTACCGCCGGCTAATTAGATTCTTGACCAAATTTTTAATATCTGCATTCCCCTCCACCAGCTCATTGAGATTCCGCCATATTTATCAAGCCTTCACCGAAACGCCTGACTTGGCCGCTTTTTGGCCCCTTTCAGCCCTCTTGCTCGTTCCCACTGACTATTTAAGAATGATTATTAAATAAATATGAATAAAGACGAGATCAGGAAGGTAAAGTGAAAGCGCTTTGCCCGCAATTTGTGTATCAGTTTATACAGTATAATGAAGTAGCCTCGCTTAAAAGGAAAAACCAACATGACCTTTTCTTGGCTAAACCATCCCCCGTAAGTTGAATGCAAATTGCCAGACTAATCCCACACACAATTTTGAGATCTGTCACTCAGCCCTTAAATTAACCCTGCAGTCCCAGTTTATCATTCAGATATTCATTTTATAGTATCTTATTATTTATTAACTACTTTGAATTATTTAGTAACTTACCCCTGAAACTAATAGAAAAGGTTTGAAGTTGCAAGAAAGCCATTTCTATTTTGAACAATTTCTATTTGAATTTTTCAGTTTGACAGCAAAATAATATATATTTTTTGTTTTTGTAAAAAATAATATAATTTTAAAAAAATCTAATCAAGCAATAGGCGGCGCGGTGGTGTAGTGGTTAGCACTGTCGCCTTGCACCTCCAGGGTCCGGGTTCGATTCCCGGCCAGGCTCAATTCCCGTCTCTGTGTGCATGGAGTTTGCATGTTCTCCCCGTGCTTGGTGGGTTTCCTCCGGGTACTCCGGTTTCCTCCCCCAGTCCAAAGATATGCAGGTTAGGCTAATTGGCGTTCCTAAATTGCCCGTAGTGTGTGATTGGGTGTGTATGTGTGTGTGCCCTGCGATGGATTAGCACCCTGTCCAGGGTGTACACCGCCTAGTGCCCGAAGTCTCCTGGGATAGGCTCCAGGTCCCCCGCGACCCTGAACACAGGATTAAGCGGTATAGAAAATGAATGAATGAATCAAGCAATAAGTTAACTCAGAAAATAGTTTGTTCATGCTTCATTTGGATTGTAAGCCTGATTGAATTTTGACCAATTTTGGATCGTTTTGCTTCACTGACAGAAAGAAGCAATGTGATCAATGTTTCAGGGTGCATCATATTTTGTTACATTATACACAGTAGTGGTTTGCCTAAATGTGAAAATTCGAACTGAAAAGAAAGCATTATTCTAAAAGTACAGTAGGGTGTATATATAGTTTTCAGAAGAAGTTTTGTACCAATTTACAGTCTTAAAATGGCATTTATCTCATTTTGCTCATTTTTATTTATTCATCTTCTATACCGCTTTATCCTCTATTCAGGGTCGCGGGGACCTGGATAGTGTAGAACATATAAGGGAAAGTTTAAGACATCATGTCATGTTACTGAGAAATAACATAACTGACTCATAACATCATGCTCAGACTGGAGACTCCTTTTAGAAATAAATTTCTCCCCACAGAAATCACATATTTAAAGAAATCTGTATATGTTGAGTATCGCACTTATTATACATAAGTCCATAAGTTGCTTCTGTAGGAAAGACAATGTAATTGCACATGCTGTTTTATTCCAATTAATCAATTATTTTATGTTTTTGTATCATTGTGAAGTCAGGACATTTCTGTTGTTTCAGAAAACATTTTTTTTTTTTTACTTTTAGTCAAACTTGTCTGATTGCATTATCACTGACTTATTTCCATCTAACCTTAAAGTTTAGTTTCATCAATTCGTCACATCATACTAATATTTATTCTCTACTAACTCGCCTCCTTTCAACCAGCTGGTTGTGCTTTTTCTTGAAGTATTTCTTTTATAAAACTAGGTCTCAGAGTCTGTATTCGGATGTGCTGTGAGTCATTAGTGTGTTTGTATGTTCCGTTGTGTTACTTGAGGCTGGGATTACACAGCACCATCTGCTGTCATTTTAGAATCATTGCACAATAGCATCAAACATTAAAAAAGAAAAAAAAAAAAACAGCTCACAAGCACGCAGACACCCACAAGCACACATTTATGGTTTGATACTTCAAATAAATGAAGCGTTCGACTTAGATGGCTGCTGTACACATTTGCTGCTCCATCACTGCACTTCCTGCGTTGAACTTTATAGCTTCATTTACAACAGTGTCTAAGTTGCAATATTAGAAGGGGGGAAAAAAGCACCAATTCAGAAATATTAACTTTGTATTTAACTGAGAGGGGTTTTTTTTCTTTTTGCTATAGTAACAAAAATGTTACTTAAAAGGCAAAAATCAAAGGCTAAAGAAAAGATCAAAAGATCCACAAAAATTATAAAGTGCAGTGATTTAAAACTGATTCAACATAAGACTTTACTGCATAATTATATATTTAACATAATGCCTAACATTTCCGTAAAAAACCTCACAGCTGCATACCCATGATGTACATATTTTTTTTTGTTGTTCATTGGGAAAAAATATTAAATATCTTCCTGTTGGCATACATGAGATATATTCTATTATTAGAACACAAAAGAATAAAAGTAACTTTTTATTGTTAATTAGAATAGAATATGGAACAGATGATTGTAAAGTAGTTAATGTTCATAACAGAATGTAATACATCATTGTTATTGGGCAAAGGAATAAAATTGATAAGAATGATATGATTTATATACAGAAGAACCTTTATTTTAATATTGTTCATTAGAGTACAGTTGTTAAAAAAATTCAATAGATCAATGCTTTGTTAGTGTTATAGATACTGTACATATTTCTTAAAAGAACATAATCGAATACAGCACAATATAGCTTGTTGTTGGTTATTACAATATAATAGAATACAATATATATATATTTTTTTTAATTATAACAATAAATTTAATAGAATACATAGTAAGTTATAGAATGAAGATTGTAAAGTTGTTATTGTCCATTATAACATAACAGAAAACATGACAATACAAAACTTTGTTAGAACAGAATGCAATTCATAATAATACAATAGAACTTTATTGTGCACTAGAACATATTCAAAGACAATGTAGAATACTAGAATATAGTAGAATACAATAAAATACAATAGAACTTTGTTGCTCACTGGAATCGAATACAAAACAATAGACGAATATTTAACAAATTAGAAAGATTGGAACTTTATTAGAATGTAATGAAAGTACACTTTAACATTGTTATTGTTCTTTAGAAAAGTTTTTTTTTGTAAATTTTTCATAACAAATAGATAGCTTTGTTTTTTAGAACTTTATTTTAGGTTCTAGAAAATAGAACTTTATGTACATGTTCGAAGAATATGAGTTCTTTAAGGAAAAATTGATGAATATTTAAAGCAAATAACTTTTTTTAACTTGGATTTGAATTTTTTGCTTCTGTAAAGCTGCTTGGTAACAATGTTCTTTTATTAAAAGCATGATAAATTGATCTCTGTGATTGTTGATTTAAAGATAATAGAATATGATAGAATGTTGTTATGCACTGATCCACCATAGCATTAACATATTAACATTGAGTATCAATAATATACGAGTACCAGTGATAAGAGCATGGGCACCCAAGACTCATCTATGCCTGTGGAGACCAAAGGCCCGGCTGTCCTGTCCAATCCCAAAGAACAGCCAATGTAGCACAGATTCCTGAAAGGAAAAAAAAAGCTAATTCTGGTCAAAATAGAAAGGCACTAGTACCCCCAGTGCACCACAGCCTACTGGACACCAAGGCTGCCAATCTGGGCTCCAAACTCCCCAGATCACAATCCAGTCAAGCATCCATGGGAGCCACAGCGTGCAAAGTATTCGCTTCCAACATTCTGGTGCCAGACACCACAGCCACTCCCAGAGATCTTGTGAAGAACCAGGAGCTAGAGTTAGTGGCACAAATGGAACCTACACAATAATGGGCTATTGATAATTAAAATTTGATCAAATTGATATTGATAATCTTTTATTATTCAGTTTAGCTCTTTACATCAGAACATTTTAGAATTTGATGAAATTTTTTGTAGAAATATTTCTGTGGATTGTGTAATAATGAGAACTTTTAAAGTTTGGAAGTTATTACACTATGAATGACTCCTTTATTCTCTTCATTCTAATTTCATTTTAAATTCTATGATAATACTATTATAGCTAAAAGATCTTGTTCTATACAGTATGTGTTTCTTTTTATTTGTTTGTTTATCCATTTTATAATAATAATAATAATAATAATAATAATAATAATAATAATGTTTAAACTTATTTAGAAGCTTTAATTCAATATGAATTATTTTTTACAAACTCTTGATATTTAGCAGAAACTGAACAATGGCCAAAAATGGATAAAAATAATTTATTCATCAAAGTCAAGTCATGCCCTTAAATGAAGGTACAGTCTTCAACTTCAAACCTAAGGTATAGAAATGATTATTTCACACCTGTAGAGTGCACCAGGATGCGAGATTCAGCCCTTACACTGAGGGGAAATGTGACTCAGAAGAATGTGTAAGTCTATAATTTATCTTTTGATTATGAGGGGCTGGTGGATGAGCGAGCAAGAGCTACGCTGAAAACAAAAATTACAGACGTCGCGTTCGTGGGTCGTGCAAATTGAAATTGAGAAATGCATTCAAGCAATTAGTGAGTAGGAGACGCTGACTTCAATAAAGAACCGTCTTTTGATGCTTTTTACGCCGAGGGATTATTGCGACAATTTAAGACAATTTACTCTGTCAAAATAAACTCAAACGTTCACAGGGAGAGTGTAAGAAAAAAACACCACTAATTACTGGCTTTGCAGTGCCGAAGCTTTCTCCTAAAGCACAGAGGAGGAAAGTGGATCCGTACGGCTACTGCAAGTCAAACAAGACACACTCGTCTGGCAGAGGATTTGGTGTGTGTGTGTGTGTGTATGCATGTGTTTGGTGACAGGATTTCGTAAACTTTAACACAATATGTACGAATTTATCTAAATTAAATACAAGCATTGAAGATCATTCTAAGTATGATTAGCGATCTTCGTTTATTATATGACTTCAATTATGTGAAATAAAACTATGTTCAGTAATGTCAGCTGTAACGTCTGTGGACTTTTTTCATGATGTGATAAAATAAAAATTACAACATTTTTTTAACTAAAATCTTTATATTCTTCAGACAAGTCTCTTGAAATGTATGCTGATTAGTGAGTATAAAAAAAGTTTAATTTATGCATTTCTTTTAAGACTTCTTGTCTTTAATGTGTTTTGGACACCATTTGGTTGCAATAAGTAAATAGCATGGCTAGACAAGCTGAAAGCTGGATTAAACCTTTCAAACTCATTGAAATACTTGGAGGTTCAACATTACACAATTTCAAGACTTTTTCCAAAACCTTTTTTTTTTTTTTATGTTTTCATAGTTTAAAATCATGTAGCAAATCAAGGTAAGTGAAGGTAAGGTAATATTTCATCGCCGATCTAGATTTTTTTTAAATTCCAAAATGTGTACAAAAGTATTTTAAAATTGTCAGATAAAATTAGAGATTATATGTTTATATAAATAAAAATGTGGGGGGAAAAATCCAAAAATACCAATTTTCTATAAATGTGTTTCTCTAGAAGTACCGATACTGACACATCTAAGTTACCAAATATGGTTCTTTGTCCAATTAAGCCAGTATTAGAAGGTAGTCAAACTGCATTCTGGGTAATTTGACATTTGTGAAAGTGAAAAACAGAATACCTAAAAGTGTGTGGCATTAGACATCATGTTCATGATAAGGATTAACATGCAAGTAATTTTATATATTATATTATATTATATTATATTATATTATATTATATTATATTATATTATATTATATTATATTAAATATGTGTAACAACTTCAGGTTCAATTCCTTTGGCTATACAGTAGATGGTCCATCTACACACACACACACACACACACACACACACACACACACACACACACACAGGGACACACACAACTACAATCAGTCACATTAATATGATTCCATATAAGTGCATCCAAAAACTCATATGTTCTCGCATCTCCGGTTCCTGATAGAGGAAAATCTTCCAGTGAAACTCCTCCATCTGATATCTTAATGCACAAGGACGAAAGTGTGGCAAAGACTGATATCATAAAAATTGATCAGTGTGTTGTACATATAGATGAGACGAGGAGAGATCGACTGAGAGAAAAAGAGAAAAAAAGAGCATGCGTGAGAAGAGAGATTTTCAGTGGGAAATGTTAATCGATATTACAGTACATGCATCGAGCAGATACTCTGTTGATGAAGAGTTTTAAGAGGCCGTTCCTACACTCCAATCAGGTCGTGAAACATTTCTAACTGTTTCTAATGTGCATATACATAAGTGAACAAAAGTTTGTACCTCGAACGGTATTTGAACTGAAAAAGAAAGTGGAGCTCCGAATTAATTTTATTTCAGTCGTTATGTATAATATAAGTATTTTTAATGTAATTCTATAAAATTCTAAAAGAATCCTTAGTACTACTGAAAAAGATAAAAGCTATACAGCGATTCTGAACCTCCTGGATTGGAGTTAAATAATTTCCTTACGTAGGTTTGGAACAGGATTATGTTCAGCAGTTTTAGTGTGTAGCCTTTAGAGCTTCGAGCATTTTAGTCAGTTTTTTGTTTTGTTGTCTTCTAAGAAACGTACAGTATATACTGTAGAGCTCCGGATTCTGCAGTATAGAGTATTGTATCCTTTTTTTCAGCAAAACTTAGGCAATATGATGAACTGATTTATTTATTTATTTATTTATTTATTTTATTTTTATTATTATAATTTTTTTTTTTTTTCATTTTAACCAACTATACAAACAAAACTGAGCAAAAAGAAATGGGACACATAGACAAAGAAATAGCACAGATACGCATGATCACATGTTTTCAGAGTTCTACATTTTTGTGACATCCTTCCCATATTCCGGGTAAATTTGCATGTTGTAAAAAGTATGATAAAGTTCGTTATACCCGACATACCCAAATCCCCAACTGCACAGTTTGATGTATGAAGTCTCCTTGTTAAAACACACTGGCAAGGCTTCCATATCAGCACATACAGTATACTGTATACTGTATATACTGCATATTATTTAATATCATATATTTATTAATCGTCATTTACCTTTGCTGTATTGTGCTTGGATTTTGACTCAACTTTCAAATTAGTAGCCCAAACCTTGAACATCTGAGATAACACAGAAAACTTTTAGTCTCAGATATTTTTTACGACTTTTTGTTTCCTAATAAAAAAAAAAAGAATAAAAGTAATAATGAAGAAATAAAGTTGCATCTAAATCACTACTGTATAGGAGACAAAAATTACTTTTCTCTCTCTATGAACACTATGACTTATGAAAACATCATAAACAATTTCTCCCAAAATCATGTAGAAACCTTCTAAATTTCCCTAGACCAGGGTTGTGGATCCCAATGTCTTTTACGTATTTACGCATGTACGCATGATCTCTGTGATGCTATGATGCTATCAACTAATGCCAATAGATTAAAATCAGGAATGAAAATATGCTTCTGTATGAAAATAAAATATCTATTTTTTTTATAGTTTTCTAACAGTAACTATTAAAACGTATGCTCTATTAGATCATTACACTTTGATACTGATTATGAAAAATTTAATGTTTTTATGAATGTATTCCTTTTTTAATCACATTTTATTTTTGTGCTGTAATAAGAAACAGAATGAGCTCAGTGGGATGATTCTTTTTTTTTTGCCATTTGTGTTTGGAAAGCTGCTCAAAAATAAGCTACAGTAGCGAATAAGCATAGAGATACAGTACAGTATGGAGGTGAGGGCTGAAAAAGAGGAAAAAGAGAAAGAAATGTTGATCAGAAATTATAACATGTAATTTTCCTCTAATATTAACATGTTTAATAATTTTCAGTGAAAGTCACAAAATGTTTTTATATATGGAAAGAGTAAAAGAAAAAAAAGAAAGTTTGTTTCATGATAGATGGTACCTAAATGCGTTAAGACCATCCCAAAGTCTGTGTGTGTGTGTGTGTGTGTGTGTGTGTGTGTGTGTGTGTGTGTGTGTGTGTGTGTGTGTGTGTGTGTGTGTGTGTGTGTTAATGTTCCAGCTGAAGTGAAGCATATTTTTACACCTAAAACTCCCCTTATTTCACTCCTCCCTCTAAATGCACCATTTCATTGTTTATGTAAATGAGCTCCTGCTGAGCCACACCCCTTCTGAGAATTGCAGCACTGTGGGAAGGGGCTTGTTTAAACACTACACCAATGCAATAATAGAAAAAGCAACTGTTTTCCTAAAACTTTTGTTTGTACACTGAATGTCTAAATGTCTAAAAATGGTTAAAAAGTGAATTTTGTATAATAGCCACCCAAAAGCAACAGATGGGAGTCATTGCCACTCCTATAGTTTGACATCCATTTGAAATGCTTTTCATTTGTCAGGATTAGTTCAATTCATCATTTTATAAAACAATCAAGCGTTTTTGTTTGTTTGTTTATTTCCTCATTTCAGCCATATTCATTTTTGGTTACGCGACACACGTTCAATAAATAATATACAGAGTTTGATTTATAATACATCAAGTACAGCATAAAATGATTTCAAGTCCATTTATCATCTTTAGATTTTATTTCATACTCATTTAAAAAATGGAAATTTAATCGATAAATTCTACTTTAAATAAATTATCTTTGCTTGTAGTCAGTCAGTGAAGTTAGAATGCAATAAAAGCCCATGAGTCGCCACAGAGTTTTCCGGAAGTTTAAGAGTAGTTATTTTGTTCCTTAATTATAAGCATGTTGTGGTTAAGTATTTTGTGTGCATCCTTTTCTAATTCATTTGGTCATTTTAATACATTGTATAGAAAAACAATTGAACAAACTGAAAAAAATATGTATGAATTATGGAGTTTTCAGAGCTACAGTGTGCAAAAGTCTTAGGCATCATATTCTCTTCAGTACAATTTTTTTTATAAATATGTAAATCATGCCTGCATTATTATGTACAAAACCATTCAAACATACCTTTAAAATTATTACATTAATAACATTAAAAAAGAAGATGTATGCCTGTAGAAAAGTTACATATTTCATAACAGAACAGTTTTCAGATGAAATAATAATAATTCATTCATTCATTCATTTTCTATACCGCTTAATCCTGTGTTCAGGGTCGCGGGGGACCTGGAGCCTATCCCAGGAGACTTTGGGCACTAGGCGGGGTACACCCTGGACAGGGTGCCAATCCATCGCAGGGCACACACACATACACACACTCACACACCCAATCACACACTACGGGCAATTTGGGAACGCCAATTAGCCTAACCTGCATATCTTTGGACTGTGGGAGGAAACCGGAGTACCCGGAGGAAACCCACCAAGCACGGGGAGAACATGCAAACTCCATGCACACAGAGACGGGAATCGAGCCTGGCCGGGGAATCGAACCCAGACCCTGGAGGTGCAAGGCGACAGTGCTAACCACTACACCACCGCGCTGCCAATAATAATAATAATAATAATAATAATAATAACTAATGTAGGCTCCTGGGTTTCGTGTGACAAAGTTACCAGAAGGACTCTGGCATATTCTCCAGCACACTCAGTAAAACCTAAAAGGTTAAAACCGTTTTCAGACCAAATATTTACTGTTTATTTCATTACTCTTTAGTGCTCTTTTTTAAAGATTTATTTTACGCAAAAATATTTTTAAATGCATCTTTGCTTATGTAATTTTAGTTTTTGTATGGTTCCAAAGATGTTTGAACAGTACTGTAAGTAAAACAGCTGTTACAGTAGGTTTTACTGATGGTGCTGGAGAATACAAGTTCTTCTGGTAACTTTATCACACTTTACAGGCATGCAAATAAATGTAATGTTATTTCTTTATTATTTAAGTTAAGCTTGGAAATGGTGAACATAATGAACAAAATAACGTAATTTGTATATAATACAAGCATGGTAAACATGTATACCAAAATTTGCACCCACAATTTTTACCTTGTGAAATGTTTTGCAGTCACAATAGTTTGTAAGGGAAGAGATATGCGTTTTATGAAATTATAATGTAATGTTCTATTTTTTTTTACGCCCAAAGAATCACTTTCTTTGGGCGTAAAAAAAAAAATAGAACATTACATTATAATGTTAACTGTATAATCAGAATTGTCACAAAACAAAACAGGATACAGTACAACACAAACCCAGAGATATTTCTTGGACCTTTTTTCTTTTAAGTTCTCATCGCATAATAAACCAAAAACATCCTGGTTGAAAATTGTTTAGAGTTAACTAGTTTTTCAAGTCTTTAAAGGAAGCAGGCAGTGATCGAAAGTTTTGTTGTTTTGAGGAACTGAAACTTTTCTTTTTATCAAACAACAAAAACAAAACATCGCTTTGTAATGTGTCGTTTTTCCTTTTTAACCCGAGACCACATTCAGTCATAATGTTGCTTTTTCTGTCTCTCTCTATCTCACTGTGTCGTTGCTCATTACGAGGTTGGGAGGCGTCATGCTGCAAAAGGTCAAACTGAACCCGAAATGCTCGAGTACACACACACACACACACACATACACAACAACACACATACTGTATACACAGCTCTCGTTGTCACAGGTCAGAGGGGTGACGTTGCTTCAAACTCTGGTGTAATTATAGACTTTCGAAGCACATTAAACGTGCCATCCTAATTGATGAACATCTCTTTAAAAGCGTCTATCCATACCTTCATATTGTACTCGCACCATGCATCTCCTTTAATTTAACCACCAGATTTAGATCAAATTAAAACAATGCAATTAAAAATAAAGGAGAACTTTTTATTACAAAGTTCTACAAAGTTACAAGATACATTGCCCATTAGTTAATTTAAATAAATCAAACCATGTCTTTCACAGAAAAAAAAACACTACATGCCCGTTAGTGATCTCCTCTCCATTTGATTTTGTTGTTTTATTTTTTTTCTTTGAAGGTTTTTTTTTCCTGTAAATCTGCACAAGATCTCAACACGAGAAACCACATCTCTGTTCCACATCGCAAAGTGCTCTTTGTTGTTTTTCCTAAATGCATTACTTCTCTGTCTCCTATCCGTTAATTTGGACATAATTGAATAAATAACTTAAAAAAAAAAAAACACACACATCTTTTTGAGTATAAAAAAAACCTGTTGGTGATTTTCCTCGAGCTATATCTCGCAGAAGCTCTACAGACTGAGTGCCTTTCTCTTCTTTCTTAGAGGTCAATAATAATAAATGAATATGTTGTCCATCTCTGAGTGGCACTTATTAGATTTATAAGCGGCAAATGGGATTTTTGTGCTTAAAGGAAAGCAGTGCATCTCTGTATGACTTGCTGAACTCAAATGCACCGATCTGTATCGCTTCACGATGGCGTCTGCTCTTCCTCAGCTCGCTCTGCGGACCTCCACGCACCGGGATAAAGTCCGGATCAAAGTTGTGACGAGCAAAAAACTTAGCCACGGATAACATTGTGCCGATATATGCACATGTTGAAACCTTTTTTATTATTATTATAATTATTTCTGGATGCATGCTGTTCCGTCTGTAATGCTTCATGTTAAAACTAGAGCGCAAATGATTCTCTAAAGTCAGCACATTGTTATTTGTAAAGGGCTTTTAACAGTACACATTGTCACAATTGCAAGATCCAGGTAATACAATCGTTTCGTGCCTTCGTATGAATGACGTGAATGATATGACAATGATATGAGCAGCTGCCAGTATTAAATACTGTACATAGTAGCTGTAGATAAATGTTTCTCTATTAATCAGGCATTCTGTTTTGAGCTAGTTAACATTATACAAAATTGGTTCAGATTTTTGCTAAATAAACACAGATGTGCCACTGCATCCAACAAAGGCAATTCTTTTCAAGACTTTTTCATCCTTTCCTATTATTACCAATAGATGTGACAGAAGTGGCACTTGTGATTCTAATCACTTCATTATATTGTCTATATTATAGCCTGTGTGGACAGGTAGGACTGGAGGATGTGTTTAGGTTCCAGAGACCTATTGGGGAGTCATCAGGACTTGAAATCTCTTGGGGCCATCATCAGGACTCCAAACCTATTGGGGACATCATCAGTATTAGAGACCAACTGGGGACATCATCAGGACTAAAAAGGTCTACAGTCCTCTTGGGGGTGACTTCAGGACTAGAGCCCTTTTCGGGACATCTACATTATGACATACAGAGACATCATAAAGACAAGAGATCTTTTAAAGACATCTTCAGGGCTATTTTTTTTATTTTTGTGTGAGTTTCTCGGTAAAATAAGAAACCTGTGCTTATTGTATTTAAGAATGGAATAAGTCCAAACATTAAAAGTAACCATAATAATTATGTTTCATCAGTAAATTTAATTAAAACCACACTGTTATTTATTAAGTACACATTCTGAAGGGTCTTTTTTCCCCCTTAACGAAGTAAATTATGTACGTTAAGGTAACGTAAATGTAATTCCAACATACTTTTTTTTTATACTTGAGTAACATATTTATGAAAACATTTTACAAAAAAAATACCTTCTTACTCTGCCCAGTAACTGCCTCAGCAGAGGCATGACATAAAGTATGCAATTCGTTTGGTAATTGTATATTTATGCTTTATTTGTACACACACATAAAATCAGATGAGTGTTTATCAACCGTACTTTCCCCGTAAACATTTAAATCATTAGACAGCATTATGGTGAGCACAGGTAGAATGGATGTGAGACGCACTCGCGCTTCATCAGATGAATAAAATGCGTCTCTAACTGCACAACCTAATCAAAGATCCTCTGATTAGCATGCTTCTCTCTCGTGCTTGGCTTCAGGCGTGATGTTCGTGATGCATCCCCACTCCGTGGATCTGAAAATGATTTCATGCTGTTGATGAGAAAAAGAAAAAAAAAGGAAAAAGGGGGTAAGAGCAGAGCTCTGTAAATGAACTGCAGCTGAAACTAGAATGTCGGACACGTTTATGGACGGATTAGGGAAGGCTGATCTTTGTTCACTTACAGTATATAACATGTATAACAGTGCTCTTTGGTTATATTAATGCACTCAATTTTAATATGCTACTGTTTCTATTACAATGTTCCATTGTGTGTTGTAAACAGATTAGGGAAAAACCGGTTCAATATAATAAATTATAATAATGAATATATTAAAAGGTCATTTAATAATGTAAAGATTGTCTGTCATTTTTGAAGAACAATCAAAGAGAGAGAGAGAGAGAGAGAGAGAAAGTTACATATTCATTCATAATTTTACATTTGTTGAATTAGCAAATTAGTCCAGGTAATTTGGCTATTTATGGTGACTATTTATTAGCTAGTCGCGTACATTTAATAAGATGAATTCGCTATTTACAGTGGGGCAAAAAAGTATTTTTTTAAGTAATAAGTTATCCCACTTAAAAAGATTAAGAGAGGCCTGTAATTTTCATCATAGGTATACCTCAACTATGCGAGACAAAATAAGAAAGAAAAAAATCCAGAAAGTCACATTGTAGGATTTTCAAAGAATTGATTTGAAAATTATGGTGCAAAATTAGTATTTGGTCACCAACAAAATGTCATCTCAATACTATGTTATATCCCCTTTGTTGGCAATAACATACAGTAGGTCACCCATTTTCTGTAAGTCTTCACAAGTTTTTCACACACTGTTGCTGGTATTTTGGCCCATTCCTTCATGCAGATCTCCTCTAGAGCAGTGATCTTTGGGATCATTGTCATGCTGAAAAACCCAGCCACGTTTCATCTTCAATGACCTTGCTAATAGAAGGAGGTTTTCACTCAAAATATCATGATACACGGCCCCATTCATTCTTTTCTTTACACATACCTGTATCAGTCGTCCTGGTCCCTTTGCAGAAAAACATCCCCAAAGCATGATGTTTCCACCCCCATGCTTCACAGTAGGTCTGGTGTTCTTTGGATGCAACTCAGCATTCTTTCTCCTCCAAACACGAAGTTCTATTTTGGTTTCATCTGACCATATGACATTCTCCCAATCCTCTTCTGGATCATCCAAATGCTCTCTCTCAACTTCAGACGGGCCTGGACATGTACTGGCTTAAGCAGGGGGACACGTCTGGCACTGCAGGATTTGAGTCCAGAAATCTTGCTTGTTTTTACTGTAGGTTGACCAAATACTTATTTTCCACAATAATTTGCAAATAAATTCTTTAAAAATTCTACAATCTGATTTTCTGGATTTTTCTTTTCTTATTTTGTCTCGCATAGTTGAGCTATACCTATGATGAAAATTACAGGCCTCTCTTTTTAAGTGGGAGAACTTGCACAATTGGTGACTGACTAAATACTTTTTTGCCCCACTGTAATTAACATTGTACGTTAGTTTGATAAATTAGTTATCTGGTTAAGTTCTATAAATTAGCTTGCTAAACTGGCTAGCTATTTAATCCCTTTAAAACAGCTTGTTAAATTAGCTAGCTTGATAGTTCAGCAAAATAACTTACTAAATTACCTACCTAGTTCTATCAAGATATAGTTGTATCAAGACATTAATTAGCTAGCCAAGCTAACTCTGAAAATTTGCTTTTTAGATTAACTAACTATTTAGTTTTGTAGCTAACAAGCATGTTTTTTTTTTATTATGTTGCTAGTTAAGCTCTGTGGATTATTTCCTAAACAAACTACCTAGTTAGGAGCTGTAAATTACCTTGTTATATTACCTACCTATTTGAACTCTCTAAATTAGCATGTTACATTAGCATTTTTTTTTTGTTTAATAATTAGCATTATTGTCACGGAATACCACCAGAGGCCACTGTGCGCAGAGACATTTTGATTGGAGCGCTCACCTGAACCGAGGTGGCTCGTTAGTTTCATTATAAATAGCCTTGTGTTTAGCTTCTCAAGTTGTCGTGCATTTGTTGAGTAATACTTTTGTGAATTCTGTGTTTAGCTACCTTTTTGTGAATACTCTAGCTCTGCGTCATGCTAACTCCTGTGACTCCTGGTTTGTTGTGTTCGTGTTTAGTTTAAATGCTGTTTTGTTTAATTACTGTTTTGCTCCTAGTCTTCTTTAGCTCCTAGTCTTCTTTAGCTCCTAGTCTCGCTTAGCTCCTTGACAGGTTTAGCTATGTATGTGTAGCTCTCTGTTTAATTTAACTCCTTGTTTAGTTTAGCTTCTTGTTTAAGTTTAATTACCCAATACTCTTTAGATTTCTCCTAGTCTCCATGTTTCAGTTACTTAGTTCCATTGTTTATGTCTGTTCTGGTTTTGTTATTAAAAGACTAATTTCTATGTAAATCACCTCTGCCACTACAGTATGCTTGCTGTAAAGTCCACACCCCGTATACGTAACAGATATACAGTATAAGCACTGTGAATTATGAAGTTAAATTAACTAGCTAATACATTAGCGTGTTAAATGAATTAGCAATTTACGTTGTGTGATCTATCATGTTAAATTAGCTAGCTAGGTAACCTTTTATAATTATTTCCCCTAATTATAACTTTTCAGCCTTTGTTGTCTAGCTTGTTATATACTGTACGGTTAAACTCTGAATTTGTTTCTTTAACTAGCTAGCTAGTTAAGCTTTGTGAATTAATTTGGTAAACTACAAAGTCAGTTAGGATCAGATTTTCTAATTAGCTAGCTAGGTTTTATGAATCAGTTAACTTTTTTTTTTTTCATGAAAAAAATTATGTTCCTTACCATTGAGTAAGGTTAGTAACAAAACATTAGCAAAAGTGAAGTCAAGTTCTAGTTTGAGTTAGCAGAATATTTTCCTTATGACCTGACCGCTTGATAATATTGCTAGTCATGGTGGATCGGACATGATAAACGTGTCAAAAATTAGATTTGTAATACATACAGTTTCTATCTTTAGGTCTGCGTAAAAGGAAACATTTTAAGCTTATTTTACTGAATGCTTAATTAATGCATAATTAGTGCTTATTTAGGGTTAATCCATTATCCATCTAGGTAGGAACCTCTGTAGTCCAACTAGCGACCATGGAGGCCGTATTTATTCCCATTGCTACATTGGTAGGACCTCCGATGAACATTCACACTCATTCACACACAACGTGCAGTTTGGGAAGTCAATTAGCCTCTAATCTGCATGTCTTTGGACTGCCAGAGGAAACCCACCAAGCATGGGGAGAACATACAAACCCCATACACACAGAATCAAACACAAACCCTGGTGGTGCAATCGATAATGCTAACCAGTAAGACAACATGATGACATTTAACTTTATTTTAAAAAATAATAATATATTTTTTAAATAATAATAATAGAAATTAATTAAATTCCTAAATAATGAGAAAAGGACTCATGAAGTGACAATATGGCAACTACTACAGCATGAGATGAGACTCACAAGTACGACCCTTTATGACCATCACAATGCTGTTTACGTATCAAGTCCCAGATCTGGTCAGTGTTCGTACACTCGCTAAGATTCGCGTGTGTGGAGTTTCAGCCGATGTTATCACTTATTCTCGGCTCATTTACATGCTAGGCGTTGTTGTTATTATATGAGTGGGTGAAATGAAGAGATGAATATTAATGGATTACGGAAGAGAGGAAGGTGTGTGTCAGTGTGTGTGAGAGAGAAAGAGAGAGACTGATGAGCAGCAGCGGTAATTAAATAAAACACTTTGACCAGGCACTTCAGATAAAGAATGATGAGGGGAATGATCACACATGTATTTCATAGTCTGAATCTTGACCCAGACCGGGAGCTTGAGTGTTCCAGTTGACTACACACGCAACCTCCACACGCAACCTCCACACACACACATATATGAGGGAGTAATTCTGTGTGTCACAGGCCAGAATAAAGAGGCTTTGTGTATGAACAGGGCCATGCATTAACGCTCAGGGAAAAAGGCCGGTAATTAAAAGCTAAAGCGCGCCCATGACTGTGTGTGTGTGTGTGTGCTGTGGGCCGTGACGGAGGAAGGTGCCGGCCGTCGCCGTCCTAATGGAGAATACGGCAGGTAATTGTCATTGTGCTCGAAGCGTCATCTTCCATTAAACGCGCAATTCATCTTCGACGAGAGACGTCCGAAGCAGGTACGCTGATTTATTACAGATTACCGCTGGATGAGCTGCACAACGTGGCATTGTTTAAAAAGGATCACTATATTTGTTTATCTAATAATACTTACGCCCCAGCAGGGCTGAATTCCTGATTCACGAGGTGTCGGTTCATTCATTTTCTGACAGTAGTTCTCACTCAAATATAATGCAAAGGGTAGGTTTATAATGTAAATATCATCACTTCTATAGGAACAGCATCTTCACATGGCCTTGAATGGAACATGATCCATATAATTGAGTCTAATAATAAATATGTTAAAAGTAAATCTCTGGAGAAAAACATTTTGTTCGGAGATGTTCATACTGTATAACATTTATAGAAGGAGTCTCCAGTTTCAGCTGTTATTGTTGAGAGATCACATTCACACTTCACATTCGCACCCTCAACCTAATAATTACGGAATAACCGATGAAAGGCTGTAGAGGAAAATAACCACTTCGACATGGTAAAATTAACTGTGCGTCACAGCTGGATGCACTACACGACCCTGTGGTGGATAAATTTTTTTCCTGTAAGTGCATGTGTTTTATTTCTTACGCACTAACCAGAATGTGCAAGTATGAAGACATTATGAGGGGGGAAAAAATAGAAAGTTTTTGCATTGTAGATTTCACATTAGCTGACAGGAAGACAAGGCTTAATGCTTTTGCTCGAGAGAAAAAAAACAAAACAAAAGACAAGCGTGTAAAGCGAAAAGTTGGAGGCCTCGTCCCCCCGAGGCGCAGGAAGAGAAGCGGCACCTGCAAGAGCAGATGGAGGAAGAGAGCACGAAATGTGCCGAGGTATTTTTTAGCGCGGTGCTCCGCTACCTGCTGTGAGATGAGCGACATCGCTCTGTTGATGTTCCTCTCCGAGAAGCTGTTTGAGTGAAAAAACATTTCTCATTTAAAGCCACAAATTACAGCGGAGAGATAGAAGAGAGCAGCACTTAGCCCATCACGGCCGTCACGGCAGTTTCTTTCAGGCTGACAAAAAAAGCAGCGGAGCCGGAGAGAGCAAATGCACCGCACCCTTTATCAACTTGCCTGCGTTATAATTAAAACAATATCCAAGACTTCCATCATGTTCTGGTCTCTCTCTGTTTCTCAATCTCTCGCTCTCCGACAGCAATCAGCCCCGTGTGTCGGACGCAAGCTTTACCCACTGAGATGATGTGGTAAACAAATCCAGATGCCCGGTTACAAATAAATGAAAAACTCTCACTAGAGCTTCTTCTGACATGATGGACGACAAGTTCGGGGAATACGAGCGCAGTGACAGACGTGACATGAAGTGGGGATGAATCTCTCATGACTTTTCTGTCACTTTCAAGTTCTTTATATTCGTTTTTTTTTTTCTCCCCCCGAATGTAACCCTTAGGGACAAATCAGGGTCATGGGGTTGGCAGTGACGCCACTCGTGCTCCCTTTATACACGATGACAGGAAGGTCTCCGAGCACCTCGGTAACTCGAAGTGTCTCGGCCTTGGCTAAACTTCCGCCCAATTGTCAAGCGTTTCTTCAAATTCCTCTTGTCAAATGGATATACATAAATATATTAATAAAGAGTTGACATTGCCGGCTGGTTGACATTCGAGGTCACTCGTCAAATCAACAACGGGACAGTGAAACCTCAGGGATACACACACAGGCACACATGTGTATATATAGAGTGATTTAGGATGCAGTGTGTGTCCACCCTGATGGCCAGAGCGAAAGACGTCAAAGGAGCCGTTAAACCCGGTCCCAGCAAGGCAGGTCTCAGCCATGTGATGCCCCTCTGATAGTGAGCGCACTTGCATTGGGATTTGGCTGGAAGTTTTGATAAAAAGTGACACAGAAGTGGCACGACAGCACAACCGACCCCGACATCCCTTTCCATAACCGAACGGCAAAGCCTACAAATCCCCCCCGTGACGAGATTCCGGACACAAAACAAGCTTAGCATGGGTTTGACCTTAAACACAGCTTTATCCATCACCATAGACCCTCTGAACACCATGACGCACAGAGGGATGGTTGAAAAAAAATGACAGCCCCTTTTGACACTGCCTCTTTTATCTATACCAGGGGTACTCAAATATAAATTTGAAAGGTCCACTTACGAAATTTCTATTCAGTCCGAGGTCCGGAAAAATGACAGTCCAATTTCATATAACTACATAGAACTACAAAAAAAGTCAAACCCAAAATGACATGGTAGTCCTTTTAGTGTGAAAGGTGACATCATCTTTGTGCCACCAGTTGTTTGAACTTGGGCATAAAAGGTGTGAGGACCAGGTGGAGGCACTGATGTAAATGTTCATTGGTGAGGGAGCTGCGATATGTGTTTTTCACTATTGCTCATAGTTCAAACGGCAGATTCACAACAGTACGTTGAGGAAAACATTGTGAGAATTCAAGGGCCATTTTCTGCAGGACAGGAACACAGTAGGTGCAGTAACCATCTTTGTCCAGAAGGTGAGAAGGTGACCACTTTTGATTGCTAGATTAAGCACATTGGTTACGTTTCAAGGCTTCACTCGATGCTGCGTGAAAACGCTATGGAAACAAAATGGTTCCCATAGCGTTTTCACGCAGCATCTCGTTCCCGCCTTTCAGGGAACAGGGTTACAGCAATGTAACCCGAGACGTTTTCTGCTTCCCACGAATGCATATTTATTCACTCTTAAATTTGCTGTTTTCAAAATCAACTTACAGTACATCAATGGCCAGCTTTGTGGACACCATTAGGATATTAAGGACATATTATAATAAACAGAATGCTCACCTCTTATATCTTCCACGAGTTGTTCTTTCTTTTGAATCTACTGCACCGCATAGCGCCTATGGGAGTCACGTGACAAAGGACCGAACAACTCGGGACTTGACGATTCGTTTAGAACCATTCAATACATAGCCTACGGAGGTTTTGCGATGATTTGCGCATGCGCGCCCAGTAGAAAATGAACGAATCACTCTCGGAGACAACTCGTTCGTCTGATTCATGTTAAAGATTCATTTAAAATAAACGAATCGTTCATGAACGACCCATCACTAGACGACTATCGCGCGGAAATACAGTTGCGCACTTCATTGAGAACTCATTTGGTTTATGATTAAATTAGCATGTTTGTTTTGGCGTCTGTCCAGATGTAACCGTATTTGGTCCGGATGCGGACCGGCGTCTGCCTAGTGAGTACCCCGGATCTATAACCTTACAATAGTGGCATAATAAGTGAACATTATAACAAGATTTCTTGACTTTTCGTTTGAAAACACGGCAATATTTACCTTATATAATCACAAAGGCTTAGTAGTTAGCACTGTCGCCTTGCACCTCCAGGGTCCAGGTTCAATTCCCTCCTCTGTGTGCATGGAGTTTGCATGTTCTCCCCATTCTTGGTGGGTTTCCTCCGGGAGCTCCGGTTTCCTTGCACAATCAGATTTGGCTAATTGGCGTTCCCAAATTGCCCGTAGTGTGTGAGTGAGTGTACAGTATGTGTCTGTGCCCTGCGATGGATTGGCATCCTGTCCAGGGTGTACCCTGCCTTGTGCCCAATGTCCCCTAGGATAGGCGCCAAGCCCCTCCGCGACCCTGTGTATACAGGAAAAAGTTCGGTTCATGAAACGGTGGAACTTGTGAGTGACTTGGGGTACAAAATTCTGTCTCCTCCCCTCTATTCCGCCGACCTCGCACTTTGGCAGTTCCTCTTCTATGACTTCAAGGAACCACTTCATGGCAGGCGTTTGACAACAATGAGGTGATTACCGAGGTGGAACTTTTCGTCAAGAGCCAATAAGAAGACTTCTTCAAAGAAGGTCTCCACCAGTTCATCCATCGTTTGGAAAAGTGTCTCGCCTTAGGTGGAGGACATGTAAAGAAGGACTTAGCTCACGACAAACTTTTATTTTCATTACATTATTTTTGACCGCCCCTCGTAAACTCTAGAGTCTGGCGCTATGAACCATGCAACAGCCAAAGGTAAGTCAGAGTACACATAATGTAAATTATCACTATTTTACATGTACTGTACAGTACATGTATAGCAGTTGGCAGAAACTTTTATTTCAGATCAATTTACATTCCTACGTAAATCTTGAACTTGCACTTCAGGATTTCGAGTCTTGCTCAAGAGCCTCACAGGGGCAGCTTGATTGCGCCAGGGTTTGAACCCGTGACTTTCTGACTCTCTGATCCCATTTATAATTATACTTTCTTAAAGAAACCTTTTCTACGAGACGATTTTTGCTCGATGGTTGGAAGAAACAAAGCTAATGATATAATAATAATAAAGGATGATAAAGAAATATGGTGGAGTGCATTCCAACCTCACACCAGGTTACCTAAAAATAGGCTCCAAATCCATGTTGAATGTATGTTTAATGACAAGAGACATATACAAACCGATTTGTCATTATCATTAAAACTACCAAGGTGTTGGGTTCCCCTAGGCCACTGGGGCAGCTCTGGTTCCTCAGGGGGTGGCTCATCAGGGTCTCTAGTGGAGTGATGTGGTTTGCTACTACTGTAGGACCCTTGCAGTTGATCCTTTGGGTGGTCTGTGTTGTCGGGTTTGGCGGGCCTCCATGGATAGGACTTGTATGTCAAGTGCATCACATAGATTGGACTGAAGTCTGGGGAGTTTGGAGGCCAGGCTCACTGTGTTGGGCTGCTAGACCCCATGTGTGGTGGGCTGTGGTGCACTTGGTCTTCTGGTTCCTTTCTTTTGTGATTTGTGCTGCGTGGCTTTTCAGTGGGATTTGACCGAACATGCTGGCCTCTTTGCTCCCCTCTGTGCTTTGGGTCCCCCTGATCCTGTCACCAGTTTGCTGGTGTATAGTTGGGGATCAGTGTTGTCCACTTCAACTGGCAGTGGTCATAATGCTAAGGTTGATTGATGTATTCACACACACACACACACACACACAGTAGAAACATGAATTCATACACTTACTCATGTACAGATGATCATGGTAATGATAAACACTGTTACATTCTCGACTTTCAGACTGCTTTCTCATCAAAACTTGTCAAAACTACTGAAGAAATGACAACTCGTTTGTTTCTTTATTTATTCTTCATTTTCAACCTCGTGTTTACCATCTTTTGCTTGCCATGCACAAAGCTCCACCTCACACAAGTCTGTAAAACTATTTATTCATAAGTGAAAGTGCTGATTATATTCCTAAGATCTACTCCCGAGGCCTGTGTGCCACACACACACACACACTGTTTCACCGCTCCATTAGGCCGTGTTACCTGATGACGCTCTCCTCCCTTTATTTATCTATCTATTTCTGCCGTACGAGACGACGCGGGTTACCGTTTTAATATCTCAAGTGAAACACGATTATTACGTCTTAATGCTGAAATTACGGTGCTTATTTTTTTTTATTTTGCTCTCTCTTCTTCCTGCCGAACGCTTTTTTCCCCCCTTCTCCTGCTTTGCACCCCATGGCATTAACATCTTTATCCCGGCATGTGTTTCTGGTTTTAAAACCTTTACCCCTGCTGTTTGAAAAATAGTGCTCATTTTCATCCCCCATGGAGAGCTGAAATCCCCATAGGCGAACCATTAGAGTTCTCGGAGCTCCCCTCCCCTTCCCGAGCGCTTATTACTCCTGCCTGTACACTCCGCACTGGCTCATTGGGTTTCACTAAATTATGCAAATAAGGTGATGCTCAACATATAGGTTTTTTTTTTCCACCCTCCTTCTATCTCTCTCTTTTTCAGCTTTCTGCAACTGCGCAAGTTTACACAGCTTTCCGCGTGCGGCGACATCATTACACTGACGCAAGGCTGTCAGCGAGATTTATGCATCAGTGACAAATTATATTGGAAATGTGTTTCTCTGCAACAAACCCCTCCACCCCTTTCACTTCTTTCTTTTTTTTTTTTTTTTACTTCTTAATTTCCTCCATTCCTTTCTCAGGTTGAGCCAAGTTTTCCGCCTTTGCCTTTGCCTTGTGGGGGCATTTCGAAGAAAACTTCGCCGAGTTATTTCCATTTTTGCTTTATGTTTTTGTTTGTGCATATCAATGTGCGCCTGCTGATACGGGCGCGGCTGTGTTCAAATGAATTCATTAATCAGACGCGATGCACAAAAACCGCCCCGGCGCTGGTGGGTTCCTGCGTCTGTGCTCGACTTTCTGCTTTCTCGCTTCGAACTAAGTCTCTTCCTCACCTCTCGATGACTTGCCCAGGCATCATTTTTCAGCTGATTAAGGACTTTGACTCACAGTCCTACATCATCACAAGATCATGTCCCGGTCTTGTCTTCCCCGATCGGTTCTCTGATCGTTATCTCCTGCCTCCATTTAAAATTAATGCATGTAAATAAATAAAAATACCCTACGGAACCCTGGAGACCAGGTTCTCCAGCAGATCTTTGGCTAACTCTTGCATTCTTTAAACCTTTCTGAAAGCTCAGCCCTCTAGCGTACGGATCCACAGCATCACACACACGACCACTTTCATGTGAAAAGTTCACTAACACACTTCAACATAAAGGGGTCAAGAAGTCATGTTTTAGAGCATCGCGAGTTTGCAGAAGGAATGTTGGATTGTCATTTGTTTGTTTGTTTGTTTGTTTTCTAAAAATGTTTTGTGCTTCCTTGTTTTTGTTTGTTTGTTCCCTTGTCCATTTCCATTTCGTTGTTTTTGTGCATTATTGCTTGCTAGCTATTTGTTTGTTTGTTTTTCATTAATTATTAAGTACATTCTTTAATTATGTTAACTACAGTATGCTGTTACTCATTTGTGTTATGTTTTATCTGCTTATTTATATTGGTTTGATATTATTTTTATTTTTTATTGTTTATTCTTTTGTCTATTGCTTTATTTATCTAATTGGCTCTTTGTTTATTTATCAGCTTATTTGCCAGCCCTTTTGCTTTTTTTTTTTTTTTTTTACATTTTTAACATTTATTTTATGATTGTTGTTTTATTGTTTATTGGCTGTACTGTATTCAGCTGCATGTTTAGCTGCTTGTTTCTGTTTGTTTGTTTGTTTTATTTGTATTATTGCTTGCTTTATTGTTTTTCTACTGTTACATAGTTTGTTGATTAATTTGTTTGATTTTGTTTGGTTATTGCTGTTTCCTTAATGTATTATGTTGTCTTTCCTTTTTTTCTGGTTATTTATTTATTCTGTCGTTTATTTCTTAAGCTGTTTCATTTGTCTGTTTTGTTTGTTTGTTTGTTTGTTTGTTTGTTTCCTGCATTACCTTCCTAATTTTTACTGGTTTATCAGTTTATTTAATCAATTAAATTTTATTTGTATATCGATTTTACCAATAGTCATTGTCGCAAAGCAGATTTTTAATCAAAAGAATTATTGAAGTTTGTATGAAATGTGAATGTGTATGAATCAAAATGATAAGACTGTCCCTGATGAACGAGCTGAGGATGACGGTGGCAAGGAAAAACTCCCTGAGATGGCAACAAGAAGAAACCTTGAGGGGAACCGGAACCCATCCTCATCTGGGTGATAAGGGATAGCAAGGATCGATCTGCATTTATACTAATTTACTTGCCTTTCATGTATTTTGCTGTTTGTTTATTTATCTGCATGTTTGTGTGATTTAAAAAAAAAAAATTTTATTTATTATTTGATTTTGTTTGTTTTTCTTTTTTTGTGTGTATTTTACTGCTTGTTTTCCTGTTTTTGTTTGTTTGTTTATATAGTTTATAGATATTATCATCATTATGTATAAATTATAATTCTGCATTTATTAGACATTTCTTGACCAAAGATTTACTTACAGTAATAGTCAACTCCACTAGCATACGAAAAGGCTGTATCCTAAATGTAACCCTATTCACTATAAGTGCTCACTGCATACTGTAGGGTGTCGCATACTGTATGACTTCACATAATGAGCTTTTTGATCAAGACAACAGCATTTTGAAATTCAGTCAGCAGGAAAAATATTCAAACTGAACATAAATCTTTTTCCTTGGAAATAGTCGTGCATGTATTTAGCAACAAGCGTCGTTTAGCCGAACCGCGTTTCAACAAAATGACATTAAAGCAATTAGCATGAGTTTGAACAAAATAAAGCGAAGGCAGATATTTAGCTTCAAACAATTCAAATAATATTCAGCATTCAGCATGCTCACACACACCTCACAGCACACACTGCAGCCCATGAACACACACCTATCATTGGCCGCTGTCATTCTCGCCATGCGGGTGATTCCCCACCGACTAAATAAGCACACTTCATGCTGACGGACGGCGGAGCACTGACGGCACGTGACGGACGTGTCACAGCTCAAACTTCGCCGTATTGTTTCCTTCCTCCTCATGAGCCTGAAGTGCTTCAGTGCATAGATTAGAGCCTGCAAGAAGCAAAGCATCACAAATCCCTCTTAACCCCTCACACACACACACACACACAGCACTCAGATATCACTCTCACTCGCAATGTTATTAAACACAACTTTGCAGATTTACTTCTTTCAGAGGGCCATTTAGGCCGGCGGCGCAGGAAGGAAGTGTGTGAGGGAATTGCAGGTTGCCAGTGTGTGTCTGGCCGTGTGGAGTGACAGGGGTTGATTTGGAGCGCGGCGCGACTGAGGCCCTCCTCCCGCGTGTTGTGACAACCGCTCATTACACCTCAACAGCTGCTGCCCGTGCCACATGCAAATGGACACAAATGGGTTCCCGCTGCAGAGAAGCTAATAACGCTGTTTTAGCTGCTACTCTCGTTCGACCTCTCTCTCTCTCTCTCTCTCTCTCTCTCGCGTTCTCTCACTCTCTCCATCTCATTTTTCTCATTTGCTCCTCCTTCTGCAGTCTTCTTCTTCTTCATCTCCGCCTTTCCGCTCATCTCTCTCTCTCCGATCATTTTTAAGGAGGTAAAGCTTTTCCGAAAACAAGTTAAAAGCTGATCATTTGAACTTTGACCTCACTTCTCAAACCATTTAAATTGCTTTTTAATATGAGAATTAAAAAAAATAAAAAAATTTTTACCAGAACACAGGTCAGGAGACTCTTAGCCGCAGCAGAACATTTAAACGGTGCAAACATTTTAAAGAAGTTCATGCAGAACTTGCAGAAGAGACGCATCTGTCTGTAGGGAATGTACACACAATCATTCGTGAACACTACTTACCCTGTACTGTCTTGACCTCACTCCAAGCCATTTCCACGCCATTAAAGGAGTTCCTGGGAGGCCGGTATTTCAGACATGAAGCAGGCAGTCTGATCGTGGGTCCAGTGAAAACTTTCTACCTTAGTAGTATCCGAGCACTAGTGAAATTCTTAGATAAGTACATTAGTAAAGTTTTTTTTTTTTTTTTTTTTTAATAATTGTGTTGTGTTATTCTGCCCAATCAAAAGTCCCGGTTTGATTTGAACATCAGGGGTTTTTTTGGGTTTATAAACTTCAAACGTTTTATGTGTATTTTTTTTTCTTTTTTATTTAATTCTTCATTTTTTTCTTAATTCTAAATCTTTTAAACATACCATCATTTCATGTTTTATTCACTTTTCATCATTATAATATTATGGATTTTCATAATTATTATTTATTTATCATATTTATATACTATTGTACCCCGCCTAATGCCCGAAGTCTCCTGGGATAGGCTCCAGGTCCCCCGCGACCCTAAATACAGGATAAAGCGGTATAGAAAATATACTATTGTTTTAGTCAATGAAAAAAAAAATGAATCCATAAATTAACAAGTTAAATATATGCACCTGTTTAAATGTAATAATTACATAAAAAAAATAATTATAGCAATTCACATGAAATTTCCAGTATCATTATAGCATTGAATCTAATGAAAAAAATTTAAATAAAAAATACACAAAATTTAGAAATTAATAATTAACGTAATACAATTACTAATAAGAGTAATAATGCAAATATGTTCAAAATGAAAAGCATTTAAAAATACAGAACACTATTTTTCTAGTCCTGAAAAATAAACAGCCCCAATAATCATGAACGTATCCTGATATTATTACAATTAGCTCCTACAGGACCGTCTCTGATTATCCCAGGATCCGCTACATCTTCATACATTAATAAAGTGATTTTGAAACTTAAATCCGTGTAAAGCTCACTGACTACGTGCTGCGTAAATCCGCATCGCCGCTGTGTGTGATTTAAGATGAGTGTTTTAAGTGAAGCTGCAGCTTTCAGAGCGATTGTCCTCCTCCACTCTGACCACTTAGCGATGCTCATTTTTTTCCCTGCCGTTGTTAATTGGCTTTTCTCTCTGCTCGAATGCATTATCCTGTTGTCTTTTAAAAAGCAAAGGCTTGAACCAGAAGTGACTAATTATACGTGTCTAACCTCGATTTTAAGCAAGATTTCCAGCCTGATTTCCTAGATGAAATATTGCTACAATTGGAGTTTTTTTTTTTAATCAGAAAATTATATACTTTTAAATCACAATTGCAAAAGTTTCTTTTCAAAAACTCTAAGCAAAATACTAAGCAATTATTCAAAGTAAAAAGTTTCAACGGAAATGCTGGGAAAGTTTGGGACAATCTTTGTATTGAGAAATTCTCACTATAGTTTTATAGTTCGCATTAATATAATGAAAAATAATAATAATTTTGACTCAATAAAAAGGTTATCTCATTCAGGCTAGTTAATATCTAGACATTTGTTGGATATAAAATAAATTCTATAAATGTTTTTTTATATGTCCCTGTAGGTTCCATGGCTTCACCCTAATAAAGTCAGAAGAAGGATTCCTGGATTAACTTGGGAAAAGCTTTATCTTACACGTTTGATTGAACCTCAACTCAATCTGAGTAAAATGTTCAGGAAGAAAGACCTAAATGTGCAGGGTAATGGATACTCCCATCGCATACCAAAATGCTCCAGACCATTATCAATATCTAAAGGAGGAACAGATTCAGTGTTTCAACACCATGCGCAGTGAAGATCATGGAACATCCGGTGGAGAAAGAAGCCTTAAAACACTGACAATTGATTAATCGAAAATGAACATGCAAGATCTTACCTGGAGGTGGAAAAGAGGACGATGTCGCAATACCTGGCACCAAGGCTGAGGAAGTCCTGGACGTTTGTAGGACAAGGAGGAACGTCCAATGTGTTTGGAAAACAGGGACAATGTTGCAACACCTGGTGCCGTGACCCAGAGATGGTTGTAAGGAGACACATGGAGTTTTTTTTACATTTACAGGAAACATTATTGGAAAACTGGGTCTCACTTTTAGAGTGAGACCAGATACAGTACAATACTGTTTGCAGTTACACCTGCTTCCTGTGGACAGTGTTTAATTTGCGATGTTTAAAGTACATGACTATATGATGATTACTCTCAGCAATGGCCAGGGGTCCAAGCACAGAAGTTACAGGTACTCTATAGTAATTCTGTGATGTTTTTTTTTTTACGTTTGTCCAAGCACCAACCCTACAAACACCATATACTATATACATATATATGTTTTATTATAATGTGTCCGAGACCCAGACACATCTTCAGCCAAGTTCACTAAAATGAAATAAATTAAAATTTGTATCTGTGGTAATTATGCTTTTTCTACAGATGTGATTCTTTTAGGTAAAACCTATGAGTAAGAGACTTGAAGTATTCCTCTAATAGTCAAAACTACAAAGGCCTTATACAGTATGATCTACAATGTACAGTACTGTTCAAAATGATTGCACCCCCCGCCCTTCCTGAGGGACATTTTTTGCTCACATTTTCAGTCATTTCCCTGTACTTGAATGAGTACGTTGAATGTTTTCAATTTGTTAACACAGTGAGTCATAAATTATTTGAGCCTAAAAAAGTGAATATCTTAAGGCATGAACCAGTAGAAAATGGTGCAGATGATATCAGATGATCAGACTAGTATTCTGGTGCTGCTGAATGCGGAGCGTTTGAAACAGACAAGAGGGGAAATGAGGTTGCTGCTGAGGTTGTAATATAAATTATTAATTTAAAATTAGAATTTTAGGCACTTTGCAGCATGTCACAGTAAAATATTTGTTTAAATTTAATTTTTTTTTATTAGGGCCGGGACTTGATTTAAAAAAATAATCTAATTAATTAGAGGCTTTGTAATTAATTAATCGAAATTAATCGAATTTTAATCGAATATAAATATTTGACCTGAGAACAGTGAGAAGTAAGTTTTTTCATATGGATTTTTAGTATACCATTGAATAATGACTGAATACATAAGCTTAAGCAACAAAATATTGTTTATTTTTGTTCAACCAAGTCCAACAGACCAGTGCAATATTGCCATTAAGTGTAGCAATAGAATATTTAGAAATATAGTAGCCTACATTTCAGAAATTCAGGTACCCTATAGGTAGGTAGACCTTCTGTAAACTGTTTTTTTCTTTAAGTAAAACACAAAACTTTCAAGTACATTCAGAACATTGAAAACCCTGACTATTAAACCCTGACGCTTCCATCCATTCGTTTTTTTATAACAAAATTTCCCATCCACAGGGACAACCAACGTGGTCTCATCAAGTTCTTTGTCCATGTTCACTGTGGTTTGTTTTTGTCTGAACGCTAGTTGGTGCTCCAGTATAATCTGTCCGCCAAAACTCATCCAGTGAGGAATGTTCCGCGGTGCAAATATAAGTGCGATTAAAATGCGTTAAAAAATTTAACGTGTTATTTTTGTGGAATTAATTAATCTAAATTAACGCATTAAACTCCCAGCCCTAATTTGTTTTTGGGTTTTTTTATATATGAAGAAATGAGTCGAGACTTTTGGCTCAAGACTTTTACTGAATAAAACACATTTTGGAAATCATGTCATTCCAGTGATAACATTTTATGGGGATGTTATGGGAAAGGATTATATCCAAACAACCGTTATCTTCTGAACAAAGGAAGTTTATTTTCTCCTCGTATTAATTGTGTTACATTTATTATAAAAATAAATAAAAATAGCATCAAGCCGAGAGAAAGAAATCATTGGCCTGGCATTCAGATCACGCTGTGTTATTCGTGATGATGCTGCTCTGCTCTCGGGTCATGTCTTATTTAAATCTCAACCCATTACAGCAAAAAAGAAAAAAAATGAAAACATGCGCATGTACACACGTGTGTGTGTGTGTGTGTGTGTGTGTGTGTGTGTGTGTGTGTGTGTGTGTGTGTGTGTGTGTGTGTGTGTGATAAACAGAAACAGCAGGGGAGGAGTAGAAACATGTTCAGATTCCTCGACTGTTTCTCTTGACTGCTTTGATGTCGGTGCTGTTACAGGTAGAGGACGGGATGGAGGATCAAACCGCAGCTGAGCTTCTATTAGGATAGACACATGTTTACAAATCCTCGCTTTACTCACCTCTCTCACTCTTTGGTGTGCACACACACACACACACAGTATACATAATGCATAAGATTTTTTTCCTTTTGCTTCACACACACAGTCTGAATGAGTATATGTATGTATATGTATGTATAACTAACTGCTGCTGTTAAGAAGATGAAGAAAAAGATTTTTAAAGACCAAAATTAAGCAGGAAGGATTGATTGGTACTGGGAGTTTGGAGAATGGATGGATGGATGGATGGATGGATGGATGGATGGATACTGTACAGTAGATAGATAGATAGATAGATAGATAGATAGATAGATAGATAGATAGATAGATAACCTGTGGGCAGAACTGAAAAAGTTTTTACGAGCAAGAAGGCCTACAACCTTGCCTTCGTTACACCAGTTCTTTAAAAGCAATATTATGTGACCAATTCATTACTAAATTGTCTCGCTACAATTAGACAGAACAGTGCAGTGGAACCACAGCATACAGATGCCTCTTCATGAATTTTTACCTTAAGAACTGAAATTTTGGCAGTAATTTGATTCGAAACGCGAAGCATCCTTGGCATACTTGTTACCGTCAGTGGAAAGCCAAGTGAGTTTACTTTTTTTGCGTAGTTTTTTTTGTTTGTTTGTTTTTTTGCATTTTGTGCAGGATTTACAGTAGTGAAGATGGAGCACCTGGGGTCCCAAGAATGTTAGTAAGGAGCACAGAGGGGGGAAAAATTGAGTCACTTTCAGTTTGGTTTCTAAAGCAGCCAGTGCCAAAAGGAATCATAACTTTAATGTCTATTTATTTCATATTTTACTTCATTTACATGTCTTTTCTAAATGTTTTTAATTGTTTTTATATGAAAAATATCTGATTATAACGTTGGAAATTGGTAATATTAGTAATAATTTTGGTTGGCTGGAACGGATTATCTGCATTTACATTATTTCCTATGAGAAAATGTGTTTCACAATACGAAATTTCGCCTTAAGAACCCGCCTCCAGGACGGATTAAACTCATATGTTGAGGCACCACAGTATTTCGATTTAGAGAGATGATATTTAAGTTTAAACAATACTTCTTATATTTGAGCTATTAGAATTTTTTGTGTTCATTTTATACATTCAAACCAGGACTCTACAGTTTCTACCCGAGTCTGTGATTGCTTCGAGTCAGGACTACACACGCATATTTTTGTCACATTCTGCTCCAAAGTTGCACTTTCACTCACAAATATTAGTGTCTTTAAGCCCATAGAGACATGACACAATAAGAAAGCGTACAAAATTGGATTTCAGCTGGCCAGATTCAAATTCTCAATTTTTGTGCTTAAAAAAAACAAACAGAGCCTCAAAGATCAATCAGAAGTTCCACTACGGACATGCAAACCTCAAAGCTGAGTTTTCTTTTAATCTAATTAATTGATTTGCAATATCCATAAACTGTGAAGTGACAAACACTGCCAGTCCCACATCAACATTAAGTTTCCAAGATACAAAATAAGTCACGATCCCCCAGTAGCTCAGAATCTATTTTGGGTTCATACAGCCGAGATTCAGAGCGACTCGGGCCTTGATCACGCGAGGATTTCTTTTATTTATTTCTTTTTTTTTTAAAGGCTGAGTTTAGAGCCGTGATCCAAAAGACTCGATTGTCCTTCCGAAAGCTTGGGGACGGAGTATGTAAAAATGGAAAACAGATTAGCCGTGGATAGCAGCGCTGCCGCTTGACAGAGATTGTGGAAGAGACGAGGGAGAAAGACAGAAAGAGAGAAAGCCTGAGCTTGTGCACTGGGAGACAGATTTACCACCCATCGACACATTCAGTGCCTGAAAGACATCCCATCAGTGCTCGACACACACACACACACAAAGCTTTACACATAAACCATGGAACAGAAATATTAGACAGTTAATCTGACTCTTTTGGAAGCCTTATGAAAGTGGCACAGCATGCATAAACTTAGCAGTCCTGTCTCCTGTTTATCAGGTGTACTGTCTCTTTTTTTTTCTCTTTTTCCCCTCCTTCATTTTGTCTAACCCTTAACTCAAGCTCCCTTTGTAGGATCACAGCCTCTCGAATTTGCAAAGCACTTTCCGGAAACGACACGGTGACGGGACGGGGGGGGACGGGGGGACAATATGGGGCAAAGTGTCCAGCCTTCACTGAGCTGACGGTTCTATCTCCGCTCTGGCAGGCGCCATAGGTTCACAAGGGGATTATGGGATTTCTGGCAGCCCCTGCACATCCACATCCAGCCCAACAAAGTTATATTAATAATATTGAGCTCGGGACATTGTACGAGAAATGTACATGGATTTGTTCGCATATGCGGCTACGGATCTTTTTTTTTTTATTTCAATACATTTGTTTGATTAAATTTACATATAAATCGTGTACTTTAAAGATACTGTAAATTCAATTAACTTTTAGAGTTGCTCCAAGATGCCATCGAAAGGTCATATTAAGATACAAAATGAGAAAAAGGCTTTATGTTTAAGTAGAGGTTCTAGATGATGATATGCATACTGTAGTGCTGTGGAACTCTAGTCTAGTCTGAGTTTTCTGTATTGACCTGAACTAGACTAGTCTCAGTTTCAGTCTAATCATTGGTGCAATGTACAGTACAAATGAAGTCAAAAGCTTCAAAAAGAGTTTGATGCCTTTCAGCCTTGATCTTGACTTGGATCTAATTTCACTTGGCCTTGACTTCTTTTGGACTTCATCTCCGGTAGTTCTTCAAGTCCTCGTACCTGACAGTGTCGGCTGATTACAATGCTACTGATGCTTTATTCGAGACAGAACTCACTCACTCACTCACTCACTCACTCACTCATCATCTACACCGCTTTATCCTGTATACAGGAAATAATTAAATTTAGAAGGTATAATTGGATTTAATTTGACTTACTTCTGTCTTGGCTCTGTCTCACCTAGTCTAAGTCTTGAACTTGTCTCGTACTTGACAATGGTGGTGTATTTCAATTTTAATATTGTTTTCACAGAGACAGAACACAGTGGATAAATGCATCCAAAATACAGGAAGTCAAAGAGACTAAACCAAAACCGTACAGGATATTATGCCATTGGTGTACGGTTCACTGAATGATCCCACGGTGGTGGTGTCGCCTTGCACGTCAAGGGTCAGGTTCGATTCCCTCTCCGTGTTCTCCCCCTTGTGCTTGGTGGGTTTCCCCTTGGTACTCTGATTTACAGTCCAAAAAGCTACAGATTAGACAAGTTGGCGTTCCCAAATCATCCATAGTGTGTAAGTTTGTGTATGTTTGTGTGCCCTTGGGCAATATTACCATGACGTACCAATGCAAAAAAAAATTATTATTATTTTGTGAAAAGAAAGCATGAAAGAAAGCAATCTAAACATTCAGTACTTTTTACTGTCGAAACCAAGGTTTGCGTCCCTCGCATGGTATTGGTTTAGGTACAAAGGGGAAACCTGTTATCATCAGCAATATGATTATTTCGGGGATATATTTCATTTAAGAAATATTCTTAAACGCTGTTATTAAATATAGTTTTTTAGTCTTATTCACAACATTTTGTACATTCTTTAAATGTTATCCCGTATAGGGCAGCACATTGATGTAGTGGTTAGCACTGTTGCCTTGCACCTCCAGAGACCAGGCACCTCCAAGACATGCAGATTAGGTTAATTGGCATTCCTAAATTGCCTGTAGTGTGTGAACAAGTGTGTGAATGTGGACCAGATGTCCTACCATAGTTGTAAGCATTGGAATAATTAAAATAGTCACCTTTGGTCTACATGGTCCCTGGTTGGTCCCTGTTACAGAGGTTCCTAGATAAAGTCTTCTTTGTCTTTCGGCTGTTTCCCTTTCAAGGGTCGCCACAGCGAATCATCTGCCTCCATCTAACTAGACCTCCTGCTTGGCAGTTCCAACCTCAGCATCCTTCTACCGATATATTCACTGTCTCTCCTCTGAACATGTCCAAACCACCTCAATTTGGCCTCTCTGACTTTATCTCCAAAACATCTAACATGGGTTGTCCCTCTGATGAACTGATTCTTGATCCTATCCATCCTTGTCACTCCCAAAGAGAACCTCAACATCTTCAGTTCTGCTACCTCTAGCTCTGCCTCCTGTCTTTTCTTCAGTGCCACTGTCTCTAAGCCGTAGAGCATCGCTGGTCTCACCACTGTCCTGTACACTTTTCCTTTCATTCTCACTGATACTCTTTTATCGCACAACACACCTGACACTTTTCTCCACCCATTCCAACCGCCTCTTCACCTCCTTTGAACACTCTCCGTTGCTCTGGACCGTTGACCCTAAGTACTTAAAGCCCTGCATCTTCTTTACCTCTGCTCCCTGTATCCTCACTGTTCCTCTTGGGTCCCTCTCATTCACACACATGTATTCCGTCTTGCTGCAGCTAACCTTCATTCCTCTGCTTTCCAGAGCGTACCTCCACCTCTCAAAATTTTCCTCCACCTGTTCCCTGCTCTCGCTACAAAGCGTAATGTCATCTGCAAACATTATTGTCCATGGAGACTACTGTCTATCCTCATCTGTCATCCTGTCCATCACCATAGCAAACAAGAAGGAGCTCAAAGCCGATCCTTGATGCAGACCCACCTCCAACTTGAACTCTTCTGTAACACCTACAGTACAGCACATCTCACCACTGTCTTACAACTCTCATACATGTCCTGCACCACTCTGACATACTTCTCTGCCACTCAGGACAGAGGTTCCTAGATAGATGGATGGAAGAGCATGTAGCCAACAATATGGCCTCACTTCATCAAAGTAGATATTTTCAAAAACAATTTCATACCAACTCTGTTCCAGTATCTGTCCCACCAAACCAGGATGTTTGATTGTGGAGAATAACCTAATAATTTCTTCATATAATCGCTGGTGTAAGACCTTGACTCCGAGAGCACGACAGATATGCAAACATGAGGAGAGATATTCACCAAAATGTGGAGCTTTTATTAAATAATTAAGGAAAAAGAAAATAACATGTTGAATGTGTGCAAGTGTGGCTCAGGAGCATTGTCCAGCAGCAATGAAACAGAGGCAGTAATCACAAGTTTGCTAGCAGAAAGTCCACATTGTAGGTCAATCACAGTTCGGTGTCAGTGGCAGCAGGATGGAGTTTAAAGAAAAGGAGCTGATGTGGCTGTCACAGTCTAGTAGCAGCAGTGGCATGACGGAATTGAACCATAGAAGCCGATGGCAGTATCAGCAGAAAATCCGAAATTTGGAGCGAGAGAATTGATGTGGATGTTACAGTCCACTAGCAGTTCACAGGACGGCATTCACAGGACACCATCTCTAGCCCTGAGATGGACTTGATCTGGTATTCTTGCCCTTTATCTTGGCCTTCACCCAAGATGTGATACCAGCCGTGTCATATTTGGTGGACCCATCCCTTACATTCCTGCTGATGGGGTGGACGCACTGCTGAATGAGTTTGTTAGTTTTGGTTTCCTGTGTGTATCAGCAAATAGCTTTGGAATAGCCTTTCAGACAACGTTTGGGGCTGAGACACAGTTTCCCAGTTTAAAAGTAGACTCAAAACGCATCTCTTAAACCTTGCATACACATAATTCGTAATACTCCAGTACATCTATCCTGAACGGCAACTATGCTTATTCTTTCCACCTGTTCTTTATTTTTCTACCCATCCCGAGGCATCTGGAGATTGTGCCAGCTTCAGTAGACAAAGGTCAACCCTGCGAGGATCCTGAGGCATCCAGAGAAGGACCAGCTCCAGCTGGATTCTGCTTCATGATGGTTTGGAGCTGCACATGCTGCTCCTGGGGTGCCAGTGATCCAGACCCCATCTGCCCTCTGCACCTTCTGATTTCGTCTCTGTGCTGAACTGGATGTTCATGTTAATTTAAATGACTTCTGTTATATTGAACTTTCAGCTGCATAACACACATGATGTCATATAATTTCTGTTATCACCCAAATGAGGATGGGTTCCCTGTTGAGGCTGGTTCCTCTCAAGGTTTCATCCTATTGCCATCTCAGGGAGTTTTTCGTTGCCATCGTCGCCGACAACCTCGGCTCGCTCATCAGGGACAATCTCATTATTATCTAGACACATTTTTCTCACACGTACATACTTCCATAAATTTTCTTTTCAAAATTTCTTTTCATTTTTGTGAAGCTGCTTTGAGACAATGACCAGAATGTCAATGATGAATCTGTGACATCTACTACACTAATGCACTTATCCCAACATTTTACTAGTGCTTGGATATCATCAAGATACAGTATTTTACACAAGATACAGTTTTTCACATCTGAAACACTGGCCTCCCTATGGTTCAAACATGTGGAAATGGCTTGTACGGGGGATGTGACAATAACTCCCAGCCAAGTTTCTGTAATGTGCAAGTGGTGTTGGTGAATGATTGTGTGTAGAGTTCCCACAGACAGATGTGTCAGCAAGTTTCAAGGATCAGGCGTTCCACTCGCTGAATGTTCATGTGAACGACTGCATTTGGCTCAACCAGTATCATTATTCACGGACATACGGCCTTCTTTAAAATCTTTGCCTTCAAATGTCTTACTGCTAAGAGTCTCAGCACCGTTCTGTGCTTGAAGTCTTCTGTAAATGTCAATCTTTTTTTACGCCTCCATTCACGGTAAATTTCAGCACAAGTCCGGGAATACTGACCGGAGGTCCTACCACGGTTGTGCAAAGTGTGAGTAAATACAAGGGTCACCATTGGCCTCCACGGTCCCGAGTTGGAGACCAGAGGTTCCTAGATGGATGGATGGATGGATGGATGGATGGATCTATAATCATATTAGTCTAAACTATATTCTCACTGTCTCCTGTCTCTTATATGCTGTACTGTATTGCAAGTGTGTATTTATTATTCTAAAGATATGTTTACATTTTGTCTACGTGCAACTGTTTATTTTTGCTTCCTGTTGATGGTATATACAGTACAGTAGAATGATGTCATCAGTCTCTCTCTCGCTCTCTCTCTCCCTCTCTGGCTCAGATAAATGAACACATCACACTCATGCGTGTTGCTGAGTGAGTTCGATTCCAGCAGTTAGCTCGCTCTCCACTGACAGGTGAGCAAACGCTAGGGCCGCGAACAAACAGACTCGGTGTACAGAGATCTCAGTCTCACTCTGTCTGAGTGAGCGGCCTTTAAATCAACTCTGACAGTCGCATCACTACCTGGCCTTTAATGCCCATGTCAACACTGCCCCTGCCTCACCACAATATAGCCTCTGGCAGATGGGTAGTCCAGGACACACACACACACTCTCTCACGATAGTAGCATTTTTCACCTGGTTACTGTAGCTGACAGGAGGAGAAGCAGCTTTAGAGAGGAAGATTATTTAAAACCAGGGGAAAATGAGAAGAGGATGAAGGAGGATAAAAGCACAAAGGCAGCGGTGAAGAAGTGGAAAGGAGTGAATCATCTTCCAGAGAGCATTTTTTTTTGTGCATGAAATAAACCTGTGATGTCTGATTAAATCATCCTAACAATGGCAGTTCTTTATATTCATTCATTAATTTTCTATACCGCTTAATCCTGTGTTCAGGGTCGCGGGGGACCTGGAGCCTATCCCAGGAGACTTCGGGCCCTAGGCAGGGTACACCCTGGACAGGGTGCCTATCCATCGCAGGGCACACACACATACACACACTCACACATCCAATCACACACTATGGGCAATTTTGGGAACGCCAATTAGCCTAATCTGCATGTCTTTGGACTGTGGGAGGAAACCGGAGTACCCGGAGGAAACCCACCAAGCACGGGGAGAACATGCAAACTCCATGCACACAGAGACGGGAATCGAGCCTGGCCGGGAATCGAACCCGGACCCTGGGGGGTGTTCTTCGTACGTCGCTAACTCAGTTAGCTGGATTTGATTGTTGTGGATTTGTCCTGATCTTGGATTGTTTCGTTCTCCGATGCTCATCTCGCACTTGTTGTCATAGCAACATGTCCGTAAGCTTGAACCTGCTCGGTAGCAGGTTTATTTCATGTAAACAGGATTAAGGCTGCGCTCCTGCCGGGTTATGATTGGTTGAAATGGTGAGGTGACATCTGATTGGTTAAAGAGCGCTGACGTGGACTGACTCACGTGGGGAAAGAAAAGTATCTTGCATGCATACAGATGTCGCCATTAAAAACCTGCGTTTCGAGAAAAGGGATCCCGTGACGTGCCGCGGCTTTGCGCGGCTGCGTGCGGGAAGCTGTGAACATGCCCTTCATTACCTGTAGGGGGCAGTCGTGTTTCAGTCTGAAGTATTGTGTGTCTACTGAAGCCGAAAATGTGTGCAAATTAAACTGCGCATGCGTGTTTGGAGTCGCTGTGTATCAGTCGGTTGGGAATCATCACGGAGGTACAACACGGTGTGGCTGGAGCTGGAGTTTGTCGTGTTCGAGGTAAGTTTGGCTTTCTTTTTTGGATGTGATTCTCGCTTTCATGACTCCCAATTAATGTTCATCTTAATCTCAGGACGTACAATTAGCAATTTCAGTTTTTAATAGTGTGGAGATTCACAAAACACCGTTTTCGTGTAAAAACCTGAACCTACGGAGCCCCCATGGGTCCTGTGGTAAATAAATAAATAAATAAAATAATAACGAACCGAGCGCGCGGATTAATACACCGAGATGTGTTTCTTACCCCCACCCCGAGTGAAAACGGCGTGTTCAGAGACAAAGCCTCGCCAGTTAGATGCCATTTCTGAACAAACTGAGTCGTGTGTGTTAAAGCATTAAATGGTAAAAGAGCACTAGCAATAAACGTTTTTTTTTCTGAAGCCGAACTTTATTAATGAGTTACGAGTAAAGAACCTGTACATATGTTCATACAGTATTGACAGCAGCTCTAATTTACTGCGGTAAAGCCAGCCGCGGTTCAGAAAAACACGGTCAAGCCAGCCGCGATTGATTTTAGTGCGCGCGCATATTACAGCGATTACGGTAGTTTCATGAACAACACAGAGAGAATGCCCCATATCTGAAAAATGCTGCAGTAAAATAGTTTCATATGTGGTGTGTATATAGTATGGGACGTCCTGAATAAGAACTGATCATTGTTTTTTTTTCTGTTTCAGTCTGAAGTATTGTGTGTCTACTGAAGCCGAAAATGTGTGCACATTAAACTGCGCATGCGTGTTTGGAGTCGCTGTGTGTGCCCGCGCTGTGTACAGTATCAGTCGGTTGGGGATCATCACGGAGGATCTCTTTGATGATTGCCTGGTAAAGCATTGTTTTCTTATTAATTATACAATTTATTAATACCTTGAATATAGTGTTTGTTGTATTGGACAGAAGCATATAAATGCAAATGAATATATAAATATGAGTAATTATTGAACGAATTTTCATGTTTGGACTAACCCTTTAAATACAAACTCAGCATTCATCATAGGATTTCCTGACACTGTAAAGCCATCTCATGCCATGTTTTACTGATGCAAGATTAGTGCTAAAGCAATTTAACCCAAGTTTAACAATATGAAGTATATGAAGTGATGGTCATTTTTTTATTATCATTTATTTTTATTATTATTTTTTTCTCAATGAAGTCAGCACAGGTTAAAGCAATTCAGATTTTTTTTGCTTCTCAAAATAAATGATTTATTTTCTTGTACATTTTATGCAGGGGGACAGACGAAGTGACACCTTCTTAAAATCCTTGTCCGTGCTGTTGAAGGGGAAGAACCGGTTGGTGTATCCATAATCCTTGAAGGAGAGGCTATTGTGTGTGTGTGTATGTATATATATGGAAATATAATTAATATTTTCGTGTTTAATTACAAAAAAAAAAACATTTTAATGGTTAGTGATTGTTGCAGACATTTACACTATTTTTGAGAACTATTAAGTTCTCCTTCAACGTGTCATAGCCGATAACTGCCCCTTTGAAGCCTTTGAATGGTGTTAAAAATACTTGCAAAACAAGTATTGCAGCCATACATTGGAGGGAACTTCTGAGGTGGTCAGTGATTGATGGCACGGTCGGTCGGAGGGGGTTGTGATCACACCTATAGATCTTTTGTTCTAGGCTATCGGTCAAATATCTCTCCACTTGGAAGCAAAAACATGCAAGGGATTTCAGCATCTCGACGCACATACTAAGCTGTTTATAAAGTAGACACTGTTTGTTTTTTCATTTTGTAATCTTTCCCGTGTTTACCGTGTACTGTACAATGTATATTCATTTTTTAATGAATTACTGTAAATAAACTACACATTCCGTTGATTTACCAGAAATGACTTTTCTGTTTTTTTGTGTGTGCTAAACTAAACTTCAGGGTCAAAGTAATAGCGATTTTATTTGAAAAGTATTATATATTTACAATGCTGATAAGTTCAAGCTTAGATTCATATATAAACTGCTTCAAAGTCTTTCCGTGACCGCTGAAATCCGACAGACGCAGGGCTCAAGGGAGGTGTGTCTGTGTGTGTGTGTGCGCGCGCGCGTGTGTATGTGTGTGTGTGCGGGTTAAGGGTGCGCTGCCCTCTCTTGCCCCTGCGTAGAGCCTACACACACACACACATCTATCTATCTATCTATTATATAAATACACATTTGGAATCTGCATCTACATTTTCTGTTACAAGTATAGAATTAGGTTCAGCTGAGACTCATGATCAATGGTGTTAGGGTACTTATGTAGTGATAATTAGTTTCAGCCAGATCATTAAAACTAACAATGGACTATGACACTCTTGAGAGGGGATATGAAGGTGTTATTCATTTATTTATTCTCTACAAGGGTGCGAACAACAGTACAGACCAAACTATAACTCTCTCTTACTACTATAACAATTCTAGATATAAACAAACAAAATACAGCTTTTTTTCCTCAGAGGTAAACGGAAAAGTGAAGTTGTTCAGCTGTCACTGCAGCTTCTTCAAAGTCTTCCCACTCCGTGACCACTGAAATCCGACACGACACCACGTTAGGCTACGTCTTGACTCATTTGTATACCGACGGTGATTGGATGTTTCCCGAGGGCTCAGGGGAGTGTGTGTGTGTCTGTGTGTGTGTGTCTATGTGTGTGTGTCTGTGTGTGTGCGTCTATGTGTGTGCGTCTATGTGTGTGTGTCTGTGTGTGTGTGTGTCTATGTGTGTGCGTCTATGTGTGTGTGTCTGTGTGTGTGTGTCTATGTGTGTGCGTGCGCGCTCTAAATATAAACAAACAAAATGCAGCTTTTTTTTCAGAGGTAAACGGAAAAGTGAAGATGTTCAGTGTCACTATGCAGATGTTACACTCAGTGGAGTTACCGAAATCATTGGTTTAGTCCTCATTGAGCTTTTGTTCCTCTTATGTGAGCATAAACAGTGAAACATTCCACAGATTTATAATACACCGCGGCCAAGTGAACCACGTTCCCGTCGAACGAAACGAGGCATAATCGTGGTGTTTGCTTCGCTTATGACACATCATAGTTTATTACCTGCTGTGGTAGATCTGAATATTTATTCAAACACAATAATAAAGCTTTATATCCTCAGGAGGGCTCAGTACATTGTTTTAGCGATAGTTTCACGGAAGCGAGTTCAGAACTAATCTAACCAAACCAAAAAAAAAATAGCTGGATAGTTTTGTTCTTCAGAAAAGATATCTGAAGTCACAGAGAGATCCTGCTCTGTAGAAGCTGCCTCAGTCTATTTGTGCAATTACTCCATCCCGCCCTTATCAATGATAGTATAGTAATGATGTCGCTGTTGATTATCTGTTCTTGTGCTTTTGAAAAATAAATATTTTTTTCTAAGAACATGTAATAGGATGGTGTTTATTGCATATATGTATGTTTTTTGTAATAGGCAAGTATATCAAAATAATTTAACTGTTTAATAGACATGGGTGTTTTTTTTACAGATTCACTGTAAAACATGAAAATAATAATAACCTATTTGTGAGGTAGAATTAACCCAACATTCCAGTTAAAATGAACCAACAAACCCCAAACATATGGGTAGAACATTTGAACCATTTATGTGGTAGAATTAACCCAGCATTATAGTTAAATATGACCTAGCATTTGGATTGAATATTTAACCCATCTTGCTGGGTTAAATTAACCCAGCATTTAGTTAGTCCTATATTTACCCAGCAGCTGGGTTAAAAACAACCCTAAAAAATGTGTATATATATATATATATATATATATATATACACACAGACATGCGTGTGTCATTTTAATTCAAATGAACATTTTAATCTGTGCATGGGCGTCAACTCGCACGTTCTGTAATGTTCCATTGTCTTTTAGAGCCCATTACTAAAGCAGGTTACTAAAACCTGGCTTACTACCTATAAAAAATATTTCAATTTAACTCATGGGTCTCAATCACAGATGACACGACAAATTATATACTCTGAAACGTTCATTTGAACATTTAAAATGTTAATACAAAAATACAAAAACATGAATACTAATGTTATCATGGTGTAAATTATTAACATTAGGTTAGGTCCTGCCCTTAATTAATTCATATTATAATTACTTTTACATAGTATAGTTACTGGACTGACATTACCAAAACTAGCTATTTGATTTAGCCTTTCTAAAATCAACCCATATATCATTTATAATCAGAAAACATAAAACATATTATGATCTGTTCAACAGCCCATCTGTTTTAATTTAGTTTGTATTTTTTATTATTCATAAGACAACCTTTCAGTTTTGTAAATATTTTAGTTATAGTGTGTTAAGTCTTACTTTAGGTTAAACGTTTTTGAGAATTTGACCATCCAGCTTAGATAAATGTTATGTCATTGATAAAATCTGGATTAAGGATATTTTATTATATAATTATATATATATATATATATATTTATTTTTTAGTTTCCCCCTGAGGGATTGCCACCTTATTGTGGTCAGGGGGTTTGCGTGCCTCAACACAATTGTTGTCTGGTCTAGAACACCGTGTTGTCTGGTCTAGAACGGCGCTGCCTCTGACCGTCTTTTGTCTTGTAAATGAGTATTCACTCACCTTCCAATCCCCCCAGCGCACACACTCTGTTTGTACTGTAAACTGTACTGTAACTGTGTTTGCTAGGGCACTTGGTTATACACAGTACTTTAATGTATGGAACACTTACTTAACTTACTGGTTTGGTTTAAATATCGCTTATTACCTTATTCAACAAAATAAATTCATTATTAACGTATTGAAGTATTTTAGTTAAGGACAAAAACTGTGCTTGTGTTTAGAACTGCTGAACAGCCGAAAACACACACGCACCCATCCCCCCCGCCAAAAACACACACACACACACAGAGCAATTAACACCAGGAGTGGAAGGTGAGAAACCTTGTCGTTGCTCTTTTGGAGTTCTTAAAACCCAAAACATTTATTTATACTGAGAAAAAATTATTATGGGTCACAATCACAAATACATATAATCAAGTGTTTAACTGGTTTCATTTGTTTCTATGATCAATAATTATTATTATTTTCAGCCCAACTCTTTGACTATTTAAAACAAAGTTGTGTCCCATTTTTTGCCCATTGAAGTTGTTGGTTCAACTAAACAATTTTTAAATACCCAAACAATCCCCCAAAATTAAAACACGCAAAACATGACTTTAACAATTCAATTTATTCTTCCAAAACTAGTCAAAGTTAAAACAGTAATTTATATAAAACAGATGAATACATCTTGTCTTTTTGCTTAAAGTTCATTAAACAACCCGGATACACCAGCTGCTTATAAGTCTCTATCTATAGTCCTTTTACATTAAAATAAAAAATTTTCAAATATCAAAACTATTACATATTTGTTATTAATAATGTTATTACTTAACAGTTTAAGTCTTTGTTTCCCCCAAAGTACTGTATCAGACATTTTGCAGTTCTATGTTCAGAATATACAGTAGACCTGATCAAACATCATTCTAAAGCTGTCGGACTGTGACGTCATCGCTACCGCAGATCAGTTCATCAACTTGTAATATATACATTTTAGGAATATATTAACATGTGCAGACATTTAAGGGTGCGCTGCCCTCTCTTGCCCCTGCGTAGAGCCCACACACACACACACACACACACACACACACATCTATCTATCTATTATATAAATACACATTTGGAATCTGCATCTACATTTTCTGTTACAAGTATAGAATTAGGTTCAGCTGAGACTCATGATCAATGGTGTTAGGGTACTTATGTAGTGATAATTAGTTTCAGCCAGATCATTAAAACTAACAATGGACTATGACACTCTTGAGAGGGGATATGAAGGTGTTATTCATTTATTTATTCTCTACAAGGGTGCGAACAACAGTACAGACCAAACTATAACTCTCTCTTACTACTATAACAATTCTAGATATAAACAAACAAAATACAGCTTTTTTTCCTCAGAGGTAAACGGAAAAGTGAAGTTGTTCAGCTGTCACTGCAGCTTCTTCAAAGTCTTCCCACTCCGTGACCACTGAAATCCGACACGACACCACGTTAGGCTACGTCTTGACTCATTTGTATACCGACGGTGATTGGATGTTTCCCGAGGGCTCAGGGGAGTGTGTGTGTGTCTGTGTGTGTGTGTGTGTGTCTGTGTGTGTGTGTCTGTGTGTGTGTGTCTATGTGTGTGCGTCTATGTGTGTGTGTCTGTGTGTCTATGTGTGTGCGTGCGCGCTCTAAATATAAACAAACAAAATGCAGCTTTTTTTTCAGAGGTAAACGGAAAAGTGAAGATGTTCAGTGTCACTATGCAGATGTTACACTCAGTGGAGTTACCGAAATCATTGGTTTAGTCCTCATTGAGCTTTTGTTCCTCTTATGTGAGCATAAACAGTGAAACATTCCACAGATTTATAATACACCGCGGCCAAGTGAACCACGTTCCCGTCGAACGAAACGAGGCATAATCGTGGTGTTTGCTTCGGTTATGACACATCATAGTTTATTACCTGCTGTGGTAGATCTGAATATTTATTCAAACACAATAATAAAGCTTTATATCCTCAGGAGGGCTCAGTACATTGTTTTAGCGATAGTTTCACGGAAGCGAGTTCAGAACTAATCTAACCAAACCAAAAAAAAAAAAACATCCGAAGCTTCAAATAGAATGAACGAACTAATGAAATTGATATATATGTAATTGATATACTGTATATACAGACGTGTGTGTGTCATTTTAATTCAAATGAACATTTTAATGCTTTCTGATACACTTATCAACTTATCCACATAAACTTATCAACACATACTCTCCGTGCACGCACATACAATCTCTAAAAAAGTAAAATTAATAACATACATATACAAATAAACAAAAATATAAACGTCTATGTATATTGAAGGTTACGGTGAACGCAGAGTCGGGTAAGCACATGTGATGACGCGCGCGCCCTCACCTCTTGTTACGACTGCCTATTTGGCCAAAAAATAATTGAACGATATGCCTGGTCCTGGAAAGAGACAATAAATATATATATTTTTTTATACATTTATTGCATTGTTTGTTGTTTACAGTCAAGCCATCAACATACAATAAAATGTAAACATGAGATCTAAACTAAAAACTGTGCTCCCTGTGCTGCTGCTGGCAATATCATCTCTTTGTTCTGCTGTCTCCGGCTCCCTCCCTGGTCCTGAACCGTACCACCATACATACCAGATCAAGAACTTGAAGATGAAGATTATATCTCTGGTCTTCTCTCTGACGGGTTCCTCCCTAGTTTCTGATGATCTCAGTTAGTTTGTAGTGTTGCTTGTCCAAGGAAACCAGTAATCTTGCTTGAAGTGGAGCAGATATAATTCTCAGAAACTCATTACTGATCTTTAAAAAAAAAAAAAAAAGGTAAAAACAAAAATTGGACTGGCTCAAGTTCTTATGTTAGCAAATCTTAATTACAGTGTGTATAAAGTATAGAAAGCAGTACACTACAAACAGCACTCACTCCAAATTTGCTTGTTCTATGTTTACGTCACTTTCCTATTAATTTTTACATCGTTAACCAACGGTACTTAAATATAATTATTTTCTTCGGCGCCGCTGACTTACTGTATAAACTCCGGTGTTTTTGAAAATCACCACGTTAGTTAGCTAATGCTAATGCAGGTAATATAGGTGGTTTTAGCTACAGTAGCAAACACGGACACAAAACTCAATCTACAAAGTAGTTGTTCCTGACATAAATCATGAATTTGCTCATAGAAGAGATACATTTAACATAGAAATGACATGAGTTTGCTTTCTTACCTGGTTTAAATGAGTTTTCTTTGAGAATCTCCACCCGCATGTGATTCAGTCCGTGAAAATGCTGCGTCATGAGGTCATGAGACACGGTTTGAAGCAGAAATGTCCTTTGTGAATGGATTAGATTTAAGTTTAATCAGGGGCTTTAACTAACAGTAACTGAAATACAGGTTCTGATATCCTTCCTTACTTGTTTCAACGTCATGCTCCGGTTTGAGGCGGAAATAAAATTATACCGGCAAAACTATGGTCTAAAGACTGCGCATGCGCAAATCACACTCAACCTAATAAGAGTACCTTGATCAAAATGAAATATTTCACTTTGGTTTCCTGCTGTAAACAGCATTATACTAAAAAAAAAAAAAAAAAAAAGATTCACCCATAAGCATAAATTAGACACTTCAGTTAAAAAGAGCAAATTATTTTTTTTACTAATGGAATGAGAAAAAAAAACACATTAAACTAGGTTTACTTTTTTCAGTGGATCCCTCAATAATTTCTGTCTCCTTTGCCTGTGTTTGATAATGTGAAGCACATATACACTCATTCATCATGAAAGATCTATTATAAAACAAAATAAAATTCATGTTAGCTTCAGCACTGTTCATCCGCGTCCTTACATTCATTGTTGTACTTGGTCCGGCTTTTAGATAAAGTCCTTCCATGCGCCATCTGGCGGATATTCAGTGAAGCGCAACACATTTATTTAAAATTCCCGAATGTTGCCTCCGGCAAGACCCGGCACGCCGCGCGCTAAATTGCGGCATCCCGCGGGAAAACACGCAGGGTTTTAAGGGCGACATCTGTATATACGGCTTACCATTTATATATATATATATATATATATATATATATATATATATATATATATATATATATCAAATATTATATTAGAACATAAATTCATAGGTTTTTTATTATTATAATAAACTCTAGGCACGAGACAGCCCTCAAGACCATTAATTCAAACTCTTGTATAATGTTTATTTTGGAACACATTTATTTTTCAGGGGTTCGTTATGAATATGCAAATATATATATATATATATATATATATATATATTTCCATATACACCATATTTATTTTCATATTTCTTATTTTATTTTATTGTCTCATGGAATTTGTAAAACATATGCGCATATTCTGTTCTAATATAATATTTGATAGCGATTATGTGTGTGTGTGGTGGGGATCCATGGCAGGGAAGCATTTCAGCGCATAACACATGGGGGGGGGAGCATTTCAGCGCATAACAGGTGTTACAAAAAAATTTAGCTTGTTCTTTTGTCATTTCGTCAACCAATCAAAGTGGTTGTGATCAGTGTTTCTACTGTCGATGCATATCGCCTTATAAACCACAGCACGAACGCGCAATAATCCTAGACAACTCAATCCGGCCACACTAATCATCAACAACAGGTGTGCTGGAAGAACCGACTTAGCCGGACCGTAATTAGCACGATGATCTCATCTTAGATGTGGCAATTCATCCCGGATGTTTCAAGCGACGTACGAAGAATACCCCCCTGGAGGTGCAAGGCGACAGTGCTAACCACTACACCACCGCGCCGCCAGTTCTTTATATAATACTATTATTAATATAAAGCTGAACCAGAATCCAGTCCAAGCGCAAAACCTGAGCGGTTAAAGGTGTAATCAGTGGCTTAGTGGTTAGTACTGTCGCCTTGCACCTCCATGTTCTGGGTTCGATTCCCGTGCTGGGTGGGTTTCCTCCAGGTACTCCGGTTTCCTCCCACGGTCCACAGACATGCAGATTTATCTAACTGGCATTCCCAAATTCCCTGTCATGTGTCAATAAACATGTGAGGATGTGTCTGTGAGCCACTGTGATGGATTGGCACCCCATCCAGGCTGTACCGTCTCCTGGGATAGGCTCCAGTCCCCCCCCCGCGACCCTGCATACAGAATAAAGTGGTATAGACGATGAGTGAGTGAGTAAAACAAATCTATACAATTAAAGCTTGTCTTTTCAAAGCCACACCCCCCGAACAAGTCTTACAAATGTATAATTTATGATGATTTATGCTAAAATGCAGGAATTCTGAATGCTATTAAGCGTTAACATGATTGATGGGTGAATAGAGACACCTCATTGTGCTGATTAAAAAATGTCAAAAGGTCTTCGGCAGAACCTGAGATTCTCTGCTCTTCAATTCTACTGCCATCTTCCTAAACACTAGATCATTTTTTTATGATAAAATCATTCGCTTTATTTTTAATATAAATTATGTAAAAACAACTCAAATGAAAAACGTATAAAAATTAAATGTAGGAGATGGAGACACAACATGCTTAATACTTAACAAATACTTAATATTTCTGCATTAAGTATTTGTGATCATAGCCTTATTAGCTACTTAATATAATAATAATTTAAAAAGGAGCACATAGGGAATAAAAAGCTCTGTGTCTTGCTGTCAGAGAAAAATCATCAGTACATTAATAGTAGGGACATATACAGTATACAGTAGTGTACAATATGTACAATTACATAAAGATACAACATACATTATTTATGTTAATTATGGGAATATTTGCCCAATCTTAATAAAAACGCATCATGAGAAATGATCAGATCTCATTAGTTTGCCCGGTCGGGTCAGAACATTCATACCCGACCGAAATGAATTTTCAATGGCAATGAGAGGGGGTATAAACTATTGAGAACTTGTTCATTAGGCAAATATTATCCATGCAACCACTTGAACCGATCATTTCTCTTCCGCCGGATATAAATATATTCTTTGTGTTAATATGTCGGAACCATGTCGAAGGAAATTTCCCTTCAATTCCTGATCAGAAAACTCCAAGAAGCCCGACATCAGTTTTTACTGCAGACTTTATGCACAGCGTCTCCGGCTGAGGGAGGAGCACCGAGTGGCTCACACTTTCATAGGTAGTAAAGTATATAACCAATCACAAGTGAGCCTTCTTGTAAACGATTGTAAAGCAGAAGCTCATATTTATCGGAAAAGATATATATATATATATATATATATATATATATATATATATATAATTTTAGATTTACTTCCCATATATATATATATATATATATATATATATATATATATATATATATATATATACACAGGCGGCGCAGTGGTGTAGTGGTTAGCACTGTCGCCTTGCACCTCCAGGGTCCGGGTTCGATTCCCCGGCCAGACTCGATTCCCGTCTCTGTGTGCATGGAGTTTGCATGTTCTCCCCGTGCTTGGTGGGTTTCCTCCGGGTACTCCGGTTTCCTCCCACAGTCCAAAGACATGCAGATTAGGCTAATTGGCGTTCCCAAATTTGACCTGAGTGTGTGTGTGTGTGTGTGTGTGTGTGTGTGTGTGTGTGTGCTCTGCGATGGATTGGCACGCTGTCCAGGGTGTACCCTGCCTCGTGCCCTGAGTCTCCTGGGATAGGCTCCAGGTCCCCGCGACCCTAAATACAGGATAAAGCGGTAAAGAAGATGAATGAATGAATATATATATATATATATCAGATCAGCATCAGATGAAACAATGTCCGTGTAAATGTTGCTAGTGATCTTCAAAAGAAGCTCAAAAAATAAGTGTAATTTATTACATAATGTAGAAGCTGGACAATAAGTGTAGTTGTTTTTTTTTTTTTTTTTTATGCCTGTCCGAAGAGTTTGTACTTCTTTTGTATTGCAGGAATTAGCCGACTACTAAAATTTAGATTTCTTGACAAATTATATCAGATTTACTGTGTGTTTATGTTTAAATGTTATGTTTTTAATATTTAGTATTATATGAACACGAATTGGTTTCTGGCTCCTTATGTTACAAAAGCTATAAATACAGTAGGTGACCCCTCGCTAGTGTCTGTTTTTCTTTTTGTTTCTTTCTTTACTTTAAATGGACAAAATTTGTCACGTTACTGAGAAACCAAAATGCTAATCAAAGTCCTATTTCGGAATAAAGTGCAATATAAAGGTGTGTGTGGTACTGTAGGTACTGTACAGTCTGCCTTTTTAAACATGCCATTTGATGAGTTCTCAAACTCAATCAAGTCAATACGTTTCAGAATAACTATCACCTGAGTCCAAAATTCTGGCGCAGTCATACACACTGGAATCATTTTTTCCTGTTCATTCCTTTTCCGGATTTCAGACAGCGTTTCATCCCTGGTAGACTCGGACCGCACATCTCGCTCTCCGGCCCTCTCTCCAATTAGAGAGCATTAGAAAGAGAGAGAGACGGACTGAGTGAGTGTTTCACCTTCACACAGAGAGAGAACATCACCATTTATTAAAGCATGAAGAAAAACAGGAGCTCGAACCCCTCGTTCTACCCAGGAGACTAAACAGAACGTAGGGGAAAAAAAAATAATCACGGCGGCCGTAAATATTAATGCATGCTCTTTGATGTCTACTTCCACGAGTCCTGCTTCCCCATTAACATTTTAACTCAAACATCACATTTGTCAGAATTAAATTGTGCATCTGAGAGAGGGTGAGCAAACACACACACGCACACACACACACTAACACACATGCACACGCGCGTCCATCAGCAGAAGAGAAGGAAAAAAAGGCCCCAATTAGGATTGTTTTTGAACATTGTGAAAGATGAGAAAGAGAGAAAAAGAGACTGAGAGAAAGCAGGTTATACTGAGAGAGAGAGAGAGAGAGAGAGAGAGAGAGATTTGAAGTGGTTTATCACCCTCTAGTGGATTCATGTAGTACTTTTTAGACATTCCATGTTTATATATTATTCGATATTTACAGTAAGAAAAGAATAACAATTCTCTTTGATTGAAAAAAAACGAAGGTTATAAATCTAAATATTTACAACAACACAAAAACATGTTAACCGACTAAATGTTTACACTCAACCTAATTTAACAACTGGAATAAATATGAATAAATCAGGGAGGCACAAAGAAAAATCAAATGAATAAGAAAAGTAAAATCAGGAATGGTAGAAATCAAACCGAGAAAAGAAGTAGGAACAAATATTGATGTATAAGAAATTGAAAAAAAAAAATAGACTGAGATTCGAAAATCTTTGTATTGCAGTTCGGAGGGGAAAAAAAGGGAAATAAAAAATCTTAAATTATTTTACCAACGACAACAACAAGACTTGTATATATGTATTATTGATTTTCGGTGTGTGTGTGTGTGTGTGTGTGTGTGTGTGTGTGTGTGTGTGTGTGTGTGTAATGTTATCATGGAATCCTCACATCAATAATAATTTTTTAAAAGCAACATTTTATTGGCACATAATTTACTTACATCATTTATTGTATTACTAAGAGTTAATATTCAGTACAAAACCTACATATATATTTTTTGTTTTTGTTGTTGGTAGTGGATATAGTGGTAGTGGTCATTATATCCTTATTATTTCTATAGTTTAAGTTTGTTGTGGTGGTGGTGAAGATTTCATTATTGTTGTTTTTGTTGTTATTATTGTTGTTGTTGGTGGTTATGGTTGTATTGTTCTTATTTCTATTATTATTGTTGTTGGTGGTGGTTTTATTCATTCATGGTAGTGGTTTTATCGTTGTTGTTGCTGGTGGTGGTTTCGTTGTCAGTGGTGCCGGTTCTAGTAGTCAGGGACACAGATAAAGACTCTGAGTTGTTGAAAACATAATTATACTGGACCTCCAACCTTGATGAAGCCGATCCTCTTTGCAATGGCAGAAATGTGAACTTTGGAATCGTCCTTGCTCTGCTTTCACACACAGTACAGTACAGTAGGTATGGTTTATTGTTTATTTCTGTTGTTATTATTATTATTATTATTATTATTATGATGATGATGATGATGATGATGATTATGGCCTGAATAGGTTTTGGACTGAAATTCCCATGAACAGTTTTCTACCCAAGTCCTCATCAGTGAGAAACAAGATGGACTTTATGTTAATTAAAGCACATCCTGGTTCCTCTCAAGGTTCCTTCCTGATTTGTCGTCTCAGAAAGAGTTTTTTCCTTAAAACCATCATCTCCTGCTAGTTCATTAGGGACAATGTGATTAATCTTTAAATCCATAAATTTGTGCATTTTTTTAAGAATATTTTTTTTTTTCGTCAGAGCAACAATGTCTTTGTGAAAATGTTTATTGTTTAAAAGCCCTGCACGCATATAAGATTTAATTAATTGATGTGAATTTTGCTGTTGCTGCTGCTGGTAATATTATTATTATTATTATTATTATTATTCCTGTTGGTAGTGGTTTTATTAATATAATTATTGTTGCTGTTATTGTGGTTTGGAGCAGAGGTGGTGGTTTATTATTGTTGTTGTTAGAATTGGTGATGATGTAACTGGTGCTGATGATGGCGGTGGTATTGGTTAAAACGTAACCAATAGCTGTTTTATCATGTACCCATTAAAGTCTTAATCGGCAAATGATCCCAAATGTATTTTTTTTCCCCAAAAATGGCACGTATTTAATAAGAACACTAAAAGCCCATGTCGAGGAACAAGAAAAGACTCCCATCCTCATCAAAGCTATTTAACATTAAGCAAATGTTATAAATGTTATCATTTAAGAGCGCCGCGCGTTTAAGCGGCGGAGGAACACAAAGGCCCCTGGTGAGTAATAGAAGAGCCATTAATCAGGTGATTAATACGGGTTTAAATGCACAAGGAGACAGAGATGAATTCTGTTAACACGTTTGCCATCTCGATGGCGATAATTGTTCACCCGGCATCTCATTCATCAAAAAGAGGGTTCGAGAAGGGATACGGAATCCGGAGCATGACAAAAGCAGATAACTGGAACTAGGTTTTTTCTTTTTTTTTTTCTTTTTTGCTTTTTCATGTAAATTATACCTTTTTATGTTTTATCTTTGAAAAAAAAATTATAGCAGTCATGCAGAGTGACTACGGACAGTATGGATTTCATTAACTCATGAGATAAATGTGTTGTGTTATATTGTATGTTTAGTGTGTGTGTGTGTGTGTGTGTGTGTGTGTGTGTGTGTGAGAGAGAGAGAGAGAGAAATCATGGCTGTGTGAGGTGTGTATAGTGAAGGCACTCTTTGAAGCAGCACGACAGAATAGAGCAGTCTATCAAATTAAACACAAAGTCAATATTACCGCTAGCACTGCCTCCAAACACACACACACACACACACACACAGAATCAAAAGAGAAATCAAATCAAAAGAGATGAAGGACAGGAAATCTCTTTTGATGGCTAATAATCATAGCAAATAGTGTGTGTGTGTGTGTGTGTGTGTGTGTGTGTGTGTGTGTGTGTGTGTGTGTGTGTGTGTGTGTGTGTGTGTTTCATCTGAAATGTTAGCTTTAGTTCATTTACTGTCATTAGTAATCAGAGTTTATTTATGATGGTGTTAGTGAAAAGGCCTCATAGAGGATGTGCAAGTATAAAGGAATCTCTGACCTGAAAGAGATTTCAGTCACACACACACACACACACACACACACATACACACACACACACGTTTCAACTAACACCACAAATATTGTACATGCTCATGCTGAAAACATATTTTTCACACTACTGGTGTAAGCATTCATATGGTAATGTGCCACACACACACACACACACACACACACACACACACATGGGTGCCAGACTGCCAAGCCCCGCCCACCAGGCAGCTTCACCCTATCACATCTACCGAGGCTGACATGTGCTTCTTCAGCAACACACGACGCCAGCCGACAGCCAACAGCATCCTTTTAAACCCGCGGCTCGCGCTCAGAGGAAAGCGCTATCTGCCGTCTTCCACATACACACAGATGTTCAATGCTTAGTATTTACGATGAATGATTAGGAAACGATTTTTAATCTTTAAAAGAAACATTTTTAACACACTCATCTATTGAGGAAGTGTAAGAGGTCGAGTAAACTATCCTTCTATCCATCTCATGTACATTAGCTTTTTGTTAACAATAACTTGTGTTTCCAAAAAAAATTAAAGCTTCAGCATTGTTTAATTAACCACACACACACACACACACACACACACACACTAAGAACATCATGCATTGCTGCCGCGCTGCTCGTCCATCGGTCCATCAGTATGCACAGTCTATAGCTGCCGTGTGTGTGTGTGTGTGTGTGTGTGTGTGTGTGTGTATAGTCACGGATTAATCCAAACGAACCCAGTAAATAAGATTCTCCCCAATTACACACACTTACACCACAATGTCCAATCACGTCCTCGGCACAAAAGCAAACAAATTCAATTCACTTCCATTCCACTCCAAAGAAATCAACTTCCCATAATTGCCTTGTAGAGAGAAAAAAAAAGAAAAGAAAAAGTGTGCAAACTGTATCTTTTTTTTTTTTTTATCCAAAAAGGGATGAGGATGGGGGGAGGGGATGGGGGGTGGTGTGGTGTGGTGTGGAGGGGTGGGGGGGCATTTTGACTAATGACATTGTAATAAGATGCCTAGCAATAGACTTTGAATAGAAAATATAATTACATGCATTAGTTTGTCTAAGCATTTATAAGATCACAAATCCATCAGATTTTCAGAGCTCATCTGCGGAGCCATTCATCAGTGTCGCGAGCGCTTTGTGCAGGCAAAACGTGTTCATTTGTTAGCCGCTTTAAGCGACCGAGCCTCACGTTCACTCAGCATCCCGTACGGCCGAGTGGAGATGACAGCTGCGTTATCGAAACACGCAGGCTCTTAGAGCTCGCACTCGGGCACGGGAACTTCATCAGCCAGAAAGGGAGAAAAGTTTTTTTGGACCTTGCATATTCTAAGAAGTATTAGATTAACATTTTTTTTTCAAATAAAATATATATACGTGTGTGTAAAAAAAATAAATTATATATATATATATATATATATATATATATATATATATATATACAGTATATATATATATATATATATATATATATATATATATATATATATACAGTATACAGTATATACACTACCGTTCAAAAGTTTTAGAACACTTTCTAACTCCATGATGGTTCCTGATGTTTATTTCTTTCTACATTGTAAAGTTTTGCTGAAGGCGTCCAAAAACTTCATGAATCTCCTTTGAACAGTTGATATTGAGATGTTTCTGCTACTTCTGCTCTGTAAAGACTTCATAACGCCTCTAATCTGAGCTGCTGTTAATTGGTCATTTTTCAGGCTGATAACTCTAAATGAACTTCTCGTCTGCAGCAGAGGTAGGTTTTGGTCTCGTCCTCCTGGGACGGCTTTCATGAGAGACAGTTTCATTATGGTGCTTGACGGATTTTGCAAATAAACTTGACGATACTGTTCTTGCAGGAACTATTACAGAAAGGCCGACCTCTGTGTCTTAAAATAACAACTAACTGGTGTTTTTGATGTTGTTACGTAATTACCTACTGTAAGTTATTTTATAGTTTTGAAATCCCCAGTATTGTTGTAGAATGTAGAAAATAAATCACTAAACAAAAACAAAGAAATTTGCAAGTGACCCCAAACTTTTGAACGGTAGTGTATAGTATGAAGAGTATGAAGAGGTGGAAAGAGTAATACAATTTTGTACTTAAGTAAAAGTACTGTTATATATATATATCTGCTACTTATGATCTGTAAATCTTTCATAACGGCTCTAATCTGAGGTGCTGGTTGTTAATTGGTGATTTCTGAGGCTGGTGACTCTAAATGAACGTCTCCTCTGCAGCAGAGGTAAAGTTTCATCATCATGGTGCTGGATGGGTTTTGGAAATGCACTCGACACAATACTGTTCTTACAAGAATTGTTCCAGAAAGGCTGACCTCAATGTCTTTAACAACTGACTGTTTTTGTTAATTAATTAATTATCTAATGTCATGTGTTATTTTATATATTTTAGAAAAATAAACCCAAAAGTAAATCCAAACCTGTGTTCAAACTTTTGACTGGTACTGTATAAGTAGCAATGAAAAATTTTATATATACAGTATGGTTTAAAATTGCTACTTACAGTAATACTTATTACTCATTCAGTGATTATATTCAATTTATATTAAGTGAAATAAAATCATGATGGAAAATAAATAAAATTAAATAAGGAAATGGAAACAAATGTTTTACTATGATAAGCTGTAAAAACGCATTGTTTATGTAACAACCTGAGCAGCAACCTCATTTCCCCTCTTGTCTGTTCCAACCACTCAGCATTCAGCATCACCAGTATACTAATCAAAAACTTTAACAAATAAGAAAATAAGAGGTACAGGGAGTAGACTGAAAATGAGAGGAAAAAACTTGAGAGACAAGAAAGGGAACTATTGCTCAAGACTACATTAATATACAAGACAGTCTTGCGCTTTGAAAGCAAAATATAAAGAAATCAATTCAAGGCTTTAGTGCAGTAGTGTGTATGATATGAGTATATATAATCTATACACACTTGTACAGACTTCTCATATCATACACATACTTGACAAAAATCTTAAACTACTATATAGACATATCTGTAACAAATGAATAAAAAAATTAGGAAATCTGAAACATATACATTACAGACTTGTACTTTAACAGTGTACGGGTATGTGGCCTGATTAAAACAAACAAAAAATTTGCAATGTAGTGGTCTACGACAAAAGTATCAGTATTTATAACCTCTTAAACTCTGACCTTATTGCTTATTAGAAAGTTAAGTGAGGCAGTTATGGTATAAAGCTTTATACCATATAGTTCAAATGATCTTTATTGGAGAAAACCTTGTGCATTATATACAGCAACATTCTTCACAAGAGCATAATAGGACATTTTAACTGACCTGCAAAAGTATCAGACCTTAATTCTATTAACAGTTGCACCAACACCTTTAAACATCTACAGTGAAACATGGTGGTGGGAGCACACTGTTTTGTTTGTGGTTTTGTGTTTGCGTGCACTTTAATAAATTCAACGTTCTTTCAGGAACTAATTTAGTATTTTCACAGCAATGAGGTGAAATCCTTAAGCATGGACAACTTCTTATCTTTAAAAAAACCCAAAGTAAACTATATAGACTTTTACTTCCAGTTCACTATAATGCCTTAGACCCATGACATGTGATTGCTTTGAAGTTAAATGTGGAAAAGATTAAGAGGCGAATACTTATGCAACACACTGTATTCTGTGCTAAACCAATGTTTTAATGCATATTTATCAATTGACAGCTAGCTATCATTTCTCACCGTAGCCTGGACAGCTATAGTCTTGAGAACAGTGAGACAGATGAATACAGAAAACGGTCTTAGGAGTGCAATGAAGAGGTGTTGCGCATTCAAAGAGGCACTGCATTATGGACTCGAACCCGGCATCTCGAACGCGCATTAAGCCCCACGACGCACAGAAAACTGCGCTCTTATTGGGTTAGCCACCACTTAGTGCGGAAGTGCACCTCGCCTTGATACATTTGCTTAAAGACACACAAGTGTCCCTGAAATTAGGCGTCATTAATGGAAACATGGAGACTGCTTATTGTACAAAGTGTCTTATTCAATGCGGTTAGCGCAGTAGGTAATGCATCAAAGGTTCTACGGTCACGTATCAACTTAGCATCAAGCTGGTAACCTAAGGCCAGGCAGCCATCTTGATTATGATATGATGGTGAGAGTTAAACATAAAGTACTCTAGCTGTTATAGTATTTCTAAGACAAGAGGAAAAACAAGAGACAGACACAGCCAAAGAGATAAATCTATTGATTATGTAAGGAATAAAAGACTTGAAAGTATGATGTTATGGGAAAATAATTAGCAACACTTGAGTTACAGTTACAATCCTGGAGTTCTTTTTCCCATTAACAGTTCATGCAGTAAAATGTTTTTTCCCTCTACTACAAAAAGGTAGTTCCTGTTATTCATTCATTCATTCATTTTCTGTACCGCTTTATCCTTATATACAGGGGGCCTGGAGCCTATCCCAGGAAACTTAGGGCACAAGGCGGGGTACACCCTGGACAGGGTGCCAATCTATCGCAGGGCGCACACACATACTCACATACACACTCTCATTCACACACAACGGACAATTTGGAATGTCAATTAACCTAACCTACATGTCTTTGGACTGTGGGAGGAAACCGGAGTACCCGGAGGAAACCCACCAAGCACGGGGAGATTATAATTAATAATATTATAGCAGCTATATACTGAACCACTCTTTCACACATTGAGACCTGGAATACTTCTCTTGACTATCACGCTAGTCTGGTCATTCAGGTCGCCAGCTGACTTCATTTTATTGCCACATAACGTTCCTAGACCTAAGCAACTGAAGCAACCCCAGATCATCACACTGCCTCCAGAGGCCTGTACAGTGGACACTATGCATTACAGTTCATGCGCTTCCTTTCTTATTCATCACTCTAGAATAGGATCAGTCTGGACTCCTCAGACCAAATGGCTTTTTTCCATCGCTCCAAAGTCTAATCTTTATTCTCTTTAGAAAACTGAAGCCTTTGAAGTGGTTTTCTTATGGACACGCAGCTGTTTAGTCCCAATCCTGTGAGTTCTCATTATAATGCATACGGTATGGAAAGGTACTTTCACTATCAAACATAGCTCTGATTTCTAATGTCTGATTTTTACTATGCAAATTCATCAAGCGTTTAAGTGATCTCTGCTCACTTAAACTCATGCATTATTTTTCTTCAATCACATTTCTTCTTTGAAGTTGATGGTTCAATGATTTAAATAACATGTTATACAGTTCTTAACCTTCTGTAATTCCACTAATTTTTTATTTTTCTCTTGATTCAGGACAATAATTTGACTTTTTCTTGCTGTTTTTTTTGTTTAAATAAAATCTGGGAACACTAACCCTAACCCTATTTTTCCACTTCATATTCAAGTTCTTTTTCAACTTAATTTTTTTCCTGAGGGTGTTCTAACTTTTGCACTCACAAAGTTAAAGCCTACTGGGAAATTTCAGCTTGTGTCAGTATAACAAACATCCAAGACTTAAAAAGTGGCAAAAACAAAAAGATAAGAAGACTACTGAACATTTGTAATTTCACCCGCCATCATGTCCGAATCATTTATTATATTTTATAAAAAGATAACGCTGACCATCAAGCTTTTTACTTTCAATTCAGCATAAACTCTAAGAAAAGACCGCGCCTCCTACAGCTGCTTCATTCAGGGTTCGGTGGTAAGATCTGAGGGGTCAGAGGTCGGTAGTTGTTTAAGGTGTCAGATGTTAAGCGAGTGATTTGTGACGAAGCAGTTTTGCTGATAATCGTTCAAATTCATTTGCAGGAGAAAAGATAAAAACAACTAAGTGAAAGATAAGAGCTGATCCAGCTGCATGGATCTCTGGCTCGGCTTCAACGCAGCCTCGGCAGCCAGCAGCTGGTCCAAGACTCGGGCTCTGCCAGAAATTAAAAGCCATGAGCGTTAATTAATAGAGGATTTTTCTTTCCTTTTTTTTTGGGTGGAGGATTAATTTGAATCAAGTCCAGGAGCTACTCTGAGATGAGCCACCTGAGATGATTCATGCAAATTAGTCAGAATTATTGATATTTCTGTTCGTTATCAGCAAATGTGGTCACGTTGTGCTTAATACAGTGAAGTACATTTACATTGAAACTGCATCGACAAGTTAGTTTGGGACAACTTTCTGTAAAAGTCAACTTCTGTAAAACGAGAATTATATAATTATTTATATTGCATTAATGGTATCACAGTTACCTTAATGTTGGGTTCGATTCCTACCTTGGGGTCTGTGTGCATGGAATTTGCATGTTCTTCCCATGCTTGGTGGGTTTCCTCTGGGTGCTCCTGTTTCCTCCCACAGTCTAACAACATACTGCACAGATTGTCGTTCCCAATGTGGATGTTGACTGGTGGTCCTACCAGGGTTGTAGAAATGGGAATAAATACAATAAATTACCATTGGCCTCCACATTTCCCAGAGGCTCCTAGATGGATAGATGGATGGAATGCATTAATAAATAAAATGAATAAACATTAATAAAAGAATGCATTACATGTAGTGCTTATGACATGTTATAATCTTCTTATAATGCAATGCAAAGACTTACAGACCAAGGTGGCTCGACGGTTAGTGAGTAGAAAACCTGATCCTTGAAAATCGACGGATAACCTGTCCCCAACTTGCAGAGAAGACGAATCTGTTTGTTGGAACTGTACACACAATCATTCAATAACACCACTTGTACATTACAGTAACTTAGCTGTAGGTTATTGCCACAATCCCTGTATAGATCTGACCTCACTTCAAGCCATTTCCCCATGTTTGGGCCATTAAAGGAGTTCCTGGGAGGCCAGGTTTTCAAATGTGAAGTAGGCAGTCTGATCATGGCTCTGGTTTACTGAGAAAACGTTCTACATTATTCAAGCACTAATGTAACACTGGGATGAGTGCATTAATGTAGCAGGGGATTATATCCCATGGTATAGATGTCTCTAATATAGAGATCTTACCTCAAAGTGACGATATCACAGATCATCACCTCCTGATATATACTCTACCCGTAGAACAGATTAGCTGTGTCTCCCCACGTTATCAATTTGTTAGAAATATGAATCCGACTACTAAAGACAGATTCACAAGTAATCTGCCGGATCTGTCCCAATTTCTTATTAGACCCCTAAATGCAGACGATCTAGATGAAGTGACTAGCAGCATGGGCACTATTCTTACCAGTACATTAGACACTGTTGCTCCCATCAGATTAAAAAAAGTCAGAGATAAAACACTTGCACCGTGGTACAACAGTCATACTCACTAAAGAGAGCAACCCATAACCTCGAGCGAAAATGGAGGAAAACTAAATGAGAAGTTTTTAGAATTGTGTATAAAGACAGTATGTACAGCTATAGACAGGCTCTAAAAACTGCTAGGACTGAGCATCTTAGCCAACTGAAACCAAAACAATCCCAGGTTCTTATTTAGTACAATGGCTCACCTAACAAAACCTAAGATGCCCACAGAGAGTATCCCATCACAGTTTAGAAGTGAAGACTTTATGGACTTCTTTAATGAAAAAATCAATAGAATCAGGAAGAAAATAGTTCAACCTCTAATAGAATCTCACGATCCAGTTCAGCCTATAGCTTCACATTTAGATTTTCAGTGCTTTAGGTATAGGACAGGAAGAGCTGTATAAACTTATTACCTCAGCTAAATCAACAACATGCCTGTTAGACCCAAAAACCCAGATTTTTAAAGGAAGTGATGCTTACAGTTGGAGAGCCACTTCTAAACATTATTAATTCTTCATTATATCTACAGTAGGTCACGTCCCTAAACCTTTCAAGTTAGCAGTTATTAAGCCACTTCTTAAAAAATCTAATTTGGACGCGAATGAAATAACAAATTACAGACCGATTTCAAACCTTCCGTTCATATCAAAAATATTAGAAAAAGTAGTATCAGCTCAAATATGCACATTCTTGCAGGAAAACAACATCCTGTATGAATTTCAGTCAGGTTTCAGGTCCCATCATAGTACAGAAAGTTAAGATTGCAAACAACTTGTTTTTAGCTTCAGACTAAGGCTGCATCTCAATACTAGTCTTACTTGATCTTAGTGCTGCATTCGACACTGTAGATCATAATATTCTCATAGATCGCTTACAAAATCACATAGGTATTCAGGGACAGGCATTAAAATGCTTTAGATCATACCTGTCTGATCGATACCATTTTGTAGATCTGAATGGAGAACCGTCTGGTGTAATGCCAGTGAAATATGGGGTCCCACAAGGGTCAGTTTTAGGACCTCTGCTGTTCTCAATATACATGCTTCCCTTGGGTAACATCATTAGAAGACATGGGATTAGTTTCCATTGTTATGCTGATGATACTCAATTACTGTATATATCTCAACAAATCCAGAAGAAATACCCAAGTTGTCTAGATTAACTGAGTGTGTCCAGGACATAAAAGATTGGATGACCAATAACTTTTACTAAATTCAGATAAGACGGAGATATTACTTATTGGCCCAAAAACCAGCACACAACAGCTTTCACAATTCAGCCTGCGTTAAGAAGGATGTACTGTACTGTTTCTACCAGCTCAACAGTAAAAGACCTGGGCGTAATATACTGTAAGACAGTAACTTGTCCTTTGAAAATCACATTTCAAATATCACAAAAACAGCCATTTTCCATCTTAGAAATATTGCCAAACTTAGGAGCATCTTATCCGTACCTGATGCAGAACAGCTAGTTCATGCATTCATGACCTCCAGACTGGACTATTGTAATGCATTACTAGATGGTTGTCCTGCATCCTTAATAAACACGCTACAGTTAGTCCAAAATGCAGCCGCCAGGGTTCTCACTAGATCCAGAAAATATGATCATATAACCCCAATATTTTCCATCCCTGCACTGGCTACCTGTTCAGTTTAGAATTAATTACTGTACAAAATAGTATTACTTACATACAAGGCTTTAAATGGTTTAGCTCCCACATACCTAACCAGTCTTCTGATACGCTACAATCCAGCACACGCCTTAAGATCACAAAACTCCGGACTTCTGGTAGTTCCCAGAATTTCAAAATCTACAAAAGGGGGTAGGGCATTTTCATATTTAGCGCCAAAGCTTTGGAATAGCCTTCCAGACAGTGTTCGGGGAGCAGACACGGTTTCCCAGTTCAAAAGTAGACTCAAGACGCATCTTTTTAATCTGGCATACAAGTAACTCATCCCATCATCCCATAATCTCATACTCCAGTACACCTATTCTGAATGGCAACTACGCTAATTCTCCCCATCTGTTCTGTATTTCTCTACCCATCCCGAGGCATCGGGAGATTTTGCCAGCTTCAGTAGACAAAGGCCGACCTTGCGAGGTTCCTGAGGCATCCAGAGAAGGACCAGCTCCAGCTGGATTCAGCTTTATGATGGTTGGAGCTACACATGCTGCTCCTGTGCTTCCAGTGATCCAGACCTCATCTGCCCTCTGCACCTACTGACTCGTCCCTATGCTGAACTGGTCTTCATGTCAACTTAAAGAATTTCTGTCATATTGAACTTTCTCCTGCACAAAACACATGATGTCATATACAGTAATTTCTATCTGTTATCACCCAAATGAGTTCCCTATTGAGTCTGGTTCCTCTCAAGGTTTCTTCCTAATGCCATTTCAGGGAGTTTTTCCTTGCCACCATCGGCGTCACCCTTGGCTTGCTCATCAGAGACATTTCATTCATCATCCATTCATCTCATTATTACCTACAGTATACACATTTTTCTCACACATACACACTTCCAATTTTTTCTTTTCTAAAAAAATTTTCTTTCATTTTTGTGAAGCTGCTTTGAGACAATGACCATTGTTAAAAGCGCTATATAAATACAATTGAATTGAATATAGAGAAATAAAGGGAGTTTTTACTCTCATAACTGTGTTCTGTTATTCCGCACAATCTAAAGTTCCGGTTTGACTTGAACACAAATGCTTCATGTTAAGAATTCATGACACATAAGTGTTATGTGAGTTTATAAATAACAATAGAATAGTGTATAGTCGGATATGCGAGAGTAAAGCAAGCCGCCCGTGCGAGACCTGATTGTGCATTTAACCCTGATTCATGAGGAAGTGGCACAGCAGCTATGCCTCCTTCGGTCTGTGTGTGTGTGTGTGTGTGTGTGTGTGTGTGTGTGTGTGTGTGTGTGTGTGTGTGTGTGTGTGTGTGTGTGTGTGTGAGTGAAAGAGAGAAAGAGAGTGTGTTGCTGAGAGCAGAATCGATGCACGAACAGAATGCATAGCTCACGTGTGGTTTTAAAAGATATTCTCACTCAGGAAGGATGGGTCACCTGGGTGCCATACATCTATCACTGATTTCACCCACCAGACCACACACACACACACACACACACACACACATACACACATATACACACATATACACACTTTCTCTACTAGTGTGTGTTTCAGTGACAATGCGGTTACTGGATACGACAAAAACAAAGCTTTAGTGTGGAGAAATCTACATCTGTACATCTGCCATGAGATGTGTTTTTATATTTATAACATTGAAACGTTTTCACATAATACAAAATTGCTTAAGAGTATAAATTGGATAAATGATAAGTATAATGTTAATTTTTGAAAATACAAAAAAACTCTTCTAAAATGCTTAATAACCCTATAAAAATGGAGTATAGCTAATAGACAGTAGTCTTTTTTTCCCCGATTTTCTCCCTAATTTAGTCGTGTCCAATTCCTCCCCGTCACTAGGGGGCTCCCACATTAAGGCTACTACTACCATTCAGCCGGGAGGGCCGAAGACTATCACATATTTCCTCCAAACCATGTGACGTCAGCCGACCGCATCTTTTCAATCTGCTCGCTCACGCACCATTGGTGGCGGAGTAACACACTCGGAGGACAGCGCTATCCGCTCCTTCCACTTGCGTGAGTTCACAGATGTCCCTGATTGGCTGTAGAGTCATGATTAATGTGGGAGCACTAAGTACCTCTCATCCCTCCCCTCTGAGAGAGCTCGACCAATCAGCTCTCTCTAGACCTCCTCTAGATCTCCTGATGATAGGGCGAGCACTTTACCACTGCGCCACTCAGAGACCCCGTCTTTTTTATATACAGTAGATAGAGAACGTGGTTGAGTGTTTTGTGGCCCTCCTGGCAGCATTAAGCTTATCGGAGTAGAGCGGTCAGGCCAAGCGACTCATTTATTCATCTTCAAAACTTCAAAACTAAACACCTATAGTAGTATTTGTATTAGGGCTGTCAATATGAATGCATTTAATGCATGTGATTAATCTAGAAATTTTAACATATTGCTTATTGCTGCTTTGAGACAATGACCATTGTTAAAAGCGCTATATAAATAAAATTGAATTGAATTGAATTGAATATTTTTTACCACAAATTAATAATATGACCAAGTTTGACCATAATGGCTTCCCAGCTGTGTGTGATAATGTCACGTTTAATGCAAATAATCCCTGATATTTTGATGGAATTAGATGGAAGTTGGGGTAAAACCATGGTTGTGTGCTCAAGCCTCCTTCAAGGGGAACTATTTTTACAAGAGCACATGAAATGTAAGCCGTGGGACTGGTGGCTCGGGTGGCTAAGGCTCTAGGTTGTTGGATTTTGGATCTGAGGATCGAGGTTCAAGCCTCATCGGCGTTGGGTTTGCCACGCCCCATACTACCCAGACACTACATGCAGTACCGGTGCCATCCGAGAGATTTTACTTTAACATGTGTTACATGTTAATGTTTGAGATATTATAAATCTGTATAATAATGGTTTCCTCCATAAAGGTTTTCATGCATTTCCTTATTCCAACCTTGCACGAGTACTTTCAAAATGTGATTAATCGCGATTAATTAACTAGATTAAAATTTTTAATCGATTGATTTGTATCAAACATCAAAACAGTATCAATGCTGGGTGGTGTGAAATAAAAAGAAACAGAGCTAAAAGAGCAGCAGGTCTGAGTAGAATGGACTGGGTTGATCTGAGATATTGACGGTGAGTCAAATATTCAAAGCATGACACAACACATCAAACCTTAGACCAGATCGACTACAGGAGCGCAGAAGTGGAATCCGTGGCACACACACACACACATTGGACATCATTTAATGCAGATGCTTACAAGTGCATCGATTTATAGCAATCACAATTTGTGCATTTGTTAAGCTCGCGATCTGGAACATTTCGCGGTGATATATAGTAACTACTGTACCTATTTATCTAAGCCGTGTTTAAATGTCAGAGTGTTAATGTCTGATCATTTGTACTGGTATACAGTATGTATTCCTCATTTGTGTATGATGTGACTCTCGCTCTCTCTCTCACTCTCTCTCGTTCTACACTACGCGCCTCTGTTCATCAGTCACGAAGCATCCTGGCCTGGTCTGATCGCACGAGGTCAAGTAGCTGAGGGCTTCATTAATTGCCATAATGAAGTCTTCAGTGAGTGATCAGCGAAGACGTCACTCCCTAATCCATCCTGCTCCAAATCATTTTTTAATGTTTAGCTCTATCTCACGCCTGCAACATCTCATTTAGCAGGAATTAATAAACACAGCAAGAGATGGAGTGTGTGTGTGTGTGTGTGTGTGTGTGTGCGTACTGTATGTGCTCCTCCACTTCCAAGAGGTTTATTTTTCCTGCTTCACTGGATTAAGATAAGCTATATCTACTATGTGTGTGTGTGTGTGTGTGTGTGTGTATGAGAGAGAGAGAGACAGCAAGAGCAAAAAGTACTGCACTTGCTCCATCGCTCCATACACACCCCTGATACGTTAGATTACACAGATGACAAGCAAACCGCGCATCATTCCAGCTCCTCTCACACAACTGACAAGCCGAACACTCTTTATAATGAGGCGACACACACGATCCCGCGCACGCCAACACACACACACACTCACACAGGCACTCACACGTGGTGTAATAGGTTCATTTAAGAGGCTTGACGTTCAATATTTATCTGGGTTATTCCTCATCTTCAGTGAGACAAATCATTGAACAGTAGAGTGAGCGTGGAAATAACACACACATGCATGCACACCGATCTGTCTCTTCTTCGCTCTCTCTTTATTACACACACACACACACACACACAAATACAAACAAAGTACATAAAGATATAACACTCGAATGTAATCTGCATAGTTGTGTGTCATGATTGTGTGTGTGTGTGTGTGTGTGTGTGTGTGTGTGTGTGTGTGTGTGTAACAAATATCTTAAAGTGGAAACACACATCATTAAGGTTTCAATCATGTACATTAAGGGTCAAAGAGTCAATAGCCGTACAAGCAAATAATTGAATTTCCAGCAAAATGGTCGCATGGCATCTACTCGTGCTATATGTCACGTTAAAGAACGTGAACGCTAGGCGTCCCTGGGTCACTGAGGACAAAGATAATGGCAGAGAAAGATGATTTTTTTTTTTTTTTTTTTTTTTTACATCGTGTATCATGAGCTGCAGACTGTCTCGTGTTTAATAGTGATGGGAAGTTTGAATCATTTCAGTGATTCGGTTCTTTGAATCTCATTCATCAAAATGAACGAATTTTCTTTTGAGTCATTTAGTTCATTTCGTTCTTTTGAAAATAAATTTTAAAAAATGTTGCAAATTTCAATAAAAAGACCCCAAATACGTCTACATACACAACTTCTGGCTATAGTTCCAGTAATTAAAATATTACAATGCAGCTAAGGACATATTATAACAAACAGAATGAGCAGCTCACCTCTCATATCTTCCAGTCTGAGTCGTTCATTCTTTTGAATCTATTCCACCGCATAGCGTCTATGGGAGTCACGTGAGAAAGAAACGAACGACTCGGGACTTGGGCCTTGTGCACACAGGCGTTACATTTTTTGATACACACTCTGAACGTCCTAGACGTTTATGTTGTGTTACTGTGTGTACCGGCGCTCGATTGACTTCTACACTGGCGTCCGTTTGTCTCTGTCTAACGCCAGCCTGCAGCCTGTAGTTTGTGTGTTGGCCTGTGGAGGCAGTGTGTCGATATGAAAGCCCTTGAGGTTCCTCCTTTTAATATGGACCATTTTGCTATATTACTGTAGACATTAATTTTCTTGTTTTAGGGAGGGAGAGAAAAAATCGTATATAGTCTGGTAAAGAGATGTCCCATATCAACAGTCTCTGCTCCGCTTCCTGCACGAGCTGGGCTGGATCAACTTCCTCCGACATTTTATTTAGCTTTTTTCCCGCATTTCCCTCTGTATAGCATGTAGGATCATGGGATATACTGTATCCGGTCCTCCGAAGCGTAAAATGACCACGAAGAAAGCGCACTAGAAGCATTTTCCTTGCGTTCGTTGGGATTTGAACGCCAAGAAAAAGCTGCATGCTACGTTTTTTTGGCGCCATATAATGACTCCGATGATTTGCGTATGCGCGCCAAGTAGAAAATTAACGAATAACTCTCCGAGACTACTCATTCTTCTAAGACATGACAAATATTCGTTCAAAAAGAACGAATCGTTCATGAATGACCCATCACTAGTGTATAACTGCAGTTAGCGTGAATAAGTAATAAAGTATGTGGGGTTGTGCTGTGGTATGAAGTTAATCAGTGACAGGATAAAGCAGTGTTGCTGTTGCTTTTTAAAGTATATTGTTTTTCAAAATCTTAATGCTGTCCTTATGGGCATCTACAGCAGCTAAACTACACTGTTTGGAATTAAAATGATTAGCATCTTGCTGATCATATTTCGTTTTCATACGTGTTAGCTTTACACTGTTTAAGCTAGCTTAAACACTTCAGCCTCCAACCAGAAACCTCGTTTAATGTAAGAGTTTTCACTTTGGATAATGAGTCCCCTACTGTAGCTTGAATAGTTTCAACTTCAGCTAAGTTTGAGTTTTTCAGCTTTTGCTAACACCACGCTTAGCTGAAATCAAGTTCCTGGTTTTGGTTTTTGTGCTAGTTTAAACTGTTGAAATTTAAGTGCTTCAACTTTTTATGGCTAAACTGTTCCTAGCTTTGTCAAAGAAGTTAAACACAGCCTCAGTTAGCTGAAGCAGGAACAATTCAACAGTTTAAGCTAGCTGCATCAGGAAACGAAAACTTTCAGCTAGTGACTGTATTAAACAACGTAGTTCTGCTTGTGTAGAAAGCTAAAGCTGGAACTATTGTCTCATAAGCTAGCAAGCATACATAAGCATGCTGATAGCTAATGTATTTCAACTTTACATGTACAGTGGCACCTCGGCATTCGAACGGCCCGCCTAATTAACTATCACATTATTAAAACATTATTTCCTCCATCCATCTATCTTCAAGCGCTTATTCAAAGTCGCGTAAATATATGTATAAATATGTTTAAAGAACTCACCCCTGGAACGGATTAAATTCGTATGCCGAGGTAAAACTGTAGCTAAATAAGACACATAGCTAAAATTGGGCTCTTGCTTTAGTTTGCTAGGTAGCTAGCTTAAACTAGTGGACTTAAATTGTTTCAGCTTTACTGTAGCTAATTGAAGTGGAGATGTTTATTTTCCTTTTCGAGCACAGTCGCAATTAGCTAAAGTGGAAATACATCAACAGTTTAAGCTAAGGTCTTAAGATGACTTGCTAATTGAAACTAAACATTTTGGACTTTAGACAATGCAAGTTTCTTTGTTTAGGATGCTAAAGCTGAAACAATTTAGCTAGGTATTTTATTAAAGCTAAAATGCTCATATTAGAGTCTAGTTAGCTTATAAGTCTTTGTATCATGTGATAGAATTTAGATACAGTGTTCTTCAATAGCAAGTTATTTTTCTACCCATCTCGAGGCATCTGGAGATTGTGCCAGCTCAGTAGACAAAGGCCGACCCTGCGAGGTTCCTGAGGCGTCCATAGAAGGACCAGCTCCAGCTGCATTCTGCTTCATGATGGTTTGGTGCTACACATGCTGCTCCTGTGCTCCCAGTAATCCGGACCCCATCTGGCCTCTGCATCTACTGACTCGTCCCTGTGCTGAACTGGACTCCACGTTAACTTACGGTAGATAACTTCTGTTATACTGAACTTCCAGCAGCCTAACACACATGATGTTATATAATTTCAGCTATCCATTATTACCCAGATGAGAATGGGTTCCCTGTTGAGTCTGGTTCTTCTCAAGGTTTCTTCCTATTGCCATCTCAGGGAGTTTTTCACTGTCGCCGTCACCCTTGGCTTGCTCATCAGGGACAATCTCATTATTATCGAGACACATTTTTCTCACACATACACTTCCATAAATTTCCTTTTCAAATTTTCTTTTCATTTTTGTGAAGCTGCTTTGAGACAATGACTATTGTTAAAAGCACAATATAAATCAAATTGAATTGAACTGAATAGTAAAAGGGGCGGCGCGGTGGTGTAGTGGTTAGCACTGTCGCCTTGCACCTCCAGGGTCTGGGTTCGATTCCCCGGCCAGGCTCGATTCCCGTCTCTGTGTGCATGGAGTTTGCATGTTCTCCCCGTGCTTGGTGGGTTTCCTCCGGGTACTCCGGTTTCCTCCCACAGTCCAAAGATATGCAGGTTAGGCTAATTGCCGTTGCTAAATTGCCCGTAGTGTGTGATTGGGTGTGTGTATGTGTGTGTATGTGTGTGTGCCCTGTGATGGATTGGCACCCTGTCCAGGGTGTACCCCGCCTAGTCCCCGAAGTCTCCTGGGATAGGCTCCAGGTCCCCCGCGACCCTGAACACAGGATTAAGCGTTATAGAAAATGAATGAATGAATGAATGAATGAATGAATAGTAAAAGAACTCTCATTTTGCTAATATACACGTATGCACATATTTTTCCTCATTTTTCTTTTCATACAGTACTTTAGTGTGTTTCTTTTCAGCTTTGTCCTTTAGCATCATTTTGTTTGTTTTGATTCTTTCTTGTGAATGATGTCGTTAAAGTGATTGACATTTACAGAAGATTCCAAACACAGTACGGTGATGAGCCTCTAGGTCCATCCACATGCCATCCAGCACATCAGATGATCGATACTCCTCACCAAAGAGATATATCCAACGTTTCTGTGGCAGTTATGGGTTGGGTTGCAAACTTGACGCCCGATTGTCATTCACACACTATGAGCGATTTGGGAGCGCCAATTAGCTTAACCAGTATGTCTTTGGACTGTGGGAGGAAACTGGAGGACCCGAAGGAAACCCATCAAGCAAGGGGAGAAGATTCAAACTCCATGCACGCAGACCTGAGGTGGGAAGGCGACCGTGCCAGCGATGAGACACTTAGCTGCAATAAAACAAACATTTAAAAAACTCAGGACGTCTGTGAATGATGATCCTGGCTTGTGGTGGTTCAGAGACCACTGCAGTCGTTCACATGTTCACTTTCAGATAATTAAACGCCTGATTTTTGAAAGTCATTGGGCACTAGCTAGCACAAATGACGCATCTGTTTGTGGGAACTGTACACACAATCATTCACAAACACCACTTGCACATTGCAGGAACATCACCATGCACTCCTGATCTCGCTCCAAGCTATTTTCACATGTTTAAGCCATTAAAGGAGTTCCTGGTAGGCCTGCGTTTCAGACTTGAATCAAGCAGGTTTATGATGATATTTGAAATACTAAAAAAAAAATCTTCTGCCAATCACTATTGAAACGTTGCAGCAGAGGATTATATAGATAAATAAAGCTAGATTTCTATCAAAATTAGTAATTTGACTTGAACACCCCTCCTAAAACAATTCCTACTGTCTAGAGTCTCATGATGTGTACTCATGATTAGAAATAATAAAAAAAAATCGAATGTCTATTTTGGCATTTTGTATGGCCTGTATTTAGATTTTGTTCTGAACGTTACAGTGAATACAGAGTACAGTATAAATGTGAATAAATATCCTCCTACAAATTTAATACGTACTGCACAAGTGTCCATTAAGGTGCCCTCAGTTTCTCATCATTATGTAAAATTAGAACATTTATTAAAACGTCAAATAGAAGTAAGGAAAAAGAATAAGCAGTGTGTGTGTGTGTGTGTGTGTGTGTGTGTGTTTGCATGCAAAATGACACTTTAAGTCAAAAACCTGTGCGAGTCAGTGTGGTTGTACATCATGCCGTATCAGAGAGGGTTCATTTGGATTTATGACGCTCGCCGAAGCTCAGCCGTGATTGCAAGCCAGTGATCACACACTCTCAAAGTCAAATAGGGCCATCAGAGCGGCATTTATTAGAAAAAATTACCAGTGAAGCTCAAGTTGGGAGAAAAGCTGTTTAAAATTGTTTCCTTCAATTCCTTATTCATTACCTCGTAATTTAATCAGTCAGACTCTGCTGCACAAACTAAAAAAGATGGAAGAAAAAAAGCAATTTGTGTTTGCGTTCGTTCGTTTTTTCTTCTTCTTCTTCTTCTTTTTTTTTTTAAACTAAGAATGATAATAACACTGTCCTCTTTGATGAACACATCACTCCGGCCTTGATGGAAATACGTCACCTTTGGCGGATATGACCGATATGATTTATCGTTTCAGACACTCCTTCGCCGTGTAAGTGGCTGCTGCTGACAGCTTCGCCGAGCGCCCAAATCAGCACCTGTTGAACACGGTGACCTTCTAATTTTATAATTTAATTCGCCCTCCTCCTTCCTCCCGCCTCCGTCTCACCCGGCTGTAATACCAATTACAGCGGCCTACTGGAACCTGCACTTCGCCGAAAACCAAGGCAAGGAGTGCTTTATTGCGCTGCCCCGTTAAATCAATCTAAATCTGAGCATAATAAGGCTCTAATCAGGTAGTAGGAAGAATAATAGGTTGTCACGCATGAGGAAAAATAGGCAATCATGGAATGTTTTCTTTAATTAGGCGCTGAGGAGTGGAAGGGCAGAAAGAGAACGCCCGGTCCATTCATCATCCTCAAGGTGGGAAATGACTTCAATTACTCGGGAAAGTGAGAGAGGGACGGAGCGACGGACGGTGTGAGAGAGAAAGAGCGAGAGAGAGAGAGAGAGATGGAGGGAAAGACGAAGTGAGAAAGGTACGAGAAGAGATTGGAGATCTCTCTGGAAAATAAATGTCACGTCTGACATTTAGAAACTCTACTCTGTTTAGAGACACTACATTGTTATTGAACAGGGTCAGTTAATCAACAGACAAAAGTTTCATACACACATACAGTACTGTACACATGATAGCAATTATTGGTGGATGAATTATTGTTCCGATGTAATGGAAGTCATAGGCGGTGAGTGATATAAATGCTATGATGCCTTACATTTTATTGTAACTAACAGAAGTTTTCTGAGACCAAAATCAAAGAATCAAAAGATCTTTGGTGAAAATCCAATACTGCTCATGAATGAGAGTGGTGGCTCAACGGGAATGGTTCTGGATTACTGATACCACTGTTGGAGCCTTGAATTAACCCTGTCTGCTTTAGGAATGATCCTTCCATGCTTTCCAAGCAACCTAGGATGTGTGCCAAAAGAATTTCACCAGTGCTATTATTTATACATGACAAATAAAGCCTTCTTCGTTTTCTTCTTCGTTTTCTTCAGAACACCATTGCCATGGTCACGCCTGGTGGTTGGAGAATCACATCAGAAGGACAAACGTTCTGGGAAAATCTAATCATGGGGCTTGGTTTTGACATATCCCAAACATTGAACATCTCATTATTTAAAAATCACAAGAATATGGTACAACCTTGACTTGAGGTGGCTGCTCAGGTAAAGAGAGATGAGTTAGAGAAGCCACCAGGAGGATGAGAAATCTAGAGTTTGGTAAGCCACATGAAATCCAAGTTAGCCAAAAGATATGTTCAAAATCCTGCAAATATGGAGAAAGGTTTTCTGGTCAATTTAGATTTTAAAAAATCTCATTCTTTTTCTTTGACACAAAGGAAATTTGGTGGACATTTTGCACATTGATGTTAACCTTCAGCTCTGGACTGATCACAGATCTTGAAGCCGAAAAGGAGAACTGCAATATTGAAGCTGCAACAATAGTTTAGTATTTATTTTAACATTGAGGGACATCAAACCAGGAATTTTGATTCTCTATTTCTGTCCAGACAGAATTTGTCACAGCATCGCGCAAAACTGTCTGGACAGAATTATGTAAACCGTTGGCGATACTTACCGTAGGTATTTGCTCGAAGTTAAACCTGTGCAAAAAATCTAATCAAAATGTTAAGTAGAAGTGAAATTATGAGCAGTTATTTAATAAAACTTTTGCAGTACTTAGATTTTGCTCAATGTAAACAAACACCTGCACCAATAAATATTAATTAGAAAAGCTAAGCTGAATATTTTGATTACTTCATATTTTCACTTTGGCTGAAATAACAGTGCTGAAATGCTATAAGTGAATTTTAACACACTGGAGTTGTTTTAAGACAAAACTTCAAGTCTTTATCGATCTACTTATTTGATTTCTCATCTGTGATTCACTCTCCGATTACCAAACAGGGATTTGTCTGCTGTATTTGGCTGCTGACGAAAGAAGTACAACAAGGTTGTAACGTACTCAACTTTACAAAATTGGATTTCTTTGTATTAATAAGTTAGACAGAGAGCCAGACAGACATGTACATGGGCTTTTCATTAATGCTGATCAGATTATTTTTAGCTTTAACGTTTAACTATTTCTACAAACTCCTTCACTGTTTCACCAGGGCTTGGACACCATCAAGGTGCACTGGGGGACACCAGTGTCGAGGCTGTGATGAGATACTGAGCCTTACAATGCAACTACTAATATCGACATACAATATAGTGGACTTCACCCTGTCCAGGGTGTACCCCGCCTAGTGCCCGAAGCCTCCTGGGATAGGCTCCAGGTCCCCCGCGACCCTGCATAGAGGATAAAGCGGTATAGAAGATGAATGAATGAATGAATATAGTGGACTTTTTGTCCTAGTGTCCGAGTTGACAAGAGGGGAGCATCGCAGAGTCAAGTTGGATGAGGACAGAAGACTTTGGCTTTGTGTAGAACTTAAGGGACTGCGAAGTGGCAATGAATAGAAAGCATGAGCCCTGAGGAGAGTGCGAGCGACGGGGTAGTGTTACGGTGTGTGTGTGTTTGTGTGTGTGTGTGTGTGTATATATATATATTCATTCATTCATTTATTCATTTTCTATACCGCTTTATCCTTCTATTCAGGGTCACGGGGGACCTGGAGCCTATCCCAGGAGACTTCGGGCACTAGGCAGGGTACACCCTGGACAGGGTGCCAATCCATCGCAGGGCACACACACATACACACACTCACACACCCAATCACACACTACGGGCAATTTAGGAACGCCAATTAGCCTAACCTGCATATCTTTGGACTGTGGGAGGAAACCGGAGTACCCGGAGGAAACCCACCAAGCACGGGGAGAACATGCAAACTCCATGCACACAGAGACGGGAATCGAGCCTGGCCGGGGAATCGAACCCGGACCCTGGAGGTGCAAGGCGACAGTGCTAACCACTACACCACCGCGCCGCCTTGATATATATATATATATATGCGTTTATCAGTTACATCAAAACTACACCCACCTCAAAGCACGCTGCTGAACAAGGCCATCAGTCACTCACTTAAACTTCATTACCGCAGACTGACTGCCGTGCTCCCGGTGTCACCTGCTTCCTCACCGTGTCCGAGGTGTGCTCATTCTTTTTCTCGTTTCCTGTGTTCGGTTGGCCTTAAAATCAGACGCACACACTTTCTTTCTCTATCACACACACATACACACACACACACACACACACTCATTTCAGTTGTAGCACTTGAGTGACCAGGCTGCTCCGTCATATTACTAACCCAAACGGCAATAAATCATTTCAGCTTTCATCTAATGTTATTGATGAATGGGCTATTATTTGTCATTTAATCAACAGAAAATGATGACCTGTGAGATGTATCTTTCTCTCCAGCTCCCTTTCTCTCTCTCCCGCTCTCTCTCTCTCTCTCTCTCTCTCTCTCTTGCGCTCCCCCTGCAGCGAAGGACAGATATGATGGATTGTATCCTTAAACTGTTATTACACTTTTAATGCATTCGCTTCGAAATGACATGCAGGACAGTCATCTTTCGTTCTTGTTTTTTTTTTTCCTTTCTTCTTTTCTTTTCTAGTTCCATTTCTCTCTCTCTGTCTCTCTCTCACTCTCACTCACATACTCTCTGTCTTATGTCTCTCTCTTTGCTTTTTCTGTTTTGATTCCTGCTCTATTTCTTGGAGAGTTAAAGAGTGGAGTTTACTCGTCTCCACTGCATGCATTTCTGATCTTAGAGGTGGAAGTCAAACACCATTTTCATGTAAAGTTTGGGTTGTTATGTAAAGCTCATCCCAGGGGACTCAGGGCAATAAGCAGGGTGCACACTGGGGTTGGGTGAAAAACCACTGCAGGGCACGCAAGCACATTAAAAAACTCCCGCACTTTCTTTTGGATGAGGCCAATTAGTCAAATCTGCATGTTTCTCACTAAGAGGAAGCCATGCAAACTCAATACAGTCAAACCTAAAGTGGAGATCGGACCTTCGACCCTGGAGATGTTGTAACTCCTGCGCCACCGAGCCGAGAAACGGTACATCAAAATTTCTAAGATGATTTACATTCAGTGCACACTTGACCTGGATTTAGGCCTTACTGTACATGTTGTTCTGGTTTTCATGTATTTGTGATTGAGATTTGAGATTAAAAGTCTGAGCACAAAAAAAAAATGGAGGTGCGTCGGATTACATAAGCGCGACATGTACTAATCTTTTGAGACTCCCAAATCCAGGTGGTAATTAGCATCATTAGCACAGTGATTTATATCTAGTGTCTGTCTATTTCTTAATTCATGGAAAATGTGTAACAATGAGAGCTCAGTCAATCTATTATGTTTAAATATGTAATGGCAGCATACAATATGTTTTTCACCATCACTATAATAAACCAAAATAAGAGTGATTAATGAGTATAAGAGATATTTCTATTTAGGTTATCTTAAAGCAATCTTTCCTAGAGGTAATATTTTTATTTTTATTTTTGCATTGTTGACAAACAACATACAGTTGCACATTAAAAATCATGTAATAATGATTATAGGTATAAATATATAATTAGACTCACCAAGCTGCTTGGTCCGATGAGACCTTTACACGAGCTTGAGTACATCATCCCATGATCTGTGTGAAGCATGGTGCTGGTAGGATCATGTTGAGATTTACAGCACCAATGGCTTTGGTGGATTGAGGAATAGAGGAGTATTTGCAGAGACATGGTCCAATGACAGTCCATATCAATCACAAAAGGAACATTCTGCGGAAAAAATGACTTTCATCTTCATTAGAGTATACCTACTGTATGAGTCTGGTTTTAATGTTAAACCCTAATAACCACTCAAACTCAATACAACTAGAAAATATCAAATAACAGCTCGGTTCTCTCTTTAGCCCACTGGATGATGATCATCCACATTCCTGATAACCAAATTTCCTGAACGCTGTGTCTTTATCATAGCCAGAAGCACATTCAGTGCAGCACCTTTCCACTTTAAATTAAAATAACCATTGTTGAAGCTCCTTCCTTATTCTAATTAAGAGCTTCTAATTAACACCATGAGGCGGAGAACTTGTAATTGAAGCAGCACCTTTAATGAGATGCTGAGCAGGAGGACAGGGATCGGGACTCACCACTCTGTGATTGTACCGGGATAATTATTGTGGGTTAATTGTTTCAAGTGAGGCGCTAACTGTTCTTTTGTCTCATCTTAATAAAATGTTTTTTTTTTTTATTTCTTACATAGATTCTCAAGACTTAAACGTTTTCCCTACTGCAGACAAGCAGCGTTCAGGAAAGTGATTGCCTGGTTGTCCGAGAGAACTGTTATTTGATATTTCCTAGCTGTGTCCAATGTATTATAATTATAGTGTGTGTAACCAAATGGGCAATTCTGAAGAACGAAGTCAAGGCCGAAGTCGCAAAATGTGCAGTTCCTCAAATGACCACCAGGTGAGTCAATACCTTAGACTCCATATAAAAATGGCCAACACAGCCGCTGTTCGCGAGCCACGGGTTTGCCACCCCTGGTATAGACGATGAGTTGGCCATTTTTATATGGAGTCTAAGGTATTGACTCACCTGGTGGTCATTTGAGGAACTGCACATTTTGCGACTTCGGCCTTGACTTCGTTCTTCAGAATTGCCCCTTTGGTTACACACATTAAAGGTCTCTCATAAACATCTCATTAAAGGTCGTTTCACTGCTCGTCTGCGGCTCTTCAATCTATCCGCATTCTGTGTTTACACTTGCAAATTATTTTTAAAATGTCAAAACATAATTTTCCAATAAAGGGGGATGTATTTAAATGATTTTTTTACACAACCTCTCGCGCGATTTAACATAGACTAACACGATTGACGTGAAGTTGGTTAGTAGCCTGTCAATCATCATGGCAGAGTCAGGGAAGCGTACAGCTAAGCGCGAATACGAAGATGAGCACAGAACATTTTTGTCTGAATGGAAGGAAGGAACCGTGTGGAGTTCTGGAAGATTGTGCCGGTTGAGAGATATCCCGATGTCAAACAGGCTCCACTCAAACTACTGTCAATGTTTGGGTCAACTTACATCTGTGAATCCCTTTTTTCGACACTGAAACAAGTGAAATCAAAGCATCGCTCTGCTCTTACTGTCACACGTGAAAGATTTACTACGAGTAGCCGCAACTGAATACAAGCCAGACTTCAAAAAGATTGTGGAATCCAAGTGTCCCACTGAGTCAAATAAAAGGAGGTAGGCTGATTAAAATCCATGAGAACTGCGGAGTTCGGCAACGTGAGTCGCCGTGATTGCCCGCCGACGTTCCTCTGTCGCTCCATGAAGTTCTGTAACGCGCGGAAAGATGGAAACGTACTCACAAGGCCAAAAACTCGCGGTGAATCATAATGAACCGTACTTATGGCCACCGCGCGAAACCGCATAGGTGAGATAGGGGTATTATGTAATTAAGTGTATAAGTTGTGATTCTGTGGTTTGCACATCTGTTGTGTGGCTCTTTGCAGTGATAAAGATTTTTTTTGGCTCATTATGGCAAACAGGTTCGCCTGGTCTATTCCAGTGGTTCCCTCTTGGGGTCGCGGAATAATTTCAAGGAGTCGCGGGAGAAATGTTTGTGATTATAATACACACTTTTCAGTATTACAAGTAAAGGAAGAATTCATAAAGTGCAGTATCAGTATTCAGTAAGTTGCGGTAGCAACCGAATACACGAGTTGTCCCGTGCAGCAGTGGATGTACTGCTTCAATTTGGATCTACATATTTGTGTGAGAAGTCTTTTTCCGCTGTTACATATATAAAAAATAAACACAGCTCACGTCATGATGCGGAAGATGATCTGCGGGTAGCTGTATCCACCATCAGGACACAAATGAAGCTTTCGTGCTGCCAAAAACAAGGACAGTACATCTTTCCCATTGAAAGGTAAGACATAATTATTTTGATGTATAGTAAATGTAGTAACAGCTTGTTATGTTTATTGCTTGTTTTTGATAGAGGGGGTCGCGAGATCTTGTCGATCTTCAATTAGGGGTCGCTGGCTTGAAAGTTTGAGAACCACTGGTCTATACCGCTTTATCCTGTATAGCTTATCCCAGGAGACTTAGGGAACGAGGCTTGTTACACCCCGGATGGAGTGCCAATCCATAACAGTATACACACACACACACACACACACACACACACACACACACACTATAGGCAATTTGGAGATGGCAATTAGCCTAATCTTCATGTCATTGGACTGTGGGAGGAAACCAGAGAACATGGAGGGAACTCACCCAGCAGGGGAAGAACATGCAAACTCCATGCACACAGACCCGCGGTGGGAATCGAACCCTGGAGGTGCAAGGCGACAGTGCTAACCACTAAGACACCTTTATAACAGAAATGATAGATGTCCTGTGTTCGGCTGGCCTTAAAATCAGACGCACACACTTTTTGTCTCTCTATGATTTTCCATTCATGACAAATGTACATGGGTGAATTTTTTATGTAATTTATTATTTTGGTAACTATGGTAAGTAGTTGCGCTACAAACAATATACTGTACTTCGATTAACCAGGGTTTAGGTGGAGTCAGCTTCTGCCAAGAAGTCAGAATTCTGAAATAAAAGTCACAACTCAAATATTTTTTATAGTGTCCCTAATCCTCTTCTATAGGGATCAGAGTGGAATTTTTTTTTTAATAAGGGGAAAAATAAATAGTGTCAGAGTGTATATTCAGTGTTTTATTTGATGCAAACACTTTACATCAAATTATAGCAAGGCTTGAACAATGAGCTATGGACATAACATCTGGTTTCATGTTTAAACTCATACCATGGAGTAAATAACATCACCATTGCTTTTTTCATATTAAAAGTTTAGCTCATAACTTATCCATATATATATACAGGTCCTTCTCAAAAAATTTGCATATTGTGATAAAGTTCATTATTTTCTATAATGTACTGATAAACATTAGACTTTCATATATTTTAGATTCATTACACACAACTGAAGTAGTTCAAGCCTTTTATTGTTTTAATATTGATGATTGTGGCATACAGCTCATGAAAACCGAACATCCCTATCTAAAAAAATTAGCACCACCACACTGAGCACGGGGGCCCCACAAGGCTGTGTGCTCAGGCCCCTGCTGTTCACACTGCTGACTCACGACTGTGTAGCAACACACAATTCGAATCACATCATCACGTTCGCTGATGACACGACCGTGGTGGGTCTCATTAGCAAGAACAACTAGTCAGCGTACAGAGAGGAAGTGGAGGCTAACGTTAGGAGGCTAACGGACTGGTGTAAAGATAACAACCTGTCTCTGAATGTTGACAAGACAAAGGAGATGGTTGTTTACTTTAGGAGGACACGAGGCGACCATTCTCCGTTGAGCATCGATGGCTCCTCGGTGGAGATCGTCGAAAGCACCAAATTCCTGGGCGTCCATCTGGAGAATGACCTCAGCTGGTCCCTCAACACCAGCTCCCTACACAAGAAAACCCAACAGCGTCTCTTCTTTCTGAGAAGACTGAGGAAGGCCCAGCTTCCACCACCGATCCTGACCACCTTCTATAGAGGAACTATCGAGAGCATCCTGAGCGGCTGCATCACTGTCTGGTTCGGGAATTGTGCCAGATCGGACCACAAGACCCTACAGCGGATAGTGAGGACAGCAGAGAAGATCATCGGGGTCTCTCTCCCCTTTATTGAAGACATTTACACCACACGCTGCATCCGTAAAGCCACAAGCATTGTGGCTGATCAGACACACCCCTCTCACACACACTTCACACTCCTGCCATCTGGAAAAAGGTACCGAAGCATTCGGGCACACACTTCCAGACTGTGCAACAGCTTTTTTCCACAAGCCATCCGTATTCTCAACAAAAAGGGACTGGACTGATACACACACACAAACACTATCACTTAGCTTAACTCAACTACCTCAAATCATAAGGACTGGACTGACTAATCAACACAAGTGCAGACACACTGACGTACACCACCAAACTATCATACACACCAACCTGTAAATGCTCTTTTTTGCACAATATTAATTACTGGATTACTAAATTCTTGCTGCTACTTTAAGGAACGGTTACTGGTTCTGCACTACCTCAACTCATCACCTCAACACCACAAAGTATTATGTTTATGTTATATTTGCCACACCGTTACTTTGTTGCTCGTTTGATCGTTTGCACATTTGCACATGCACTTTATGTTGTCTGTTGTCTCTTGGTTAGCTAGTTAGTTTTTGTTAATTTATGTTGCTAATTTATGTTGTTTAAAAATTTAGGTTGTCAGGTCAATCTGTCCTGTCTTGTCTCTGCTAGCCAGCTAACTAGGCCTCTTAGTTAGCTAGTTTTAGCTCTTCTGTTAATTTAGGTTGTAAATGTATGTTGCATGTAGGACCTTGGTCCTGGAGGAACGTTGTTTCGTTTCACTGTGTACTAACTGTATATGGTTGAAGTGACAATAAAGCCTACTTGAACTTGAACTTGAAGTCCAAAGAACACACCAGACAGGTCAGGGATAAAGTTATTGAGAAATTTTAAGCAGGCTTAGGCTACAAAAAGATTTCCAAAGTCTTGAACATCCCATGGAGCACTGTTCAAGCGATCATTCAGAAATGGAAGGAGTATGGCACAACTGTAAACATACCAAGACAAGGCCGTCCACCTAAACTCACAGGCCGAACAAGGAGAGCGCTGATCAGAAATGCAGCCAAGAGGCCCATGGTGACTCTGGACGAGCTGCAGAGATCTACAGCTCAGGTGGGGGAATCTGTCCATAGGACAACTACGTATTAGTCATGCACTGCACAAAGTTGGCCTTTATGGAAGAGTGGCAAGAAGAAAGCCATTGTTAACAGAAAACCATAAGAAGTCCCGTTTGCAGTTTGCCACAAGCCATGTAGGGGACACAGCAAACATGTGGAAGAAGGTGCTCTGGTCAGATGAGACCAAAATGGAACTTTTTGGCCAAAATGCAAAACACTATGTGTGGCGGAAAATTAACACTGTATACTGTATATATACTGTGTGTGTGTGTGTGTGTGTGTGTGTCTGTGTGTGTGTGGTTTAATACAGAGTCTGATTATCTTATCCTATTTTGCCAAAAAGGCACAGGGGTCATTTAGGCCACAAATTCCCAACCCTGGTCCTGGACGACCCCATGTCCTGCACATTTTTAGTGTTTTCTCTGCAATATCACACCAACTTCAAATCACAAAAGGCTGCTGAAAGGGTTTTCTCTTGCATGCATTGTAGGCTGACAGGTATTTCCAGATTACCCATAACCTACTGTATGATCGCGTGTGTACTGTATGCATGTGCTTGTTCCCTGTGTTGGGTTGCCAATGGCTGGATAAACAGTAGCCTGCCTTCCTAAAGAGATCTATGATGTTAAAATTATGATTAACTGTATTATCTTATTCACAAAAACACCATATTTCCATAAGGTCAGGTTTACTCTTTGGGATTTGGATTGTTACACAGTAACTAATTTATATGTCAGTTTTCACATCAATATTACAAATGGGCACTTTGTTCATATTAATATTAATTAGAATTCATGTTGCTTGTAAGCCAATTATCTCAATGACAGCTAACAACTCCAAACTGAACACTGAGAACCTTTAAAGTTGCTGTGGAAAATATAAACGTTAGAGGAACCAGTGCTGTACAGACTTTTAGGAATAATCCAGCTGCATAAATATATTGTCCTCAAAGCCATTTTATTATGTACAATCTACATATGGTAGTATGTAATTAATTACATATTAAGTAATTACAAGAATTATTGTTGTTGAGTCTCTCTCACATACACACACACACAATCAATGTTAATCAGCGTGCATGGCATGTCTGTAGACCAGTGAAATCAAGGTTCCCAGGAAGAAGCCCAACAAGCACAGGGAGAAGATGCAAATTCTACCAAAATAGACTGTAGGGTAGATTTAAAGACGTCACGTGACAGTGCTAACCATTAAGTCATCATGATGCCCTTCTTCCTATTTCATTCACTGATCATCTATATACTGTAGCTTGTTCTGTCTACATGGTTGCAGGGGGCCTGGAGTCTGTCCCAGGAGATATTGGGCAGGGGGCGGAGTACACCCTGGACAGGGTGTCACTCCATTGCAGGGCACACACACACACTCTCTCTCACACACACACACACACACACACACACACACACACTATGGGTAATTTGGGAATGCCAGTTAACCTAATCAGCATGTCCTCCCAAGTGAAAAAAAAAAGTATGCTAAGTATTTTAAATCCAAGCATATTTAAGTATGGTTGCAGCAAACTGTCACACACACTCGCGCCGCGACCGGCACTAGGACCCGGAAGTAGTCAGGTCGCTAAACAGGAAGCATAAAAGGAAACAAGATGGCGCTTCACATCACTCAGTCATTGAGTTCCGCCCATGTTGGTTCAGCTGTGCATCTACCATTTCGTGAGTACTCACTTTCTTGGGCTATCTTTCTGATTCAAGTGTGTGTTTATAGGGCGCGGATTAAATTTGTGTTTTTCCCTTGCTCCTCTTCTGTGAGAGTCCTTAGACTAAATTGCATGGTTATCTTGCCTACTCGCTTGCTTCCGCGTTTGGGTTTACCATCCACGCTACAAAGGGCTAACCGCTAAGCTACGTCTTCTGGTCACTTCAGGTTAGTTCACTGACAGAATGAACGCACGGTGAACCCAGCGGAACATGCGCGCCTTTGCAACGTGGTGGACCAGCATGCTATGCTTATCAATAAGCTAAGTGGAGAGATCGCTACTCTGCACCAAAGCGTTCAAGACGTTGCGGCCTTGCGCCGCGAGGTTGCTGAGCTAATGCGGGAGGGGCTGGCATCATACATTAAAGATGAGCTCGCGGGACGAGAGTTGCCTGCTAGCACTCATCCAACTAGCACTCCGAATTGACCAACGTCTGCTCTCTCGTCCCAAACCAGCCCCCCAAACCCTGCCGCTGCCGCACCATACCTTTCGTACACCACACCACGAACCTCCTCTTTTTTCCCTCACGCTCCAGCACCCGCAGCAGTTGACCTGCATTCAACCCCGCCGTCACTGGACCTGTCGGATCTCCACCACCCGCCATGGTTGACACGGGAGCCGGGGGAACACATGCAATTAGGATGCGCCTTCTTTGCCTGATGCATAACAGGAGCGATGATTCCAAAAGGGGCTCTGTTTGGAGAACGCGCGAGTTTCCTCGTCTAAGAACAACAAACGGAAATCAGCTCCAAACAACTAAAACCCCAACACAGAGGTACGTTATAATGTCTACCGTTCAGCTTGTTCAGTGTGTAGAGTGCAGGATGTTTAGACATTCATCCTCCGTCATTAGTGATAATTTTATTTGTGAAAGCTGTGTGTTAGTGAGCACTCTGACGGAGAAGATATCAGCATTAGAGGAGTGCATCCAGACTTTAGAGAGTGTTAGAGAGTGTGAGAGCAGCGTTATTCCCATAGCGGACAGTCTGGGTACCACAGGCGGAGAAAAACAGCCCCCGACTCCGGCATTAGAGCCCTCACAGCGGGGCGAGTGAGTGACGACTAGCCCACCGGAGCACACCTCCTCTGCGCTTCACATGTCCAACAGGTTTGCTCTCTTCAGTGCTGCACCCGCTGAGAAACCTGAAAGAGCTCTGGTTATAGGAGACTCTATACTGAGGCACGTGAAATTAGCTAGACCTTTAGGGGCGGCAGTGATTAGGTGTATCCCGGGAGCCAGAGCACCGGACATAGCAGGTAGTCTTAGGGCTCTAGGACAGCACAGGTTCTCTAAGATAGTGGTACATGCTGGAGCTAACGATATACGCCTTCGTCAGTCAATGGTTAGTAAGAGTAACTTTACAGAGGTATTTAAATTAGCGAAGGCGATGTCTCAGCAAAACCTGATGAGAAAAACCAGCTTACTAAAGTTGAGAAATGTGTGCATGACATAAGAAATTGGATGCTATTTATTTAGCCAAGCATGCAGAATAATCACCATTTAAGTCTACATACTGATAACAATCAGTCAAATAGGATCTGAGCCAGGAGAGGGCTGTACCCTTAATTCCTACTACATTTTCTAATCTGTGAAGAAGAATAGCATGATCAATGGTGTCAAAAGCTGCACTGAGGTCGAGTAATACAAGCATAGTTACACAACCCTGATCAGAGGCCAAGGATCACTTCTCTTGACGGTTGGCCCTTATCATCCAGCCCCATCACCACTCAGACTCAACCTATCAACTTAATCATCAATGAGCACCAAGAATTCAAATTCAAATTCAAATTTTATTTGTCACATACACAGTCATACACAGTATAATATGCAGTGAAATGCTTACACGACCACCAGTGACCTTAAAAGAAAATAAAAGCTTGTACGTAAAATAAATATCAATGTGTCCATGATTGTCCAGTCAATGTTGTGAGCTTAAAAAGATATTATTAGTCCTGTGTGGAGGTGTGATTGTGATTGAGAGACCTTATCGCCTGCGGGAAGAAGCTCCTCCTCAGTCTCTCTGTGTTGGCCTTTAGGGAGCGGAATCGCTTCCCAGACCGCAACAAAGAGAACAGTCCATTACTGGGGTGACTGAGGTCCTTCACGATCTTCCTGGCCTTGGTCCAGCACCGCTTGCTGTAGATCGAGTGCAGGTCAGGGAGCTCAGTGCGGATGATGCGCTCGGCTGATCGCACCACCCTCTGTAGAGCTCGTCTGTCCTGCATGGTGCTGTTGCCGAACCAGGTCGTGATGTTTCCCATCAGGATGCTCTCTATGGTGCAGGAGTAGAAGTTCCTGAGCACCTTGGAGGGCAGTCTAAAGTCTCTCAAGCGTCTGAGGTGGTACAAACGCTGCCGGGGCTTTTTTCACCACGGTGTTGATGTGACAGGACCATGACAGGTCCTGAGTGATGTGAACACCGAGGTATCTGATGCTGTCCACTCTCTCCACTGGGCTCCTGTTGATGACGGTGCTGTTGCCGAACCAGGTCGTGATGTTTCCCGTCAGGATGCTCTCTATGGTGCAGGAGTAGAAGTTCCTGAGCACCTTGGAGGGCAGTCTAAAGTCTCTCAAGCGTCTGAGGTGGTACAGACGCTGCCGGGCTTTTTTCACCACGGTGTTGATGTGACAGGACCATGACAGGTCCTGAGTGATGTGAACACCGAGGTATCTGATGCTGTCCACTCTCTCCACTGGGCTCCTGTTGATGACGGTGCTGTTGCCGAACCAGGTCGTGATGTTTCCCGTCAGGATGCTCTCTATGGTGCAGGAGTAGAAGTTCCTGAGCACCTTGGAGGGCAGTCTAAAGTCTCTCAAGCGTCTGAGGTGGTACAGACGCTGCCGGGCTTTTTTCACCACGGTGTTGATGTGACAGGACCATGACAGGTCCTGAGTGATGTGAACACCGAGATATCTGATGCTGTCCACTCTCTCCACTGGGCTCCTGTTGATGACGGTGATCTGGTAGTTCCTCTCCTGCTTTGTACAAAAGTCCACTATCAGCTCCTTTGTCTTACTGACGTTCAGGAGGAGATTGTTCCTCTGTCACCAGTTCTCCAGATTTCCAATCTCCTCCAGGTAGTCCGACTCATCATTGTTGGTGATCAGTCCGACCACGACGGTGTCGTCAGCAAACTTGATGATGGAGGTGGAGTTGGTAGTGGCCACGCAGTCGTGGGTGTACAAAGAGTACAGCAGGGGGCTCAGAACACAACCCTGGGGGGCTCCAGTGCTGAGAGTGAGGGTAGCTGAGACATGTCCGTCCATCCTTAATGCCTGTGGTCTGCCAGTCAGAAAATTGGAGATCCACTGACATATAGATGAGCTGAGTCCCAGGTGCTCCAGCTTGGTGGTGAGTGTAGAGGGAATTATGGAATTGAATGCAGAGCTGTAGTCGATGAAGAGCATTTTAACATAATTCCCTTTCCTAGTGTCCAGGTGAGTAAGTGATGTGTGGAGGAGATGAGAGATTGCATCGTCTGTGGAGCGGTTCTGACGGTATGCAAACTGTAGTGGGTCCAGTGTGTCCGGTAGTGAAGAAATGATGAAGTCTCTGACAAGGCGTTCAAAGCACTTCATCACTACTGAGGTGAGGGCTACAGGGCGATAGTCATTGAGAGAAGCAGGATGAGGTTTCTTCGGGACAGGAACAATGATGGATTCTTTGAAGCACGTGGGGATCACCGACTGAGATAAAGAGATGTTGAATATCTCAGTGAACACAGGTGCTAGCTGGTCTGCGCAGGCTCTGAGGATACGGCCTGAGATGCCGTCTGGTCCTGCTGCTTTCCTGGTGTTCACTCTCTTGAAGGCTCTCCTCACGTCGTGCTCGGAGATGATGAGCGCGTTCCCGGTGATGGCAGTGTCTTCCGGTCTGCAGCCGTTAGCGCTGCTAGCATTAGCGCCGTTAGCATTAGCATCGCTAGCGTCTTTAGCTGCAGCCTCGAAGCGAGCGTAGAATGTGTTCAGCTCGTCTGCCAGAGTCGCGTCCGCGTTCGTCATACCGGATGTTGGTGCTTTATAATCCGTAATTGTCCTTAATCCCTGCCACAGGCTCCTAGAGTCCCTCTGTTGAAGCTGTGACTCTAGTTTTCTCCCGTAGCGCTGCTTCGCCTCTTTCACCGCCTTCCGGACGCTGTATGACGCAGCCTTATATGGTTCCATGTCCCCCGACGCAAGTCCCGTGTTGTAGGCAGCGGTGCGAGATCTCAGAGCGTCGCGGATGGTTTTATCCACCCACGGCTTCTGGTTGGGAAACGTTCTGATAGTCTTTTCCTCCACCGTATCGTCCACTAGCTTCCCAATAAATCCCACAACCGCTTCCGTAAACACGCTGACGTCATCATCGGAGCTGTTTCTGAACATGTCCCAGTCTGCGTCATCGAGTGCGTCCTGTAACGCGGCCACCAATTGGTCCGTTAAGCGTGCGACCTCCCTTTGAACCAGAACTTCCTGTTTCAGCCTTTGTTTATATTTTGGCATTAGGAAGATGGCGGCGTGGTCGGATTTACGGTGGACAGGATTGTGCCTTGTAGCCGTCCTTGACCGTTGTGTAATAATGATCTAGTGTTCTTACACCCCTGGTGGGGCAGGTGATGTGCTGATAACAGTTCGGCGCTGCGTGTTTGAGGTTGGCACTATTAAAGTCCCCTGCTACAATAAGCACATCGTCCCGATGCTGTGTCTGGTGCTGTGTGAGCGCCTCATGCAGCTCGCATAAGGCAATGTCTTTGTCTGCTTGTGGTGGAATGTAAACGGCACTGATTATGACCCATGTGAACTCCCGTGGAAGATAAAAAGGGCGACACATGATGGACAGTAGTTCCAGATTTGGTGTGCAGGAGCATGTAAGAGGAACAACGCTCGCGCTGTTGCACCAGCTGTTGTTCACCATTAAACACACGCCGCCTCCCCTTGACTTCCCCGAGTCCCGCGTCCTGTCCATGCGGTGAACCGAGAAGAACTCGGCTGGTTGTATGGCGTGGTCTGGCACCGCTGGGTTCAGCCATGTCTCGGTGAAGCAGAGAAGGTTGCAGTCCCGAATGTCTCTCTGGAATTTTATCCTGGCCCTGAGGTCATCGAGTTTGTTTTCCAGTGACTGGACGTTGGTGAGCAGGATACTAGGCAGAGGTGTGCGGTGTGCACGGGCTCTGAGCCGGTTCCTAACGCCAGCTCGTTTCCCTTGGGGCTGCCGCTTCACGTCGCGTCCATTGTTCGCGAACAGAACAGATTCAACTTCATCTCACCACCATCTCCTCACCACCCATCATCCTCGGACACCCCTGGCTACTTCAGCACGATCCCCTTATATCCTGGACCCAGATCTGGCGATTGACCTTCAGCCGGGCTCTGTACCCCCCACGGCCATCTCTACTCCCTCTCTGCCACCGAGATGCAGGCGATGGAGGAATATGTGTCGAATACTCTCCGCCAAGGTACCATCAGACCATCCTCATCGCCCGCCGCCACAGGGTTTTTCTTTGTAAAAAAGGAGGTGAACTTCACCCATGTGTCGACTATGGGGGCTAAACAACATCACCATCAAGAATCGACACCCGCTGCCTCTTACCAACTTTGCCCTGGACACAATCTCTGGTGCCACCATTTTCACAAAGTTGGACCTTCGGAGCACCTACAACTTGGTGCACATCAGAAAGGGCGATGAGTGGAAGATGGCATTCATCACACCCACGGGACACTACGAAAGCCTGGTTATCCCATTTGGTCTCTGCAATGCCCCTGCCACCTTCCAACATTTCATCAATGATGTTCTCAGGGACATGCTAGGATGGTGGGGATTTGCATACCTGGACGACATCCTCATTTATTCACATACAGTTGACGAACACATCCAGCATGTCAGAGCAGTGTTAAAGAGATTGCACACCCACCAACTGTACTGTACATTGGAGAATTCCACCACGTTCCTGGGTTTTGTCATCTCGCCCCAAGGTGTAGCCACGGACCCACAGAAGCTAGAAGTTGTGCGTCATTGGCCCCTACCCAAGACTCTTAAGCAACTTCAACGGTTTCTCGGGTTTGTGAACTCCTATCGTCGCTTTATCCGGGACTACAGTAAAGTTGCAGCACCCCTGACCGCTCTGACCCGCCCATCATCTCGCCCTTTCAACCTCAACACCACCGCCATCTCCGCCTTCCAGCAAACCTTTCGTTGTGGAGGAGGACACCTCAGACGTGGGTGCTCGGGCTGTTCTCTCCCAGCGAGGTCCAGATCAGAAACTACACCCCTGTTGTTTCTTCTCCAAAAAATGTTATGCCACTCAGCAGCGATACAGGGTAGGGGACCGCGAGCTGCTGGCCATAATGTGGACTTTGGAGGAATGGCGTCACTGGCTCCAGGGCGCCAGGGAGCCATTCACATCTGGACCGATCACCAAAACCTCATCACCATACGCAACCTGAAACAGCTCAACCCGAGGCAGGCGCGGTGGGTGTTGTTTTTCAAACATTATAATTTCCATCTGTCGTACCACCCGGGGTCTAAAAACTCCAAGGCCGATGCCCTCTCCCGACAACATGAGGAAGACATCATCCGGGCGGAGGACGCGCCTGTTCTCCCCCCATCAAAGATCATCGCACCTCTCTGCTGGGATTTGGAGACAAAAGTCCACCAGACACAGGCAATGGAGAACGAACCGGCAGGTGCACCCCCTGGACGTCTCTACGTGCGCCAAACCATGCGGAGTGAAATCATGCAGTGGGGCCACACCTCTCCCATCGCCGGACACCCAGGTAGCCGACGCTTCCGTCAATTCATCCAGCGCGCTTTCTGGTGGCCCTCCATGGCCCGGGACATCGACGAGTTTGTCCAGGCGTGCCCAGTGTGCGCCAGGGCAAAAAATACCAACCAGCCGGCACCAGCGGAACTCCAACCACTCCCCGTCCCTCGTCGGCCCTGGTCGCACATTGCCGTTGATTTCATCACGGGCCTGCTGGATTCAGAATGAAAAACTACCACAATGACCATCATTGATCGGTTCTCCAAAGCCGTGCATCTGGTGGCCCTCGCCGGACTACCGTCAGCCAAAAACACAGTGGAACTGATATTAGAGCACGTAGTCCGTCTGCATGGGTTCCCTAAAGACATCGTCTCGGGCATCCATCAAGCCAACACCCGCTACGCCACCCGCTATCTTTCTGATTCGAGTGTGTGTTTATAGGATGCGGGTTAAATTTGTGTTTTTCCCTTGCTCCCTTTCTGTGAGAGTCCTTAGACTAAATCGCGTGGTTATCCTGCCTACTCGCTTGCTTCCACGTTTGGGTTTACCATCCACGCTACAAAGGGCAAAACCGCTTCTGGTCACTTCAGGTTAGTTCAGTGACACAAACTAATGATTAGTATACTTGAAGTTTGCTATTTTGGAACAACTAATTTTGTACTAAGTGTACTTAAGTATACTTTTGTGTGCTAAAGTGGAACAACTTTAAGTATACTAACGTACATACCTGACAGTCATTAATACAATTTAAGTATATATTTAAAGTATTATAAGTGCATTGCAGCTATTTTTGCTGTATTACAAATACATGATTAAAATATTATGAGTATATTCTTATTGCAGCAGTAGCATGCTGTTATACTTCTGGACAATTACAAATACTAAAAAAATACATTTTGTGGTTAATACAAATATACTTTATTGTATCATACAGTACACACAACCTTCTATACTACAGTATCGCAAATGTGTTACCAGTACACTAAATGTGTTTAGGATAATTTACAAATGCTAAATGCATTTTCTACACTATAACATGTTTTTGACATCAGTAATTATGAGGCAGATTTTATTCATGAGCTCAACAGATTTAATTTGCACAAGGTTACAAAAAAGCACTACTATAGTTTATTTGTGTTCAACAAAACGTGTGCACAAACACACAAACTAAAATATAAACTATTGTCTGAACACAGACAGACATTAGTGATGTAGCCGCATGTTAGCTTCCCACCAGCAACTCTATCGAGCGGTTTGCTACAACTTAGCTAAGCTGCTGAGTGATCGCTCATGCTATGTCATTAGAATTGTCCATACAACATGTGCCCCGGGTTTCACAGCCAAACACGAGTTTACTATTATTTACTTTTTTTTTACTTAGCTACAAACCTCATCAGTTATTATCATTAGTCTAAAACACTCTAACGTACTCTAAACGTCCTCCACTTGGTAGTTTTTAATCCGTTGTGTTTTGGTTGCTCTGTTTGTCTTTGTGTGTTTGCGTGTCTTTTTTTAATTCTGCTGTTTTCAGTTTTTATTTAATTTTTTTGCTATCTTTGTGTTAGAATATATATTAATATATACCCTCCGGGAGCAGTGACGGCTCAGGCGGTCGAGGCTTTGGGTTGTTGATCAGGAGGTCAGGGGTTCGAGTGGCACCGCCGCTGGGTCATCACTGTTGAGTTCAGGGGAATTTCAAGCTATTGGAGAAGATCAGCGGATCCAGTCAAGTTTGCCTGGGGCTTGTTTTTTTTTTCTCCACTTTTTTCCAATAAGTTCAACATCAGTGCGTTGGAGAGCTTATACTGTACTGTAGCTCCCTTTATGATTAAAATAAAAAATGAATACAGTGTTTGCCAAAAGTATTGGGACAAAAGTGAAATTCAATGTTGTCTCAAAAATATTTTTTCAAGATAATAGGATTAATGTTTTATCTTAGTAAGGAAATTGTTCTACAACTATCGATATCAAACTAGTATAAAGTCGTTTAAAACCGGGACATGGAGTCAAAAAGACGTCTGCACTACGCTGGTGTCACTCCCTCAGCCCATGTCTGCTTGATTACTTCCTGAACTACAGAATGTACAGAAATTTGCCCCAAAAGTTCACAATTTACTTTTAATTCACTAGAAAGTAAAAGTCCTCCCACATATTTGTTCCATCCATTAAGTAAACCAGCTGCTTCTAATTAGCACAAGACTCCAGCCAGATAGACTCAAACTAATTAGTGACATCACCTGTTTTATGCACAGGGAGAACTAGAATAAATGGCATATGTTGTCTTAATATGTTTGGCCACCACGAGAGAGAGAGAGAGAGAGAGAGAGAGAGAGAGAGAGATTGCACTACCCCTGCGTATGCCAAGGTGGCACGGTTTATCCACTGCATTATGAGCAGGACTAACCTGCATGTGTCCTTTCTCTTTTTCTCTCCTTACAAGGATGCTTTCTTTCTTTCCTCTATATTATTAAATCTACTGTTAGTCAGTTAGGTTCATTTACTAAGATTAACCTTCACACTTTGGCAATACTGTTTATTATTATGATGATTATGCCATTGAAGCCCATTTTCCCAGTTTTTTATTTTTTTTAATTTTATCCCAGTTAGTTGGTTGAGGGTTATAGCACTAATACAGCCATTATACAGCACCCTTGGGTAAAGGGCCATGCTCAAGGGCCAAACAGCACCAACCTGGCGGAGCCGGGACTCGAACCACCAACATTATTCCCATTCATCATGTTCATCATGTTCATGTGTTTGTCAGTGACCCGAACCCTATCGAGCACCTGTGGGCCATCATCAAGCGGAAGATGTCGAATCGCCATGTGTCTAACATCCAGCGGCTCCATGATATCATCAAGGAGAAGTGGGAGAGGAACCCAGGAACAACACATGCTAGATAAGAAGGCCGTGCTATTCTGTTTACACAAAACATTGACACTTTGGGGCACATAAAGTATATCCGATTTTCATTTCTACAGTATTGTCCCTTAATAAAGTGGCGGCTGAAATGTGAGGGGTGTACTTACTTTTGTGAGATACTGTTTAAGTAAATCAATAGGAATTGTGTTGCATTTTTAGCTATATTTGTTACAAACTTGTATAGGTTTAAAAGCATTCTTGATCCCTTTTTTGTTATTGTTGTTGTTGTTCATTGCCCGCTAGGGGGCGCACGTTCTGTAATTACAGATAGAGAGAGAGAGAGAATTCCACTCTGCAACCTATCCTAACATAACTCTGTCCACTAGAGGGCAGTAACACTTCAGCTATGATTCACACACAAAGTAAGAGAGAGAAATGTGTGAAATGAACAGGAGCCAACCTTGTTGCTGATGAAAATCTGGAAGAAGCACTACATTATTATTACTTCCAATTTGAGATTTTGCTCAGAGCTGAGATTAGACACCATGAGCTCTGGGGAGGCAATAACGCCTAAATCATCAGACACACCATTTGACTCAGTAACACCAATCAGATAGTCAAAGCTTAATGAAATAGCAGACAGATCACAGATACATCTGCATGTGGATCACTTCTACTACGTGTTACACATTTAAACCCATATATATATATATGAGAGAGAGAGATGCACATACTGTATTATATATATATATATATATATTATTTACAGTGACATTAAAATATTTTGTCACTTTTTTTAAGTTTGTTTTTCTTTGTTTTTGTTTAATGATCTATTTTCTACATTCTACAACAATACTGTGGATTTCAAAACTATACAATAACACATATGGAATTAGGTAATTACGTAACAACATCAAAAACACCAGTTAGTTGTTATTTTAAGACACAGAGGTCGGCCTTTCTGTAATAGTTCTTGCAAGAACAGTATTGTCAAGTGCATTTGCAAAATCCGTCAAGCACCATAATGTAACTGTCTCTCATGAAGGCCGTCCCAGGAGGACGAGACCAAAACCTACCTCTGCTGCAGACCAGAAGTTCATTTAGAGTTATCAGCCTGAAAAATGACCAATTAACAGCAGCTCAGATTAGAGGCGTTATGAAGTCTTTACAGAGCAGAAGTAGCAGAAACATCTCAATATCAACTGTTCAAAGGAGATTCATGCAGTTTTTGGACGCCTTCAGCAAAACTTTACAATGTAGAAAGAAATAAACATCAGGAACCATCATGGAGTTAGAAAGTGATGTAAAACTTTTGAACAGTAGTGTGTGTATATATATATTTTTTTTTTCCAGTAATAATAAGATAAGAAAAAAATTCTGCTTCTTTCTGTTATTTTGTGAGTTGATTCTGAGCTTGATGTGTGAATGTCCATATTGTTCTTGCCAATAAAGCACCCACTGAGTCTTTTTTGATTTCTTTCTCACGCCCCGAGTTTCCTTGCTGACCTCATACTGTACATTTCTCTTTGTATACTTTTATATTTTACATCATGTCATGTGCGTTTTCTCTTAAAGTTCTTAAGAATGTAAAGAGTGACACACTGTTTTGTGTCTGATTGAACTCAATGCAAATATTGTGCTTTTTTTCTCTGTGCAAATAATTATATGATTGGGACTGATGACCCCAAGCCCGAAGGACAGGAGGTAGTTTTAAGTCAGGAAGGAAAAGTTAGACATATAGATAAAAGTAAGGAAGGAGCCTAATGGCAATGCTTATGCATCGGGCCAAGAGTTCTCTGCTGTGCCTCTGCTGCCCTACATGGAGCTGCTTTAACACTGCAACGCTAAAATGTGAAAAATTCGGCAGCCCCATGATATTGTCTCTTCTTGGGCTAAAATAATACTAGCCAGAGTAGGAACTAGCATAACATTGTTCATTGTAAAACTGTTCATGAGAACATGGAACGTGACACAGATCATACATATACAGTACAGTGGGGTCTTCATAATAAAAGATGGCCAAGTTTTTGATTAAAATCTCAGTGTGCTATGATACTCATTTAAAATCCAGTAGTGGCAAATACAGATACTAGGGCTGCAAATTTTAACCAACTGATGTGCACATTAACAAGCAATAATCAATCGATCATTAATAATAAAACGTACAAGATTAACAAATGTGTGTAAGATTGTGCTTGACCTGAACTGCATATGCGCCCTCTTGTGGTGTAAAGGTTAACAGATATGTATGCTACAGAGAAATATTGCATAAAACAATTGCACAAAAAAATAGTTAATACTCTTTTTATCATCAGTATCATTTGAATTATTTGGTTGTTTAAAGATTGATTAACATCGATAACAGCTACAGTACAAATATATTAACTGTAATGCCAAAACATAAACATAACACGGTAATGGACCAAAAAATTATTCTCTTTACTTCACAATGACTTTGAAGAATGTTTCTGTTTTTACAAGCCCATTTTTACGCATTGCGCTGATTGATGAAATAGTCATTTCTCTAACCACAGGTCTGTAGCTCATTTATTACAGACTACAGCCAAGATTTTATCAAGATCTCGAAGGCAATAATCTTAAAATACTGGCAAAATCGCACTTCGGGGAACGCGCGAGCAAGGAAATTATATAGATTTGTGTGAATGTAAAAATAGAAAAAGCAACAGAGTCTCTGACTGTAAACATGCCAGACATATTTTTCAGTAACCAAAGCCAACTTTTGCAGCTAACGGGCTGAAATGCATCCAGGGATACGAGGCTTCAGATGAAGGGCAATGAGCTCATGCACGGAGAGGGGGGGACGTGGGGATGCAATAATTCATCGGGTTCATTACATCATCTCCAGCCAATCCTGTTTCTCTCAGCTGGTTAATTTATAGACCCCCATCCACCCCACACCACCCAATTCACCCAATACACTCTGGCAACAAGCACGCTTATCATTACCCCCACCCTGCCCCCACATCATATCCCCCCCCCCTGCCTCAAGTCCCCCCGTCTCCCTGAAGCACTTCTTTGGAACGTCTCCAAAATAAGGCCCTCGGTATTAATAGAAACGGAATGGCTGATGATCCCGAGGCTCTAAAGTGTCTTCAGGCACAAACAGTGTGCATCCCATGAGGTCACGGAGTCTCAGCTATCACGCTGGGTTTACTGTAGGTACATTTAAAGCGGTGGACAAACGATAACACGGCTTTCTTCGATTTCTCAGGTTACCATGATATCATTAGTACATGTACACCGGCATACCATTATGCAATGGAAATAGCATCTTATATACTAAGGAATATCATGTGATGTTCAGTATGTGTCAAGTATGTGTGTGTGTGTGTGTGTGTGTGTGTGTGTGTGTGTGTGTGTTCACTATGTAATATAGCTTATAATGCAGGATTGTGCTGTATAAGAGTAATAATAACTTTTGTTCGACCTGACATATCCCAAATACACAGGTTGAAGCCCGAGTTCCCAGATTCTCCTAAATTTTAAGGAGAAATAAAACATCCGGTTGTAGGAAACTAATCAGTGATTTTCATAAGAGCGTGCCTGAAAGTGATTGATTCCTGTCACACATATATATTTATGGATATCAAGCTTTCACTGTCACCTTGCACCTCCAGGATCCGGGTTCGATTCCCGTCTCGGGGCTGTGTGCATGGGGTTTGCATGTTCTCCCTGTGCTTGGTGGGTTTCCTCCCAAAGTCTGAAGACGTGCAGATTAAGCTAATTTGTACGTTCCCAAATTGCCTGTAGTGTGTGGATGTTGACTGGAGGTCCTACCATGGTTGTAAAAGATGCGACTATAGAAACAATACCATAATCGGAGTTGGAGGATTAGCTATATTTACCTTTCTGCAGTACTTAAGTGCAGTTTTTACACTTCTTGAGTATATTTATTACTGTATCCTTTTTACTGTTTCTCCACTACATCCTACGACAAATATCTGTACTCCTACTTCACTACATTTGCGCGTGGCATTGCAGTACATAACAACAGGAGTGTGTAGCACCAATATCATCAGTCATTTTGCAGACGCTCTTATCCAGAGCAAAATTCCTTTGATGTTACCATCATTGGATAGATACTTACACTGGGTTACTAGTTTACTAACTATGTACGTGTCAGTCAAGCACAGCTGGGAAGGGGATTTTTATTTTTGGGGGTGTGTGGGGGGGGATGAGCCCAAGTACTGAAGAAACAAATGTTTTAAGTTGCCATTTCTTTCACGTTTTAAGTCGTCTTAACATTTGGTACATTGTGTACTTTTCCCACCACTGAACATAGTGAAATGATAAATGCTACAGAAACTGAATTTAATCAAAATTGAGAAAACATCATGTGTCTTTTTACATTTTGCCATTTATGATAGTACATACACTATATGGACAAAAGTATTTGGCCAAATCTGCTATCGCATTGTATCCAATTACTGTGCATATACTTCAATATGGAGTCGTTTCCCCTTTTGCAGCTATAACAGCTTCCACTCTTCTTGGAAGGCTCTCCACAAACACTCCACAAGTGTTTCTGTGTATTCGTGCCTGTTGACTCTGTAAAGCATTTATGAGGTCAGGCACTGATGATGGATGAGATGGCGCCTGGCTCGCAATCTCCATTCCAGTTCATCCCAAAGGTGCTCGATGGGGTTGAGCTCAGGGCTGTGTGTTAGGGCCGGTCAAGTTCTTCCACACCAAAACCGAACTCATCAAACCATGTGTTTCGAGTCCTTGCTTTGGGCACTGGTGCACAGTCATGTTGGAATAGAAAAGGGCCTTCCCCAAACTGTTGCCACAAAGTTGGAATATAGCATAGCATTGTCCAAGATGTCTTGGTATGCTGAAGCATTAAGATTGCCATTTGAAACACCTGAATTCAATAATTAACAGGTTTAGTATACATGCACCATGTTCAAACATGACGTATGCTCTTTTTTATCCCAAATTTTACTTGCGCCCCTCTCCGTTCACACAAAATGGCGGCACGGAACAGAAGGAAGTGCTTGACAGGATTTTCAAGGCTGATATATTGGACAGTAAAACATCGACTCAATTTCATCCCTCGTTCCGTAGCTGTGCTGTTCTTCATCCCTCCGAGCAGAAAGGGGTATCTGAGGACACGGAGCTGCATGTCGGAGCCCACGTGGGAGCAGGCAGCATCTCATAGTGACTTATGAGCTGTCTGGTTCATTACAGAGAGAGAGAGAGAGAGAGTGCATGGGCAGTGCCAGGGAGGGGCTTAGGGGTGCTGTTACTACCTCTAGGATAACACCACTTTTTAAAAAATCGGTTTATTTAGAGCTTGGGGGTATTAATACCATAATTTATGACTTATTTATACAATTTAAAAGATCAACAGATTAATAAAACATTATTATTAATTGAACATTTACATTAAAACCATTATTTTTCAGTAAGGATGAAGCCAACACAGGTGATCTGATTCAGGCAGATCAGCAGCATGCATCAAAACCTTTGACTTTACTCTCACATCATGTTAAGCTAAACTTCAGCGCACCCCTTTGCCGACAAGTCAAGCAACCCCGTAGTACCGGTAAAAGAAATCCCTGGTGCTGCCCTGAAGTAGAGAGAGAGAGAAGGGGGTGGATGGGGCTCGACTCCCATGGCGGCCCCGAAAGGTGAGAACCATCCATAAAAATACACATTCACACATAGACACTAATATCCTATCCAGTGGTGATCTATTCTGTCCCTGTGCTGCCCTAGATATTTGCGATGCCTTTCTGTCCATGCTGCAAATACAGTACGCACCGCTTGCTTTCAGCCGGGGGAGAGGAAAAAGCAGCGCAGCACAAAGAGGAGGAAAGAATAGAAGGGCCGAGGACGAGCGAGGACACGAGAGATCTGTAAAGAGGACAGGGAGGAGAAAAGAGATTTCAGGAGGCGATGAGAGTAGAGCTAACTCTAACACGCATTAGCCGCGGATCCACACTGATCTAAGCTGGCATTTGGCCGCCGAATGCCTCATGTGATGTGGCGCCTGAGTGACTTTTGGCTCAGAGGACGAGGTGCCGGGGGTCAGATAGGGTGAAAGGACCTCGAAAAATACCCCTCTGAACACTGACTACACCCCCAACACACACACACACACCCCACTCCAGCACTCGCCTTGCCAATGCCACGGCTATTTCTATGTCCAACAACAAGACACAAATAACAAAAAATAACACATATGGAATTAGGTAATTACGTAACAAGAAGAAAAACAACAGTTAGTTGTTATTTTAAGACACAGAGGTCGGCCTTTCTGTAATAGTTCTTGCAAGAACAGTATCGTCAAGTGCATTTGCAAAATCCGTCAAGCACCATAATGAAACTGTCTCTCATGAAGGCCGTCCCAGGAGGACGAGACCAAAACCTACCTCTGCTGCAGACGAGAAGTTCATTTAGAGTTATCAGCCTGAAAAATGACCAATTAACAGCAGCTCAGATTAGAGGCGTTATGAAGTCTTTACAGAGCAGAAGTAGCAGAAACACATCAACTGTTCAAAGGAGATTCATGCATTTTTTGGACGCCTTTTTATTTCTTTCTATACTATCAAACAAATGAAATGTTCCTAAACCATGTGGCGTACTGTCATAATTCTAAGGGAGAGTCATGTTTAGTGCAAAAACAAGACAACCTACTGTATCACCCAAAGAACACAAGACCAAAAAGAGAAGCATGATGCTTGGTACGAGATCTTGCCATGGGGCTCCTTCTGTAAAGGGAATCCTGGACAGCTCCACACAACTGACACAAAAGCTGCAGGTTTCTGTTAAACAGCTGAAAGAAACCAAAAAAATCTCTAAGAGTAATAAGTAAGAACGAGTCCATGTGGAGATGATGAGATTTAAGAAACGTCCCAGTCAGAGCCCAGATCTAAAGAGACCTGGGGAATGATTCAAACAGGGCTGCGCACAGGAAATCCCCGTACAATTTGATAGATTTGGAACATTTTTAGAAGGATGAGTGGAATAAAACTGGCGAATCAAGATGTGCTAAGTGAAAGGCCGAAAAAATATTGCTGTAGAGCTGAAATGCGCTTTAACCTCGTAAACTTTGTGCAACCAGGTTATTGTCCCTTTTTTTGTTGTTTTTTTGTTTTTTTTACTTGTGTTTACTTGGTATAATTCTTTTGATTGCGTAAAGCTGCTTTGCGACAATGTCAATTGTTAAAAGCGCTATACAAATAATACAAAATTGTATTTAATTGAATTGTTGGTTTTATACACTATTGTACTTTAAAAGTGGGGAAAAAATCTAACATGAGTGTCTTTGTTTTTATTTTACGCTACATCTATGATTTTTATAGGATAGTACAGATTTAGTTTATATTCGCAGCATATCTGCTTTTCTAGATAATTTGCGTCATTTTCTAATATTTGCATTATTTACTATTAGAGATTACAGCTTTTGAGAACGCCGGTTAGCCTACTCTCAATGTCTTTGGATTGTGGGAGAAAAACAGTGTAGATGATTTTGGGTTAATACAGAAACATATACCATTATATACTTTTTACAATTTCCAAATTGACTTTTGATCATTCCTTTCTGGTTATATAATATAATATGGTTATAATTATGACCTTGACATTAATTCTTCTACCTAGTAAAGCAAATTATCCCACAGTGCTGTTGAAGTCTCCGTTCTGATTGGATCTGAAGGTGTTGATAAATTTTACAAAGCTGGCACTTATTCCCTACTACAGTATCTGTGGTAACAACTTACACTAATCAGCCATAACATTAAAATCACTGACAGGTGAAGTGAAGAACGTTGATTATCAAGCGATTATTGATACCTGTCAAAGGCTGTGCAGCAGCTCATATACAGTAAAGCAGCAAGTGAGCAGTCAGGTCTTAAAGTTGATGTTAGACAATCAGGAGAAGTGGACAAGGATAAGGATCTCAGATACTTTAATATCGGTTTGTACCAAAACTAGTCAAGGGATGGACAACCACTGGACTGGTGACAGAGCCATGGGCAGCCAAGGTTCATTAATCCACATGGAAGGCTGGTTGTTCCAATCCCACAGAAGAGCTACTGTAGCACTAAAGTGTCAGAACCCACCCAACGCATCGCACTCTGGTCTCCAATGGGTACATGAACGTCAGAGCTGGACCGTGGAACAACGGAAGAAGGTTGTCTGGTTTGATGGATCGCATTTTCTTTTTCGTCATGTGGATGTTTGGGTGTGTGTGCTTCATTTACCTTGGGAAATAAATGACTCCAGGATGCACTATGTGAAAGAGGTGAATCAGTGAAGACAGTGTGTTGCTCTGGGTTTCATGAGTCCTGGCATTCCTGTGGATGTTTCTTTGATGCCTACCAAAAACCGTTGCAGCTGAAGGATTCCCTGATGGCGGTTCCCTCCTTCAGCAGGATAATGCATGCTGACACACTGCAAACAACATGACAAAGAGTTCAAGGTGTTGACCCGACTCGGCGAATCTCGAATCTAATTGCACATCCGTGGGTTGTGCTGAACTAACAGTTCTGATCCATGGAGGACCTTGCAGTCTTGCAACACAGAGGATATGCTGCTAACACCTTGGCGTCAGATACCACAGCACACATTCACCGTCTTGTGGAGTCCAGGCCTTCATGATCCAGGGTTGTTTTAGTGACGCAAGTGGAAACTATTAATTTTATTTTCATGTGGTTGGAGAAATATATGGACCCAGCATACAACCCACAACACAGTACAATAAGACATTTAGTACTGATGGTACTGTATTACGTCCAGATGCCCCAAAGCAAAACTTTTTTTTTTCTTTACACTATTTAAAAAAAAAAAAAAAAAAAGATCTGAAAGTTTTGGCGCCGCACCGAAGGATCATTAGAGAAGAATCATTTTGCCCAATGTTTATCGAGAGCTTGCGAATCTCCTGATGAAGGTGTTTCCATAAAGACACACACTGTTCGGTATCATCATTAGGCCGTTAAATGAAGCTCGCCATGCTTTCTCCCTCGGGCAACAAGCGAGTGAATAAATCAGCTGTTTGGCTAATTTATGCGAGTTTACCCAATTAACGAACCTGTTCAATGTCATTAAGCTACCATCTTAATGAGCAGTCTGATTATTTTAATTACAATTTGATGTGGATTGTGTCAGTCATTTAGTGGTAATTTAATATATTAAGAGATTCTCATTAAGATGTTTACTAATTTATCCCCCAAATACCTAAATGATCAACCAATCAATCAGATAATCAGCAGCACGGAAATAATCAGCGGGATCTCGTTAAAGCACCTGGGAACACATGGACAGAATGTAAGTTTCTGCATTTAAAAAAACACTTTTTTTTTTTTTTTATGTCAATTTTTCTGTATATCCACATGATTTTTAATGATGATTATTGACATATTTCGGGTTATTTATTTATTGATAATCTAATATTTTGTGTTTTGTTTTCCAAATAATAAAGAAACCACTGACATTGAATGAATGGTATGGCTCATTACTACATTATGTTTTAAATAGGGCGGCACGGTGGTGTAGTGGTTAGCACTGTCGCCTTGCACCTCCAGGGTCTGGGTTCGATTCCCCGGCCAGGCTCGATTCCCGTCTCTGTGTGCATGGAGTTTGCATGTTCTCCCCGTGCTTGGTGGGTTTCCTCCGGGTACTCCGGTTTCCTCCCACAGTCCAAAGATATGCAGGTTAGGCTAATTGGCGTTCCGAAATTGCCCGTAGTGTGTGATTGGGTGTGTGAGTGTGTGTATGTGTGTGTGCCCTGCGATGGATTGGCACCCTGTCCAGGGTGTACCCCGCCTAGTGCCCGAAGTCTCCTGGGATAGGCTCCAGGTCCCCCGCGACCCTGAACACAGGATTAAGCGGTATAGAAAATGAATGAATGAATGAATGTTTTAAATAGACACAGTTTTATGATATAATGAAAAGAAAATGTGATGAGAACATACAGGACTGCGACTAAACAGCTGTGATGCCATAAGAAAGCCACTTGTTAGTGAGATTCATCAGAGAATTTTAATTAGGGAGCATAAAGATTGGACTTTGGAGCGATGGAAAAATGTCATGTGACCAGATGAGTTCAGATTGTCCCTATTCCCGAGTGATGGGCGTCAGGGTAAAATGGAAAGCGCATGAAGCGCCATGCATAGTGTCCGCTGTACAAGCCCTCTGGAGGGAGGCAGTGTGATGATCTGGGGTTGCTTCAGTTGCTCAGGTCTAGACTCAGCAACATTATGTGGCAAAAAATGAAGTCAGCTGACGACCTGGATATAATAATTGACCAGGATATCACATCTATGGAGCTTTTCTTACCTGATGACACAAGGTTTGTGGTGGTTCTGGGAGCACGAGGAATCATCTGGCCACCACATTATGTGCTATAATCAGCGCTAAAGGAGATTGAAGGAACTTTTTTTGGCCATGTGGTGTATTAAAGCATCCATCCATGCATCCATCAATCAATTTGTCGATTTATCCACCCTATCAATCGATCTACGGTATCTACATACATCTACATTTTCTATATACACCCATTTACAGTCTCCAAAACATGCACACTTCCGTTCATCCACTCGTCCATCCTGTGCAGTTCATAATCCAGCATCTGGTTGTGTTCATGAGCTGACTGGTCAGAGAGAGGTCAGTGTTTCCGATGCGGGGCTGTGAGAGAGAGAGAGTTCAAAATCAGCTCAGTGTGCAGCATGCTTCTCCAGGATAATGTCATTAGCGATAGCAGCGGTCGTACCTTATTATTCCAAGAATTTGGCTTTGAACCAGGAAATCTTGTTTGATGAGTTTGACGCGGCACAACAACACGCTAAGCTCAGGAACTCCAGCTGCTCCAGGGTGAATAATCCCTGCCTATGTGGAAACCTTAATAATAATTAATAACTAGAATCAGAGAGACATAATAATTAAAGTCTCCTACCAGCATCTTACATGTTTGTAGCCATGAAGCCATGTTTGTAATGACTGTCGAATGGAAGCATTTCATATTAAATCAGCTGTTGCTCTGTCATCGGACCTGGTCGAGAGCAGGACATCAGAGATGAGAGGAGATGTGGTGATAAAGAACAGAGAAGGAGGAAAGACTATAGAGGAGGAGAAGAACACAAGAGTGAGGATGAGAAGCTTACAGATGCTTAACTCCCCTTTTCTCCCTCCATTGTAAAGCCATCTGGCAGCGTGCGGGATTAAAAATCAGGATTTAAAGTGGTATTCAGGGAATCTTGTATTAGGTGCAAAGGTTTGCACCCCCATACAGGAAAATTACTTTTTTTCAAATTCATAAAGCTAAATCAGTCAAACATTATGATGATGATGATGATGATGATGATTATTATTATTTGGATTTCATTACGATTAATGTCTGAAAATACAACATTTAATGACTAAACAAATAACAGTGAAACTGTTCACATTATACCAGGACTTTTGATTATACAGAACAACAGAACACAGTTACAGTTATGAGAGTAAAAACGACCGTTTATTTCTCTGTATAATCCCCTGCTACACTAATGCACTCATCCTAGTGTTTCACTAGTGCTTGGACACCATCAAGGTAGAAAGTTTTCTTAGTACAACGGAGCCATGATCAGAACGCCTGCTTCATGTCTGAAACGCCGGCCTCCCAGGAACTCCTTTAATGGCCCAATCATGTAGAAATGGCTTGGAACAACTCAATGGTCAGATACACTGATGTGTAAATAGATGCATAGATGGATGAATGGACAGATGGATTTAAGGGATGCTTAAATGGCTGTATACGTCCCCGTGCTGTCATCGTTTATTATCAGCACTCGTGGAATGGCTCTCATCGAATCAGATTTCTCGGTCAGAACTAACTGTTGTGTGAAATAAAATCCAGTACAATAAAAAGTCATGATTTCTGTGTGACTTCAGCAAAGGATGCAACATTCATGGCATCTGTGGCAGCATTGCTCCTTGTTACTATGGCAACAATAAGGTGAGATGATGTAGTGTATGTAGGGAAAAACTCATCTACACTTGTAATGCTTTAAACATCTACTATTTTCACACACAGGCACGCACATACATACACACACACACACACACACACACACACACAATCCTCATCTTTTCCTTAGAGCTCAAATGTATTTTGCATGCAAGGCCCAGCGTAATTCATTACCATTGTACAGCAATGTCTGATAGAGCACTTATATAAAGTAAATAAAAGTTTGGTATTTTTTCGCGTTCTAGCATTCTTTCTTGCTCTGTCAGCTCCACGAGGGCTCGATCATTAGCCAATGAGCTGAATCAACAGTTAGAGCAAGAAGACAAGAAAAGATTGTGGTTCTGCGGTACCTAAAGTTAGACAAAAGAAAGTTTTATAACACTGTTTTAACTCTTCACTGAAGACTTGATGATGAGACTCTTCATCGCAGTAAAACACTTAAATGGTGCGTATGCTTTAAAGACGGCAGTACGTCTGTGCACTCGTTCCTGTAAATATACAGCGAGAGGAACACCTGCTCCTTAAAAGTCGGTGGATAACTTGTCTCCAATTAGCAAACTGTACGTACACACAATCATTCACCAACACCACTTAAACATTACAGGAATTCTGACCTCACTCCAAGCCTTTTCCACATGTTTGGGTTTTAAAGGAGTTCCTGGGAGGCCAGCGTTTCAGACATGAAGCAGACAGTCCGATCATGGATCCGGCATATTGAGAAAACTTTCTACCTTGCACTTATGAAACACTGGGATAAGTGCATTAGTGTAGCAGGGGATTATATAGAGAAATAAAGTGAGAAATTTTCACTCTCATAACTGTGTTCAGTTATTCTGCACAATCAAAAGTCCTGGTTTGACTTGAACGATCCCCATACTGTATGTGCATAGAAATGAAAAGAAATACTATTTAAAACGACCTTCTCAGTGTGAATCAGGTGGGATTTAATCACTGAAGAATTAATCAGGAGATTATGTACTGCAACATGCGTAAGTATTCACCCCCTTGAACTTTTCCACAAACTGAAATGAACTTACTTGATTTCATAGATCTACACAAAATTTTGCCATTATTTGGACATGATGCTTAAAAAAAAAAATCAATATTTTGAAAAAAATTGCTGTGATTACATAAGTGTTCCGCCCCTTTGATGTGGAAACCCCTTCATTTATCTCACCCCCATATGAGGTCACTTTATTAGATAAATGGACAGTAATTATAGCCATAGTGTCATATGATCTGACTCATTCCTGGAAGACATGCCAAAACAAACGTCTGGGACAAATTTCTGCAATCAGGGTTTGTTTATTTTCTTTAAAAAAAAAAAAAGAAAGAAAGAAAGAAAGAACGATATCCCATAAAACATCATCAAATCCCTGTAATCTCTTAGAAAAAGAAATTATGTGGCACAACCATCCAGAGATTTCAGTCATTTTCTCCAGCACAGGACAAGAATATCTTATGCACCAGCAGGTGGAGCCCAACAAAGTTTTAAATAAACCTTTGAATAGGATTTGTATGATGCTTTTATTTAGTCTATAACACTAGTCCTGGTTCTGGAGAAGCCACATGCTTCGTATTTACTCATTTCCTCTAATCTAATGCAACTAGTCATTAATTAATAATGCCTTTTTTATGTCATTCTAGCAGCAAAAGTAATAAAAGGTGAGTGTACGGATTCCTGGACAAGAAAAAAAACAATCTAACACCATCAATGGAACTGTGTTTGGGGGGGGGGGGGGATGGGGGAGTCAACTTACAGTATAATGAGGTCATTCTATTACAAATTATGGCGTAATACACTTCACTTACATTACACAATTCACTTTACATTAACATTCATACCACTAAGTAGTTTCATCCTTTCGTTCATACCCATAAGAACTTTTCCTTCAAAATATATGTTGCATGGTAGTCTGATAGTACTGTACATGTGCCATGGTATATACAGTTGTACCACAGTATTTTTGACAGATTTATTTGCTGAAATATGACATGTACCACACTAGGGACCACTAGGGTCTTAGTATGTTACTATGAAGTATGTACCAGGATAGTCAAAATATTTGATACATGTTTATGTACCATAATGGTAATATTGCTAAAGTAACCTCTGCAATGCTGTTTTACCCATTATGGTCCTCTCTCGATACAAAATACTTTAATACCATGGTGCTTACTTTGTAACATAGTGGATACAAAAGTTCAGCAGGGATTTGATATTGGCACTATAACATACATACAAGTAGAACGTAATAATATGTCTAATTTGATACAGTATGTAAAACATACCGAGACTTGATGAACGTACGGTATCCACTGTGGTACTCAGTAAGTATCAGTGTTCAACAAAATATTTTGGTACACAACATAGTAACTACTGTACCATGGTACCCAATGAAGTGCCATAGTACCTGCCATGGTATTCTATAAAGTCCTTTATGGTAATGTCTGAAGTCCCATGGTACATTAGGTGCTATAGATTACTATAGTAAACAACAGTAAAAAAAAAAACTTAGTAAACCATAGTAAAAAAAAATACTATAGTACAGAACAAAGAGAAATTTGTTATGGGTTAGAACATTCTTTGTAACTAACAACATATGTGAACTTCAGAAACTTACCAAGAACATTGTGACGTTGAGCTTGAGCTTGCAAGTCAATCTCAAACCTGCTGTTACGTATATACAGTATGTATACTATTTAAATTATAAATAGATAATAATATATATTCTATTCTACTCCATTATATTTCATACTACAAGCTGGTGATCTTTTCAAGTGGTGGAAGTACTGTACATTGAGTGTACCTCATTACAGTTCTTTCTTTAATTGAGTAGTTTTATTAGTGGATACTTTTTTACTTTTACTCCACTATAAATATCTGTACTCCTACTTTACTTGTATAACCAGAGTGGCATGTAGTATTTGAGGCAGTAATATTGCCACCTGCTGACTGCTATGCAGAATCTCACAATTTGGCTTCTCTTCGTGAAAGTCTGTAGCATGTGTTTGAAAGCAGAAGCCGAGATGGTTTGATGGTGGCAGACAGCGATGAAATAACAGCACATTTACAGTCTGGAAGCAGAAAGTGAGTGAGAAAGAAAGAGAGAGAGAGAGAGAGAGGTTTACTATGACCTAAAGGTGACTGCAAACTGATACAAAGTAGTGATGCGCGGGTCGTCTGGTAACCCGCGGACGCCGTGGGTAACCCACGGGTCGGGTTGGGGCGGGTAAAGAAATTGTCCCTTTATTTGCGGGGCGGGTTGGGGCGGGTCATTAAAAACAAAATTAAATAATAACTCCATGTATGTTGCGTGCAATTCCCTATAGCCTATATTAAATATTTGGGAATATCTATATATCTAAGTTCTTTAATAAGGTTACGTCACATGACAAGTCACGAAAGCGCCAAGCATCTACTGCTGCCAGTCACAACAAAAACACAGAAATAAAAGTGAAGATGGAAGACGAGGTGCGGGAGAAATTGAGGTCAGGAATTTACATAAATTTTACTCGCGGGTGCGGGGCGAGGCGGGTTGTAAAAATAGATAGAGTGGTGCGGGGCGGGCTGGGGCGGGCCAAATAATTTCATAAAAGCGGGACCCGCAGGTTGGGTCAAATGCAAACTTATACACTAATACAAACCTAGTATTTTTGATACTTAAGTGCTTTTGGACTTTTACTCAAGTACACCTGTAATTGAAGAACTCGTACTTTTACTTGAGTAATATTTCCCGAAGCTATCTCTACTTTTACTTAAGTACAGGATTTGTCTACTTTGCCCCTTTTGCTTCTTTCTTTTTTTTTTTTTTTTTTTCCACCAACAATTGGTCCGGTAAACATTTTTCCCATGATTATATTTTCGACAGTCCAACATGTTTTGTTATTTCCCCACAATATCAGCCACTAAAATCAGTTTTCCCAGTCATTCCCATTCCCATTTTCCAGTAAGTTACAAAAGCATTCCAGCTTCTTGCTTTATCTTGCTTTTGTTTCAGCTTTTGGCAAATGACCGAAACCTGTCAAATAACAATCACACCCAGATCAACACCTCAGCAATTTTCGCTCTACCCGTCTCTCTCTCTCTCTCTCTCGGTTCAGTACAACAATGCTTTATTGGCAAGACTGCTATCAGATTATTGCCAAAGCAAACAGCGCAGGAAGATTAAAAAATCTTTTTTAAAAAGTCATACTGTACTTCTTCACATATATCTTAATTTATGTACAACCAAGACCGGATAAACAAGAAACCTATAACATAACAACAACAACAGAACCACAAAAACTAATGGGGTAGTTAGTTATAAGGGTGTGTACAGGACAAACTCAGAGGTACGGAGACGTGGCCATTGGACATTTAGATACCAAACATGTCTCGACTGATTCTGAATTCAGTGTGTGTGTGTGTGTGTGTGTGTGTGTGTGTGTGTGTGTGTGTGTGAAGGCACTGAAGTACTTCCTTCAAGCTGCCCTTGAGGTGTCTCTGAGAAAAGTGATAATTTAGATGCCGCAAATAAGACTCTGGGTGTGTGTGTGTGTGTGTGTGTGTGTGAGCGGGAGAGATGAGACAATGATTTCAGCACACAAAATAACTTGGTTTATCCTGTGTGTCCATGCTAGCCATTAGCTAATGATTACTTGTACAACACACACACACACACACAGACACACATATCGAGGCTCATCAATATAAAAAGATAAGTATCTGGTGACACTGTGTGAGGTTAAAATGCATTACGGGTCATAACAACACTAATTCATCATGTCAGAAAGAAAGCACATTAGAAATAACTTGTGAGATTTGTCATAAATCGAAATACTGTTTATTACGAGTGTGATAATACTTTATGGCATTCTCCTTGTCCTTGAAGCTAATCAGTTAAACCACAGCCTAATACTGAGATCATGACAACTGGGAACTCATTTTCGTATTGCGTGTGTGAGTGAAAATACCACTATGTGTAATTTTGGTGATGCATGTTTTGGCGTGATGTGATGTCGCAATTTAAATTCGCACAAGCAACTCAGATTGTTTTCTGCCTTGGATACAGCCACAGTAAAATCACAGCATTTCCACATTACTAGACTCACTCACTCATCTATATCGCTTTATCCTGTGTACAGGGAGCCTGGAGTTTATCCCAGGAAACTTGGGGCACGGGGCCAATACATCACAGAACACACACTATGGAAAATTTATCTAATCTCTGTGGGAGGAAACCAGAGTACCCGGATGAAGCCACCATGCACAGGAGGAACATGAAGGCACCATCGACACCCAGAGGCGAGAATTTAACCCAGATCCTGAAGGTGCAAGGCGACAGCGCTAACCACTAAGCCACCATATTAAAGCCACCAACCCACCATATTAAAAACCTGTCAGCTTCTGGAAGACAGTAGGAAGGTCATGTGGTCAGTAGGAAAATCCTGACTGGAGATCACTTAAACTCTTGGTGAAGCTGCATCTTAAAAAACAAACAAGCAGACCCTATCATCCAGATCCGGCCAATCACGGCCATCTGTGAGCTCACACTCCCCGTGGTGCATGAGAACGCAGGTCGAAAAGATGAGGTTGGTGATGATTGTCGTGAAGCATCTTTACAACCTCAAAAGAAATTTGAAACAAGTTTGAAAAATGTGAGGAAATACGTATAAACTCTGATTATCAGATGGCGAGGAAAAACTCCCTGAGATAACAATAAGAAGTAATCCTATGAGACTATTCAGACTCAATTTTCGAGGGAACCCGTCCTCATTTATGTCAGATCACATCGATATAGCAGAGATTGTTTAGTATAACCGGAAAAGGTGTTAAAATTTATTTCAATTTCAATTTTATTTATATAGCGCTTTTAACAATGGTCATTGTCTCAAAGCAGCTTCACAAAAATGAAAGAAAATTTACAAAAAATGAAAGAAAAATTTTTTTTAGAAAAGAAAATAATTGGAAGTGTGTATGTGTGAGAAAAATGTGTCTAGATAATAATGAGATGAATGAATGATGAATGAAATGTCTTCTAATGATGTTACCCAAGGGAAGCATGTATATTGAGAACAGCAGTGGTCCTAAAACTGACCCTTGTGGGACCCCATATTTCACTGGCATTACACCAGACAGTTCTCCATTCAGATCTACAAAATGGTATCGATCAGACAGGTACAGTATGATCTAAACCATTTTAATGCCTGTCCCTGAATACCTATGTGATTTTAATTAATATGGAGCCCAGTTTGCGTTGTAGGAGGCTGAGGTACGAAACTGTTTGTGGGAATTTCAATTCTACTAAGTATTGAGCAACTGCATTCACGAGCCATCAGAGAAAAACTGCCTCCATCAGCCGAGCCCAAGACCATCTTTGTGGTCCTTGTGTGGACCCGTCCTGAGGCATCACACACATCCTAAGCAGACCATACAGAGCTTCAGCAGCAGCGAGCCATAGTCTCCAACCAACTCCAGCCAACAGGATGTGGCAGAAGAGGTCGAGATCGCTGGCAACTCAGCGAGAGAGAGAGAGAGAGAGAGAGAGAGAGAGAAAGAGAGAGAGAAAGCAGCTAGCTATAGTCATAGCCTTATAACGGATAAGTCGAAGGTATATTTTGTGCAAGCAGGGATTTCGGAAGGATTAACTAAGTTAACTTGCGCTAGTAATATAATGTGTTACTTTCCAATATATATAACAGTCTCGTGCTATATTACTAGTTACTTACAAAAGTAATATATTACAATAACACGTTACTTTTGTTCTTAAGTGCATAGGTTCAGAACAATCTCTTTTTCTAAGACAAGTTTATAACAAAAACTTCTGTAGTCTGTAGTCTTGAGGCTGGTCTCGGGTTTCCAGTACTACATCTGATATACACTTTAATACAGTAAAGTTTCAACAATCAACAGTGCTCGTTACAGTTTGATCCTGCATGACGATGCACGTCCACACACGTCTGCCCACATTGTCAACACTCTGCAAAAAAAAAACTTTGTTTCATTTTGAGGTGTTGAAGCATCCTCCCTATAGTCCTGAACTTGTTCTATCAGACTTTCACCTGTATAAAGGAATAGGGAAGTTTGTTGATAAAGTGTATGGACAGAGAGATTATGTCAAAAAATGGGGCATTTTTCTTTTCTGAAAATGAATGAATATAATAATATAATATACTTTTTGACGCAACCTCGGCCAACATCATCATGCTTAGAAATTCTGCTTGCAGCAAATGGTACAAGCTATAGACTGGTCATGACTAGATACTGTATAGACTCTCACACTCCCTTTGGTTTGTTGTGTTTATGTATATCTGAACAAATTCTTTAAAGTCAAAATTTTAGCTACAACTTTTCACAAGGAGATAACCATTGGTCTCGGATTTCTTAAACTATCTTTTTTGCCCATGGTCGACTTTGAAAAAAATAACAACAATATCTCAGACCCTTTTTTTTCCTGTAGCCATGCCTAATGTTCATTTGAAACAGGTGCTTTCTCCATCTTTTTTTCCCTTCTTGGAGTCACGTATTGGATTTCACTGAGACTGCGAAACAGTTGGTGCGCACCGTCATTATGGTGCTACAAACGTGTAACCCTGCACTGCCTTTCATTGTTTGCTGAAAATTTATGAACACTAAATTAGCCATTTCCACCACGGACAGACCGTCGTTCTCACCGTAAACAAGTTAATAAACCTGTGATTTGCATTGCAGCTTGAACCACTCTCGGGACAACTCAGGTTCGCTCAGAAGAATCAGAATTAGAGATTTTGTGATAGTTGTTTACATTCCGAACGTGTTTCTTGAAGGCGTTCCACAATATATTTAACTATTATTGTTGTTGTAATTAATTTAAATTGTAAAACACTCAATGTGGCACGATGGCGTAGAGGTTAGCACCTCCGGAGTCGATGGTTTCATTCCTGTCTCGGGTCTGTGTGCATGGAGTTTGCATGTTCTCTCTGCGCTCGTGATAATTGCTGCTTCCCAAATTGCCCATTGTGTGTGTGTGTGTGTGTGTGTGTGTGTGCGTGTATGTATGTATGAATGCCCTGAAATGGATTGGCATGCTGTCCACGGTGTTCCCCACCATGTGCCCTAAGTAGCCCTAAGTAGCCCTAAGACGAATGTAGCGGAGTAAGTTTCTTCCTCACAAATCTACTCAAGTAAATGTCTGGTGCAGTAAAACTACTCATAGAAGTACTTTTTTTTTTTTTAAGTTACTCTAGTAACTTAAGTAATGTAACTTGTTACTTGTAACTTGAGTAAATGTAACTTGTTACTACCCACCTCTGCTTCTAGTATAGAGTAGTATTGTAATTAAAGTATAGTTAGTTATAAGGGTGTGTATATAGTTATAGTTAATTAAACACCTTAGTGTATATGGTACTTCTTGTACTATACTGTACCATACCATTAGTATGTACAGTGGTGTGAAAAACTATTTGCCCCCCTCCTGATTTCTTATTCTTTTGCATGTTTGTCACACAAAATGTTTCACATTTAACTATTAGTCAAAGATAACACAAGTAAACACAAAATGCAGTTTTTAAATGAGGGGTTTTATTATTTAGGGAGAAAAAAAATCCAAACCTACATGGCCCTGTGTGAAAAAGTAATTGCCCCCTGAACCTAATAACTGGTTGGGCCACCCTTAGCAGCAATAACTGCAATCAAGCGTTTGCGATAACCTGCAACGAGTCTTTTACAGCGCTCTGGAGGAATTTTGGCCCACTCATCTTTGCAGAATTGTTGTAATTCAGCTTTATTTGAGGGTTTTCTAGCATGAACCACCTTTTTAAGGTCATGCCACAACATCTCAATAGGATTCAGGTCAGGACTTTGACTAGGCCACTCCAAAGTCTTCATTTTGTTTTTCTTCAGCCATTCAGAGGTGGATTTGCTGGTGTGTTTTGGGTCATTGTCCTGTTGCAGCACCCAAGATCACTTCAGCTTGAGTTGACGAACAGATGGCCGGACATTCTCCTTCAGGATTTTTTGGTAGACAGTAGAATTCATGGTTCCATCTATCACAGCAAGCCTTCCAGGTCCTGAAGCAGCAAAACAACCCCAGACCATCACACTACCACCACCATATTTTACTGTTGGTATGATGTTCTTTTTCTGAAATGCTGTGTTACTTTTACGCCAGATGTAACGGGACACGCACCTTCCAAAAAGTTCAACTTTTGTCTCGTCGGTCCACAAGGTATTTTCCCAAAAGTCTTGGCAATCATTGAGATGTTTTTTAGCAAAATTGAGACGAGCCTTAATGTTCTTTTTGCTTAAAAGTGGTTTGCGCCATGGAAATCTGCCATGCAGGCCGTTTTTGCCCAGTCTCTTTCTTATGGTGGAGTCGTGAACACTGACCTTAATTGAGGCAAGTGAGGCCAGCAGTTCTTTAGATGTTGTCCTGGGGTCTTTTGTGGCCTCTCGGATGAGTCGTCTCTGCGCTCTTGCGGTAATTTTGGTCGGCCGGCCACTCCTGGGAAGGTTCACCACTGTTCCATGTTTTTGCCATTTGTGGATAATGGCTCTCACTGTGGTTCGCTGGAGTCCCAAAGCTTTAGAAATGGCTTTATAACCTTTACCAGACTGATAGATCTCAATTACTTTTGTTCTCATTTGTTCCTGAATTTCTTTGGATCTTGGCATTATGTCTAGCTTTTGAGGTGCTTTTGGTCAACTTCTCTGTGTCAGGTAGCTCCTATTTAAGTGATTTCTTGATTGAAACAGGTGTGGCAGTAATCAGGCCTGGGGGTGACTACAGAAAATGTAAAAAACATTTTCTCAGGTGTGATAAACCACAGTTAAGTTATTTTTTAACAAGGGGGGCAATCACTTTTTCACACAGGGCCATGTAGATTTGGAGTTTTTTTTCTCCCTTAATAACGTAAACCTTCATTTAAAAACTGCATTTTGTGTTCAATTATGTTATCTTTGACTAATAGTTAACGGTTTTTGATGAGCAGAAACATTTAAGTGTGACAAACATGCAAAAGAATAAGAAATCAGCAAGGGGGCAAATAGTTTTTCACACCACTGTACTACTATGTACTAATATGCTACAGGACAGCATATTATGCATTATTATGCACATACAAACATTTCATATTAGATATCTGCTGAACTTTGGTAGCCACTGTGGTGCCCAAATAAGTATGATGGAATTCACCAAAGTATGGTGGTACATACCATCATAGTGCTACCCCGTGAAGTGCCACAGTACCGTGAAGTGACACTCGATATAAAGTCTATTGTCTATTATAGTATGGTCTATTATGGTACTGTATGTACTATAGTTTACCATAGTCAAAAAAAAAAGGTATAGTACATACCATAGGACAATAAAGATTAAACATACTGTACAGTATATAGTAAAAAAAATATACTGTGTGTGTGTGTGTATATATATATATATATATATATATATATATATATATATATATATATATATATATACACACACACACACACACAATATTGTAATATTTTCTATTCCTAATGCTATTTTTAAGAGGCTATATATATATATATATATATATATATATAGCATTAGGAACCTCCTAAAGGAAAATGACAAGGATAATCCAAGAAGTCCTGGGATAATTATTTGGCGTTCCAATCTTCTCTGTTGAGTCTTTGCTGTAGGAGTGTGTCCTGCTTTAATGTAACAGGAGCGGTATAATCGTTGTTCTTTATTCTGGATCTTCTCCTTTTTATTAAAGGTGTGAACCGAGTCGAACACTTTCTCACTTATTTCAGCGAAGGCAGGAAGGACGAAAATTCTTCTCGTTGTTCTCCTCGTGCAACATCTGTCGCTGCTCGTCTTCACACATCTGGCTGCCGAGGCAGCTGTTGAACTGTAAAGGCTTGAGATGTGTGTGTGTGTGTGTGTGTGTGAGAGAGAGAGAGAGAAAGTGAGCGAAAAGGGGTTTATATCACACATTCTTCTTTCCTGCAGCTCTTATTCTTTGTTCATGTGTTCTTTGTGTAACATGGTTGAAGCAGACTGAACTAGTTTTCCAGATTTTTCCCTCCAGGCTAGAATTCGTGTTGCTGTAGAGCCTGGTTTATTGGCACCAACTCAAAGTCAGCTGTAACACTTTGACTTTTTGGCTCAATCCTCGAATGCAGCATCCAAACTGCAAACATATTTTCTGATTCAAAAAGCTGTCAAAAGCAATATTTTTGCAGGTTTTTTTTTCTTTCTTTCTCTTTCTTTTCTTGTATTAAAATTAGTTAAAGACAACTCAATTAAGTGACGCTGACGAACGAGCGTAATTATTTTCCACACACCATTTGAAAGCGCTAAACAAATCAAGTTTTATGGGGAATTATCGTTCTGTCCTTATGGTTCGGATTTTCAGAGCCATAATTAAACGAGTGGAAGCTGTGCAGGCTCTGGTTAATAGGCCACATACGCACTCACACACACACTCTCACACACACTCACACACACACACACACACACACACACATATGTCGAGGTCACTTCATGTTTCAGTAGCATATGTGCACACGCACGTGAAATCAGCTTTTTGTGGCAAAAGTATTGGCACCCTTGATGGAAATGGGGGTCTTTTCAACATGGAGATGAGATGCTGTGACAATTCTATCACATCTTCTCATCACAGTTTACTAGAACGACAAGATAATGACCACCGTAGTGGTAAAAACGGTATGGCGTGCAACCCGCGGTTTTCTCTCGAGCGGTTCATTTTCACAAGGCTGACGGTAGATCCCAACAGTGTGTGCGTCTGCCCAGGAGTCAAAGAACCATTAAAAACACTCGCAGCAGTTGTATTTCTCACATAATAGTCTGCTTATGGACTATTCGGTTACACTGGAGCATGACAGGTGGTGCTAGTTTAAGAGGAAGATATTAGCACGAGAGGCACAGATTCCTACAGACAGCAACAGTTTTTAGTTTTTTACGATGCGTTCAAGTCAAACCGGGACTTGTAATGAAATTTCTTGTGTAAAACTGATTGACATTGAAGACTTTAAACACGTTACGGTAACGAGACTCTCAGCCGCAGTAAAACATTTGAATGTTTTATGTCCGCGAATGAAGATCCCGGGCTGAGGTGGCTTAGAGTCCACATGGACGTTCGGTAAGTGGAACGCCTGATTCTCGAAATTTGTCACATGACTTGTCGGCAAGTTGCAAAAGAGACGCATCTGTGCACACAATCATGCACCAACACCACTTGTATGTTATAAGAACTCGGCTGGGAGTTATTGTTAAGTCTCACGTACAGTCCTGACCTCGCTCCGAGCCATTTACTCATGTTTGGGCCATTAGGAGGAAGCAGGAAGATTAATTATTCTGCACAGTCAAAAATCCCGGTTTGACTTGAACGGCCTTCTTTTTATTCCAGTGACCCATAAAACAATGGAATAGACTATACTTTACTTAAATTTTAATGTTTGTAGCTGAAATCTTGATTCTGATCAGTCAGAAACTTCATGGTGTTACTTCATAATTTCTTACAGTAGGTTAAGTCAAACCAAGCACCAGGTGACTAAGTGATGTTGGCAGACATACTGTTTTTACTTTGAAGGAGTCTCCAGTTCCAGAGCTTTTATACTTGCGAAGTAAAACTTTAGCTATACATTTATTTCCGACATGGGAAAGTCTTCAGCCCTGAGGTGTTAACGTGTTTCATGACTGTTTCATAACTATAAATAGATAAAATGCATGCACACATGATATATTATTATTATTATGAGGCATAAAAAATTTTTCATGTGGTCTTATAGGAAAACAATTTACTTTGAAGTAATACCAGCACCTCAGGTTCACCGCAGCTTCCTGGACTGAAAAAAGCCACATTAATTAGTTAGTTTAGTTGAAACCATTGAGGGATGCAAACTTCTGCACTTCTGCATTATGTGTATGACACATACTATCATGTCCAGACAATGCAAATATGTTTAGGTGACTGATGTGGTTTGTGTGTGTGTGTTTGAGAGAGAGAGAGATACAATGAAAGAGAGAGCATGGTTACTGGTCATATGAACGCTGTGTACGATGTGGTTATTTCAAGGAAGCAGATCTCTATGGGTCTGAAGTGAAATCTCGCTCCCAAAGGTCCACGAGGTTAAATTCCTCCTGTTAGATGATAGATGAGGTTGCGATGAGGTACACACCCCGTGGATGACACTGAATCATGAACGCACCACATTTGTATTCCACATTTATCCGTCCAGGCTAAATCTCCCGAAATGCTTTGTTGTCAACAGCTATATGTCATTGGATATATTTTGTTATAAACCTGATGAAGGTATGACATCGTCACGCCTAGAGAAGTTCAGTCATGATATCCTGATGCAGGTCGGGGCACGGCGGAGAGGCGCGCTATAATAAATCGAGTTGCCGGGCAAAAACCGGCTGCATGGAGGGTTTAAGATGTCAAGAGCATGTGAAGTGAGTTATGAGCTGAAACGCAAGCCTAAAGATGTCGACGTGGGTTAATTCAATTCAATTCAATTCAGTTTTATTTGTATAGCGCTTTTAGCAATTGACATTGTCTCAAAACAGCTTTACACAATCAAAAGAATTATTTAAGTTTGTATGGAATGTGAATGTGTATGAATCAAAATGTTCAGATATTCCCTGGCGAGCAAGCCCGAGGGCGACAGTGGCAAGGAAAAACTCCCTGAGACGGTAATAGGAAGAAACCTTGAGAGGAACCAGACTCGACAGGGAACCCATCCTCATCTGGGTGAAACAGATAGCAGGAAATGATCTGCATTTATACAGTGTTAAGTGTTAGGTTCAGCTATAATAGTTGATGTTAATTGATGTTATAATACTTGATATAAAATGGAGTCCAGTAGTTATTCGAGACTCAGATAGACTTGTAGAAAGTTCCAGTCCTGAACTATCGAATTGTCAAGTCCTCAGAGAAACAGCTGACCACATCCCCAATCATCCCCAGACACCAGACGCATCCTAAAGAGACACACGGGGCATCCATGCGACGAGACCTCCAACCAGAAACCGGGCACCAGGATGGATCAGACAGGTCCGGAGGGCAGAGGGAGTCTGGATCACTGGCAGCTCAGGAACCACATGTGTAGCTCGACAGAGAGAGAGAGAGAAAGAGTGAAAGGGGGAGACAGGGGGAGAGAGGAAAGAGAAAGAGGGGGAGGAAGAGAAGAGGAGGAGAGATTGCAATTAGGTATGGTCACAGTCACAATGTCTAATGTGAATGTATATTTACTGTAGAGTGCAAGCAGGGACTCCGGCAGGACTAACTATGACAGCATAACTAAAAGGGAGAGCCAGAAGGAAACACAAACATGAGGGCTCCCTGAGATGTAAAGCAAACAATCACCTCACCGTCAACAAACCTGAGTGATCAAATGAGACTGAGGAAGACAGCATCTAAACATACCAGTTCACCATAATACTCTACGTCCATGAGTCCCCCAGATCTGCTCCTTTACCTTATGGCAAATCTATTTATAAAATGCTTGGTTAAATAAATAGGTTTTTAGCCTAGACTTAAACACTGAGACTGTGTCTGAGTCCCGAACACTATTTGGAAGACTATTCCATAATTTTGGGGCTTTGTAAGAAAAAGCTCTGCCCCCAGCTGTAGTTTTCATAATACGCGGTACTGATAAGCAGCCTGCATCCTTTGACCGAAGTAGGCGTGGCGGATCGTAAGACACTAGCAGTTCGCTCAGATACTGCGGCGCGAGACCATTTAATGCCTTATATGTCAAGAGTAGTATTTTAAAATCAATGCGAAATTTCACAGGGAGCCAATGCAGTGAAGATAGGATAGGGGTGATGTGCTCATATCTTCTGGTTCTAGTGAGGACTCTCGCTGCTGCATTTTGGACTAGCTGAAGCTTGTTTATGCACCTAACTGAACAACCAGACAGTAAGGCATTACAATAGTCCAACCTAGAAGTGATAAAAGCATGAACTAGTTTTTCTGCATCATTTAGCGACAATATATTTCTTATTTTGGCGATATTTCTAAGGTGAAAGAATGCTATCCTGGTGATATTATCTACATGAGCTTCAAATGAAAGGCTGGAATCTATAATCACGCCGAGGTCTTTTACTGTTGCACTTGACGGAACAGAAAGGCCATCTAAAGTTACGGTGAGATCTAAGATTTTACTTCTAGCTGTATGCGGTCCTATGACTAGAACTTCTGTCTTACCCGGATTAAGCAGAAGGAAGTTAATTAGCATCCAATTTCTTATGTCCTGAACACATTGCTCAATTTTAGTAAGATGGTTTTTCTCATCAGGTTTTGTTGAGACGTATAGCTGTGTGTCGTCAGCATAACAATGAAAACTAATACCATGCTTACGGATTATGTTGCCCAGAGGAAGCATGTAAAGGGAAAAAAGCAGTGGGCCTAAAACTGAACCCTGCGGAACGCCAAACTCCACTAGAGAACATGCAGAATAATCACCATTTAAGTCTACATACTGATAACGATCGGTCAAATAGGATCTGAGCCAGGAGAGGGTTGTACCCTTAATTCCTACTAAATTTTCTAATCTGTGAAGAAGAATAGCATGATCAATAGTGTCAAAAGCTGCACTGAGGTCGAGTAATACAAGCATAGTTACACAACCCTGATCAGAGGCCAATAGGAGGTCATTTACTACTTTAACGAGTGCTGTTTCTGTGCTGTGATGAGGCCTAAATCCTGACTGATACAGTTCATGTATGCCATTTCGATGTAGATATGAGCATAGCTGCTCCGCTACTATCTTTTCCAGAATCTTAGAGATAAAGGGGAGGTTTGATATTGGCCTGTAATTGGACAGCTGACAGGGGTCGAGGTCAGGTTTCTTAATTATTGGTTTAATAACTGCTACTTTAAAAGATTTTGGAACATAACCAATGCTAAGTGAGGAATTAATTATTCTCAACAACGGTTCTGTTATTACTGGTACTATCTGTTTAAGAAAATGTGTCGGTATAGGATCTAATATACAGGTTGATGAATTTGCAGAAGAGATGAGTGAAATTAGTTCATTCTCTTCAAGAGGAGTAAAGTATTCTAGGTTTGAATCTGACATGGCTAGGTTAACATCAGTATCAATTACATTGTTTGGTTTCAAAGCCTCAATTTTATGCCTGATATTTACAATTTTATTATTAAAAAAGTTCATGAAGTCCTCACTATTGCATGATGTTGTTGTGGAGATTTCTGTAGTGGTCTTATTTCTGGTTAATTTGGCTACGGTATTAAATAAAAATCTAGGATTATTTTTATTTTCTTCTATAAGAGTGGAGAGATACGTTGATCTAGCTACACTAAGAGCTTTCCTATAGTTCAGGATGCTCTCTTTCCATGCTATTTGAAATACCAACAATTTAGTTTGACGCCATTTACGCTCTAATTTCCGAGCAGTCTGTTTTAAAGTGCGCGTGTGATCGTTATACCAGGGAGCGAGTTTCTTATCTCTAATAATTTTTCTTTTAGCTGGAGCTACATTATCTAAGGTACAACGAAGTGTCGACTCTAAATATTCAGTCGCCTGATCAAGTTCTGTGGGGTCAGACGGTGGCCTAATCGAAGTTGGTAACTCTGGGAGATTACTGATAAAACTCTGTGTGGTAGTTGATGTGAATGTACGTTTAATACGGTAGCGCGGTGCTGTGCGTACATTATCACTGTGACACACTTGAATGGAGACAAGATAGTGATCTGAGATAATTTCTGACAGTGGAATTGTGAATACATTTCTTATAATTAATCCAAAGAATATTACTAAATCTAAAGTGTGACCTGCTTTATGAGTGGGTCCTACTACACACTGATTTACACCTACGGAGTCCAGTATGGATATAAATGCTGTTCTCAGAGGGTCTTCTGGATTCTCAAAATGAATGTTAAAATCTCCAGCAATTAACACTTTGTCTACAGAAATGACCAGGTCTGAGATGAAATCTGCAAATTCACTAAGAAATTCAGAATACGGCCCTGGAGGTCTGTAAATTATAATTAGTGGAATCGACTGAGCTGATTTAATATACTTAGATACACTTATGTTACTATAGAGAATTTCAAATGAGTTAAATTTGTGTCTGTGTTTTTGTACGATAGACAGATTATCATTATGAATAACTGCGACGCCTCCTCCTCTACCAGTTAACCGAGGCTGGTGTATGTAGCTGTATCCAGGAGGACTAGCTTCATTTAGAGCTACATACTCGTCCTGTTTAACCCATGTTTCAGTTAAACAGAGTATATCAAACGCCTGATCTGAGATAATTTCATTAACAATAACTGCTTTTGATGTGAGAGATCTAATATTTAACAATCCTAGCTTCAGATCAGAGGTGCCGGCTGCGCATTCAGTATGATCGGAGTTTGTGGACTTTATGTTAATTAGATTATTAAAACAGACTTTCTGGGTCTTTCTACATTTTTGCTTAGATCGGGGAACAGACACAGTCTCAATATGGTGAACCCTGAGTGACGACTCTATGCAGCTAGCAGACGGTTGGTTTAGCCTGGCTGTCTGCTCCCTGGCCTGGGCTCTGGATTGTCACCGATTAACTAGACCTCTACTGAGACTATGAGCTATACTACAGGAAATGAGAGCAGCACCTTCCCGAGTGGGATGGACACCGTCCCGCCCTAACAGGCCAGCTTTGCCCTCAAAGGTCTTCCAATTATCTATGTAACCCACATTATTTTCGGAGCACCACCTGGACATCCAGCGGTTCAGCGACCATAACCTGCTGTAAGCTATGTCGCCACGTCTCATTGGGATGGGACCAGAGCATACTACTTCATCGGACATCGCCTTCGCTAATTTAAACACCTCTGTAAAGTTATTCTTACTAACCTCTGACTGACGAAGGCGTATATCATTAGCTCCAGCATGTACCACTATCTTAGAGAACCTGTGCTGTCCTAGAGCCCTAAGATTACCTGCTATGTCCGGTGCTCTGGCTCCCGGGATACACCTAACCACTGCCGCTGGCGCCCCTAAAGGTCTAGCTAATGTCACGTGTCTCAGTATAGAGTCTCCTATAACCAGAGCTCTTTCAGGTTTCTCAGCGGGTGCAGCACTGAGGAGAGCAAACCTGTTGGACACGTGACGCGCAGAGGAGGTGTGCTCCGGTGGGCTAGCCTTAGCGTTAGCTTTGGCTGAACGAGTATGCCGCCGAGTCGTCACCCACTCGCCCCGCTGTGAGGGCTCTAATGCCGGAGTCGGGGGCTGTTTATCTCCGCCTGTGGCACCCAGACTGTCCGCTACAGGAATAACGCTGCTCTCACACTGTCTAACACTCTCTAAAGTCTGGATGCGCTCCTCTAATGCTGATATCTTCTCCGTCAGAGTGCTCACTAACACACACCTATCACAAATAAAATTATCACTAATGACGGAGGAAGAATGTCTAAACATCCTGCACTCTACACACTGAACAAGCTGAACGGTAGACATTATAACGTACCTCTGTGTCGGAGTTTTAGTTGTTTAGTTGAGGAAACTCGCGCGTTGCGAAACTTTCGCGGCAACAATACGAAAACAGGAAGTTAGTGTTTGCCGTTCAGCAGTAAATCTGGTAACTTGGCAAACACGCGTTTGATGGATTACAGTATGCAACAATTCAGGCATTGTAGCACCCACACCGGAGAGGGGGAGAAAAAACAAGACGTGACCTGGAGAGTTCTGGACGTTCTAATAAAAACAGAATAAATGGGTCACTTGCAAACATTTCTCTGGTATACGCTGAGTGACAGCTAACGCCCCGGGCCGCTGCGGAATTCGAACGCTTGTGCGAGTTAAAAATAAAGGTTAGGCAAGGTTAATCCTATCATGCGACACCCTGCCACTCAAGAATTTCCATATGAGTGAAATATGATCTGTAGATATATGGAATGGATGATTGAACATTGTTCGGATGCATAATTCAGATTTAGACAATGAGGCACTGACGGGACAGAAATCATTCTGGTTAACGATAAACACATGAACCGAAGCTGAACTTTGGTTAAACTCAAATTTAACGCATTGCATTGAATATAAAAATACATTCAAAAATGTCAGGGAGGGTTCATGAGCAGTAACTGTAAGAGAGTCGAGGGAGAAAAGCAATAAACTGAACTGACTCTGTTCGAGTGCGTGCATGTTTAAGTAAAACTAAATCATTGTACTTTTACTTGAGTAACTAAAACAAAAATCTTTATTGTTGATTGTCATTACAGAGTTGAAACAAACCTAAGAGACCAAACAAATATACTGTGCCATGTCTAAGAGAGCAAGCTAAATGATCTTAGCTAGCTAGCCATGCTAGCATGTTTTAGCTGACCCTTCAATGTTAAGGTTACATTTATGTACACATAATGCTAAAGCCTTAATAAGTAAATCTTCCTTTTTATTTTTGCTATTTTTCACTTTTTGTTGTTGTTGTTGTTGTTGTTGTTGTTGTCAGTATTAAGATGAATATGAGCTAGTTAATGTAGCATGCTACTGAATTCAGCTAAGCCTTTATGTACTGTGGAAAACGATGACTCACTCGCTAAGTTAAAGTTCCGCCAACAAATTCTGCCAACATACAACATTTTCAGATTAGTTGTGTCAATTGTATCACGTAAAAGGAGTCATTTTCAAGTCATTGTTCTGGTAATATTTCATCAAAGTGAATTATTACTACAGCAGCAGTGTTTTATTTTCCACTAGGAGTAGCGCAGTCGTTATTTCACATGTCAAACTGTTAGACTAACGACTGTTCTTTAAATAGACAATAAAACACTTTGCAAGCCACTTTGTCAGAAGCACTAAATTCCTCTTATATTTTATGAGTAGACGTCCTCAAGTCAAAATATTAAACCTTGACATTATTAATATTAAACCAGTTGTCATTTATTTCCATGCAAAAGTCAGAATATAATATATTTATGTTGTAATAATAATGTTTTTTTTCCATCTTAGTACTCCCACCTATCATCTATCCAACTTTATCTTATATATTGGGGAGGGGGAGGACTAGTACCTGGAGAAAACCCACCAAGCACGCGGAGAACATACTGTACAAACTCCATGCACACAGAGACGGGAATCGAGCCTGGCTGGGAATCGAACCCGAACCCTGGTGGTTGAAGGTGATAGTGCTAACCACTACACTACCATGCTTGCTACACAATTGCTGTCGTTGTTGTTGGACTATATGTTTTATTATGAATAACCACAGTGAATTCATTCAGCAATTCTGTGAAAGCATCAGTTTATCACACTAGCTGGAGCTAAAAGAGATAGAAGTTACATTGCTAAGCATTCGGATTTTACTGTTAAGAAACTATTAAGAGGACTTTTATACTAATTGATGAATACAAACCTAAATCAAATCATCAAAACCCATCAAAAGTTATTCAAGACTCGGACATCAGCACGGTCCCATGTATTTTTTAATAAAGAGCAAAACAATATTTAAATTCTCAAAATTTACAAATATACAAATGTCAGGGTGGACATTTTTTTGGGCAGACAATCTAAGTATGGTGGTGGCGGCGGGCAAAGTGGCGCGAGGAAGTCATGTAAATTAGACGGCTATAAACCGTAGAAAAGACTATCAATATCCGTAAAATATACAGTATAATGAGTGCAGTCCCGTACAACCAATAACGTTGCTACCGTATTTTTTTGGTACATTTCTGGCAACCACAGCTGCCAGTTTTTTACCATAAAACTTTTAAGTTTATTTTTTACAGAGCAGATATTTTTCTGATTTTTAAACTCTATCAACAAAGGTTTAGTAAAATATAAACTGATCCTTCATGATATTAGTAACAAATACCTTCTCTGAGAGTTATACTTTATATAAATACAGTATATCATAAATTTTACTGCAATAAACCATATTTTCATATGTTTTTAACTGTTAAATTTAAGGTCTTACTCTGTAAAACTAATTACAGTTTTTCACTGTAAATTCTACGGTTATCCCAAGTTTTGTGAAATACGGTTTTATTCTGTAGCATTTATACGGTATTTTACTGTTAGAATTACGAACATTTTTTACAGTCTAACCTGTATGTATTTAGACTGTGGGAATAAACCGGAGTATTCAGAGGAAACCCACCAAGCACGGGGAGAACATGCAAACTCCGCTTACACAGACCCAAGGTAGGAATCGAACCTGGACCCTGGAGGTGCAAGTCCACAGTGCTAACCGCTGTGCCGCCCAAAAAATAAGAAAATTAAGTTTAAAAAAGTAAAAATAGAAGGCAAGGAACAATCTTTAATGGCTTAATCCTTTGATAGACACTCCATGCACATGATCATACAGCAGAGCTGTGTTCAATAACAAGAGAACTAAACGTCATGTGTCACTTCATCAGACTGTTTAACTGTCGTAGGTTTGTGAACGTCTCGCAAGCTTTCTTGTTATTAGGACGCAGGGCTGTTATGCTATCACATGCTCACCTGTGCCCTTGTATGCTGTCCGTAGTCAATGTCATTGGTTGCTTGTTAAATTCAACATTTAATCTGGAAGTGTTTTATTATTATTTTATTATTAACATTTATTATTGGTGTTAGGTATTTATTTTTTTTCCTTTATTAATCTTGGCAGCTTTCAAAAACTCATCCTGATGCCGTGTGACACAGCTAGGACGTTTTCTCACTTCCTGCCCGTCCCGACTCCAACGCCGTCTCCTCTACATCGCATGTAAAAAATACAGAGTGGACTAAGAGTTCTCGGGTATAGTCATAGAGGGAAATACCAGCCAATAGTCCAAATTACTCTGATCCCTTACCAACACCCCCACTGACATCCCATTCAGGTGTCAGACATGAAGCGTTTAACCTGCATCTGCATGTTTTCATGCATTCCTCTGCTGCCACATTATTGGCTGATTAGATAATTGCCCAGATGTGCAAGTGTATAATTCAAATATATCAAATGTACACACTGAAATCCTCTTGTCACTTTCAGTCTCCATAGTGGTGAAAACACCTCAAATTCTTTACTCAAGTTGAAGTGCAATTACTCATTGAATCGCTGATTCCTCATCTTAACCTTGACTCTTATCTTCAGGATTCACATCTGGGACTTTCAGACCACCTGTTTCATTCCCCTGGCGGTCCTGTGCTGGACGTATCCATCCGTCTCTTTCCTCCAAAACACCTGTGCTGCTCTTCATTATAAAGCAGCACATTTTCCAATGAGCAACCCTCTCTCTCTCTCTCTTTCTCTCTCTCTTTCTCTTTCTCAATGCTTTTGTTTTATCCTTAATTCCACAGCGCACAGGAAATGACCGGCAGGTACAACATCTGCGTCTACTTCAAGTCATTAACTCCCTATATTCACGAGGAGAGGCGATTATTAAGATTGCTAGATGTGTGTGTGTGTGTGTGTGTGCGTTACCTGTTCGTCCCACAGGTGGGCTCGTCTGCTTCCTGAGCCGTCTCGCTGTCTCCGTGTCCTTCAGGAAGCGAATACATATGGGCGTGAAGGTGCTCGATGCTATTAACAGGTTGTCGATTCAATCACGCCACACCCTACTGTGCGTCTCAATACAGCCCGAGCAAGGCGTCTGAGATTGGAGGTGCGGAGGAGAGAAATGAAAATTAATGGCGTGTTTGGACTGATTGGAGTGTTTCAGATTGACTTCGAAATGTTATTTGGAGGACTGAGGTAACTTGATTGTGAGGGAGAGTCGTAATCTTTTCTCCAAGGCTTGACTTTGGTGTCAATTATTTGGCAGCTGTGATGCTCTGGCACCAAAGTGGCTTAGCGGTTAACACAGTCACCTCATACCTCCAGGGTTGGAGGTTCGAATCTTCTCTCCAGTCTTTGTTCGATGAGTTTGCATTTTGTCCTCGGGTTTCCTTCGGGTAATCCGGTTTCCTCCCTCAGTCCAAAGAAATGCAGTGATTTGCGCTTTCAAAATGCCTGACTGTGTGTGTGTGTGTTTGTATGTGTTTGTGCCCTGTGATGGGTTGCCACCTCATCCAGAATGTACTCTTCATCACCACCAGTCAGTCAAGATGTTATTAAAAAAAGATATCACTTACTCATCATGTATACCCCTTTATCTTGTGTACAGAGTCGTGAGAAGCCTGGAGTCTATCCCAGGACACTTAGGGCACAAGGCAGGGTGCCAGTCCACATATATCCAGTACACACACTCGCACAATACAGGCAGAGTGTGTGTACTGATCAATTAGCCTAATCTGCATGTCTTTGGGAGGAAACCGGAGAAACCTGGGGAAACCCACCAAGCACAGGGCGGGAATCAAACCTAGAGGTTCATGGTTACAAGGTTGCTAACCACTAAGCCACCGTGCCATATTTTTCTTTGTTTATTTTATTTTAATGACTGTCTGATTATTTATTACCTGGTCCTCTAAGTGTTTGGTTTCGGTGCATGAGAACACTCACTCACTCATCGTACTCATCACCTGGAGCCTATCCCACACATACTCATTTACACACACATGGTCATTTACACACTATGGGCAATTTGGGAACGTCAGTTAGCCTAATCTGCATGTTTTTGGTCTCTATGGGAGGAAACCAGAGTACCCGGAGGAAACCCACCAAGCATGCAAGAACATGCAAACTTCATGCACACAGAGACTGGAATCGAGTCTGGCTGGGAATCGAACCCGGACCCTAAAGGTGCATGGCGACTGTGCTAACCACTACACCACCGTGCCGCCCTGCATAAGAACAATATATTTATATTGTAAAACCATTATTATTAAAAAAATATATTAGCTGTTAGACATCTGATATAATACTTCTAGACTCATGTTACTGTTGTAAATAAAAGATTTTCATGAAGCAGGGGAAGTTCTCTCATCCGTAAACCATGATTTCTTGCCATCTGTTAGGGTCATGACATGTCTTTAGTTGCCATAGGAACACGTAGGTCCGTCGTGAAGCCATGCGTCCGAAGTTATAGCAGGACGGCAAGATGCAGAAGCTTAACCTGATTCTCATTCTGCGTTGGCAATCTAATGGCAGAGCTTAAGATGACGGTCTGGAAGAGAAATTTCAGGATATCCTGTTTATTCATTAGATTGAATTTAGTGAAAGGATTGAGGGCTGGACGTGGCCGGTGCACCGGTTCTGGAGGTCCAGATGAGGCGATTTTTTTCATTTCTTTTATTTTTTTTGGCTGTGTTTGGTCTGGCTGCGCTGCAGGGGCTTCTGTCCAGGAGGTCTGCTACGCATCCGTAATTAGCTTTTCTGTCCAGAGTAATGAAGCAGCACTCTGCAAGCTGGGACACCCGCCAACACCAGCACCAGCATCGTACAAAGACACACTCAGGCTCTCAGAGACACACACATATACACTGAGACCTCCCATAGTGGCGCACTTACTGCTGCAATCCTGCGCTGGTGGTTCAGGGCTTTGCAACCATAAACACCTCCAACCGCAAACAAATCGAGCCTGCCCCACTGGCAGAGAGCACTACTGTGTTGGGTGGGTGGTTGTGATGTGTGTGGCTGCATGATTGACGTTAGATGGTCTTTGGTATGGACGGACTGCGATGTGGATTGCTGGGTCACATGATTTTTCGTGGTTTCCAACATGACTGGTGCAGTGTGTGAAGAACACCAAGTCATGAAATGAGAAATGATTCTCTCACACACTCACTCATCGTCGTCGTCTATACCGCTTTATCCTGTATTCAGGATCGTGGGGGTGCTGGAGGGACACCCTGGACAGGGCACATACACACACTCAGACACTCATTCACAAACTACAGCCAGTTTGGAAACAACAATAAGTCTAATCTGCATGTCTTTGGACTGTGGGAGGAAACCGGAGTACCCGGAGGAAACCCACCAAGCACGGGGAGAACATGCAAACTTCATGCACACAGAGATGGGAATCGAACCCAGACCCTGGAGCTGCAAGGCGACAGTGCTAACCACTACTGTTGTTCTTGTATTTGTCTTTGTACTATCAGACACTTATTTATCTCATTACATATATGAGCAGTTAAGGGGTTAAGGGCCTTGCTCGAGGGCCCAACAGGGGCAACTTTGTTGTGCTGGGGATTTGAACCTAGGACCTTGCTGCGTTCCATTCCACAGTCTACATCCAACTGTACTCTATATCACTTCCTCCTTGTAATAAACTCTGTTGAAAATTATTTAATTAATTTGCACGATTGATCTGGTCATTCCTTATATGACATATGAGACTAGCGTTCAAGTCAAACCAGGACTTTTTTTGGATTGCGCAGAATAACAGATCACAGTTATGAGAGTAAAAACTACCTTTATTCCTCTATATAATCGCCTACTTCATATCTGAAACGCTGGCCTCCCGGGAACTCCTTTAACAGCCCAAATACAGTATGCGCAAATTTCTCAGAGTGCGGTCAGGACTGTATGGTGGATGTGGCAGTAACTCTCAGATGAGTTCCTGTAACGTGAAGTGGTGTTGGTGAATGATTGTGTGTACAGCTCCCACAGACGGATGCGTCTCTTCTGCAACTTGGCGACTCGTCACTGTACTGTGCTGGAAGTCTTCTGTAAATGTCAATCTGTTTCACGTCTTCTTACACCAGAAAGTCCCGGATTGACTTGAACGCCACTCAGTCATGTTATATAATATCATTCCTCATAATAATGAATGGTGTATGAAATCAAAGTGAGATCTTCTGCTCCATGGCTCCATGTTTTGTTTTTTTGTTTTTTTCACTCCAGTGAGACACAATGACTTCCGGTGAAGTGATGAGCCATTGCTCATTTGTTCCATACACTGTTCGCAATTTCCTTTGACCCGAGCACTTTCGCTCCCTGCAGTTTGGAATCGTACTTAACGTAGATAAATATCCTGTGCAGTCCACACCGCAGGGAACTACCAGCCGATCGGAATGCAGACAGAGACTTTCCACTTTCCCCTGTTTCCTGTCCTACGATTCTTGTAATACTTCCTAAGATTATGTCCTGATTGTCTCCTGATCCTCATCACGGTCTTTTCGCTGTTTTCCTGCAAATTAAAAAATTGACTTTACACACTTTATGTACAGTATAGTCGCCATTTTTTAATAAAGGTCAAGTTAAAATAATAAAGATTAATTAATGCAATTCTGGCGGGGCACGGTGGTGCAGTGGTTAGCACTGTTGCCTTGCACCTCCAGAGTCCGGGTTCGATTCCCAGCCAGGCTCGATTCCCATCTCTGTGTGCATGGAGTTTGCATGTTCTCCCCGTGCTTGGTGGGTTTTCTCCAGGTACTCTGGTTTCCTCCCACAGTCCAAAGATGTGCAAGTTAGGCTAATTGGCGTTCCCGAATTTATCCGTAGTGTGTGAGTGTGTGTATGTGTGTGTGTGTGCCCTGCGATGGATTGGCACCCTGTCCATGGTGCACCCTGCCTTGTGCCCTAAGCCTCCTGGGATAGACTGCAGGTCCCCGCGACCCTGAACACAGGATAAAGCGGTATAGATGGTTAGTCAGTGAGTGAGTGAGTGATGTAATTCTGCATTAACATGCTGAAAATCAACATTTATTTTATACATTCTAGCGCAATGCTGGAGATTTCCAAGCTATGAAATAACACAATATGGAATTATTTAAATAGGAAAACACCAATTAACAACCAGCACCTCAGATTAGAGCCATTAGGGAGGATTTACAGATCATAAGACAGAGCAGATATACATCTCAATATCAACTGTTCATGAGGAGATTATTGTATATTTTGGATAAACGCCTTCAGTATTGTTTAATAGTGTAGAAAAGAAATAAAAATCAGGAACAACCATGAGGCATGTCATATATATATATATATATATATATATATATATATATATATATATATATATATACATATATATATATATATATATATATATATATATATATATATATATATATATATAGTCACTCACTCACTCACTCATCGTCTATACCGCTTTATTCTGTGTACAGGGTCACATGGGGCCTGGAGCCTATCCCAGAAGACTTTGGGGCACAAGGCGGGGTACTCCAGGACAGGATGCCGATCCATCTCACACACACACACACACACACACATAATCTATGGGCAATTTGGAAATGTCAGTTAGCCTAACCTGCATCTGCATGTCTTTGGACCCAGAGGGAACACCAAGCACAGGGGGAACAAGCAAACTCCAGACAGGAATCGAACCCGGAACATGGAGGTGCAAATAAAAAAGAAATAAAGTACATCATTTTATTTTGTCCTCTAATGGCAGAGACAGCTTACACATATTTCATATTATATTTTGTTCAGGAATTTTAATCCATTTGCATTTCGCAAGTTTAGATGCGAGAAATTATACATAACATAATTAGACATAAATACTGTATTAATGTGAAAGTTATTTTGCTCATGTGAAAGACAAAGTTGTCAATGTCAAAAGGATTATGATTTTTTTCCTATTTATAAATATAAATATTCAGTTAATCAATTAAATTGGCCCAGGTCCAAAGTAAATAAAATGTTTTTGTTTGTTTGTTTGTTTGTTTGTTTGTTTGTTAAAAACAGTTCTAAACTCTACTTTTGTGATTTTTGGACCTGTAATATTTCATTAGTTTCAGCAGATGTTGAAAGAGTGTACTTTTGATGATAAAAATAAAAAGTAAAAAGCGTAGAAATTGACCATTTAATTTTTCTGAGAAAGGCTTTGAGAGTGCGCTCCGTGATGTTTCTAGGTAAAGGTTTTCTAGGTAAAAGCAACAAAAGAGTTTTATTTATTTTTTTGTTTATTAATTTTTTTACGAGCATACACGAAAGTGTTCTTTCTCGAGTGTTACCTGTAGAAAAGCAGCGGGTTATGTGTACCATGTGATTTATAGTCCACGTATAACTCGAGTGAGGTCATGAAAGTCGCTGCTTATCGAACCTTTAACTTGTACACTCCTGCTCGGGTAACCAGTTATGATAAAGCAGCGCGTTCTGAGTCTTTCCAGTCTCTTTTAAAGCCGTCTTTTATGCAAGTAGAGCTTGCAAGGTCTCTGTGTGAGTCTCTGAGTGTGAGTGGGAGCTGCAGAGATACTGTTGATGTCTGAAAGCGGTAGGCTATGGCTGAACTAATAAACTCGCTGAACTCTGACTCATGTTTTATGAGAGTGAGGAGAAGAGGAGAAAAAAAAAAGAGGGAAAAATACAAGCAAAAAAAAAAAAAAGGCAAAGCGAGAAAAAGAAAGAACTGCCAGGTAGCAGCAGCTCGAAGGATCCTCTCAAGACTGAACCTGTTTTTCTGTGAAGCTGACCTTCTTCCAAACACGTCCAAATTACAACAGCTTAGGTTCTCACTTCACTCTGACTTTAATGATCCTGTGTTTTTACCTGGAAAGCCAAACTCTCCCGCTAACATCCATCAGTTACGGATTATAAGATGTTGTCAGGCATCACAGCTTAAGAAGGAGAAGGTGGGGTTCGGTCCGGGGGGGGGGGGGCGGGAGGGACGGAATATGGGGGTGGGGGGTGATTGAGGAATATCAAGACTTTCATGCTGAGACAAATGACTAGGATCAAATTCACACAAGAAACAGCAGGCCTATAAACGGCAGCTTTATTCTAAAGGGGAGCCTGCTGTGACATTACAGGTTCCTGATGGATGTTATAATGTGAACACACACTCATATACACACACACACACTTCTACCCCCCAAAAAAGTAAAGTTGTCCTTCAGTGATTCTGTACAAGTCACAACAAATGGGTCTTTTATGGAAATAAAAAAGTGAGACCTAAAGGATTCATTATAAGCAGAATAAGTTTTTGTTGTTGTTGTTGTTGTTGTTGTTGCTCATCAGGTTCATTTTTGGCGATGAGGAAAGATTCTGAATCAACAGAATTATAGGTGTCAACAAAGGGGCGGGAGAGAGGCTTAGTGGTTAGCACTGTCAGTTCTCACGTACAGGGTCGAGGGTTTGAATTTCTCCTCCAGACTGTGTGAGTGAGCATGTTCTCCTCCTCCTGCGTTTAATGGGTTTCCTCTGGGTATTCCAGTGTCTAAAGACACGTCCATCTATCCATCCACCTAGGAACCTTTGTAGTCCAACTAGGAACCATGGAGGCCAATGGTGATCACCATTTTTACAACCGTGGTAAGATATCCGCTCAACATTCACACACACATTCACACACTACGGGCAATTTGGAAACACCAATTAACCTAATCTGCATGTCTTTGGAGTACTGGGAGAACAAAAGGGCAAGTAGTGTAGGGTCATTTCCTTTGGATTTGGAGTGTGTTTGTGCCGTGCTGTTGGTTGGCACCCCATCCCCATGTTGGAACATGATGGTGCCTCCCAGCTCGTGTGAACCATACACAGGATAAGCTGTAGATGATGGATAGATGGAATAAGGATAGATCCGATGTGCAAGATTTCTATGCAAAATATTTCACTGATCCTGTTTTTATTGTAATATTTTCACAGGTATTTCCCCAAAGAGGGAACCTCCGATTCTGGGTACCAAAAAGTGGCTCAGGAAGCGAGTCAATCCACAGAGGACCTCCAATCGTTGTAGTTTAACTTACCGCAAGAAATGTAGGAGTTCCTACGGGATGATTCAACTTTGATGAGTATTCGCATACGAATTAATGTTAGCCTATAAATTAAACGTTATACTTTAAAACCTATATGTAAAACGTTTTGATATAAATTAACGTTTAAAGGCTGAAGCTTAGCTAGCTAGATGGTGGTAACTGGGGTAAGTAGTCATGTTCCAACCAACATCCAGGTTCTGTCTGCCCATTTTATGGATAAACCAGGATTTAGGCGGAGTCAGTTCCTGTCAAAATGGCGGCAACCAGAGCTCCTACAGTTGAGCTTCAAAACAGCTCTTCAGAAAACCTCTGGGTGACGTCATGGAGGGTCCCACCCACCCACAATCCACCCACCCACAATCCACCCAATCATGGAATGATAAAAGTCGATATAGCATTTGCTACACCTTGTCACTGTAACATAACTTCCCATCTCTGCGGCACGATGGCTTAGTGGTTAGCACCTCCAGGTTCCAGGTTTGATTCCTGCCCTTGGTCTGTGTGCATGGAGTTTGCATGTTCTCCCTCCGTTCTTGGTGGGTTCTCTCCAGGTTCTCCGGTTTCCTCCCACAGTCCAAAGACATGCAGATGATGCTAATTGGTGTTCTCAATTTTCCTGTAGCGTGTGAGTGTGTGTGTACCCTGCAATAGTTTTTCACCCTGTCCATGGTGTATCCCACCTCGTGCTCTAAGTTTCCTGGAAACGGCTCCAGGCCTCCTGTACACAGATGAAGCGGTATAGACGACGAGTGAGTTAGTGAGTGACTTCTCATCTCAGCAATTTCGACATGAAGGGTGTTAAAAAAAAAAAACATGGAACACCTTGAGAAGATCATGCCGGGTTTTTGCACATAAAGCTCATAGAAAAGCTATTTTAAACACACTCGAACAGCTCCAGCCCTGAATAACACCTCAGTATCAATCAGAGACACCAGCACCAAAGTGTCTTGATATGTCTTGCGCAAACCGTATTGTCACTCTGTCGTGACTTCTCTGCTTAACCGAGCCTGATGACGTCAATCCACTTTCACAGCGCTTTCACACACACACACACACTGTGATGAGGGAAATTTCACTGGTGCGGGTATTACTTTAAACCCATTTCTGAAGATCGCTATGCTACGTTGCTACCGAGGAGCGTTTCTCAACCAGGTGGGAAGTTCATCAAGCTCAGCCACCCAATCAGGCTCAGTGCTGCTTTATCCTTGCTTGAACTCGAGACTGCAGAGACACTAGATCTTTCCTGCTGAAATCGAGCCCTTCCTCAGTATTTCACACGGCCGGCTGTATACACATACCACACACACACACACACACACACACACACACATAGCACTTAACACACAGAGTTTAAAACGCATCAATCGCCCTGTGGATGAAGAAAGCACGTTCTGTAGATTCTCATTTCATTTATATTTAACATCTAAAAATGCCTTTACTTACAGATCATAAAGAAATGAGAATGTGTGTGTGTGTGTGTGTGTGTGTGTGTGTGTGTGAGAGAGAGTTAAACGTGTCACTGTATCATTGTGAAGCACCATGTGGCCTTTATTAGGTTACTGTAACCTTTAATGCAGAAAAAACTAGTGTGTAAGAATATGATACATGAGGCGCGTGTGTGTGTGTGTGTGTGATATTTGATTAGGCGTGTACATGTAGAAGCACCTGAGCTCAGTGATGGATGATGCAATGTGAACAGGAACAGGGAAATTTGGCGCAGGGCCACTGAGCGTGCTCGGATACGCTCTTTGTAGTCCAGACACGTTTCTGCAGTCCATCAGCGAGAGTGGAATAAAATGTTCATGTTGTGCGGAAAGTTCATTCTGTACTTGAGACATTCATTAAGACGCAACCAATCCAGCGTACCTCAGCATGGACACGAGCTCTTTTAGTTCTCCGAAGGTCCGAAGGGGTGGATGAGGACATTTTAACGAGCGCGAGTGTCCGAGACGATGGAAAAATGATTCCTTAAAGCGAGAGAACGTAGCATTAAGGAACGGACAAATCAGCATCAGTATGGGCGTCTTCTGTTCCGGTTCTTGAGGGTAGTGTTCTAAAGGTAGTGTTTTAGTCTCATCACTGGGTTCTGGTATTCTGCACAATCGAAAGTCCTGGTTTGACTTGAACACATCAAACAACAATAAAGTCCGACATTATACATCCGACATTAATGTTGTCGCTAACATTAGCCAGTTAGCTTGTCTGCTGCAATTTTAAGCCAGGAAAATTTGGCATCCACTATAGTAAAGTCGAGAACTACTCGAGGCTGTAACTGTAAAAATGCAATTAAATAATCTTTTTTAATTAAGTTTTTGATGTTCTGACACTTTTGTACGGGATTCTTTCCCCCACTATCACACATGCCAAGGTGGGTCTAAGGTGAAGTGTAAACCTTAGAGGCACAAACAGTAGGACACCAAGTTCGGACTTTAAACCTTAGAAACATAATTTAGTTTGATTTTTTGAAAACTTAGATTTTTTTGAAGCACAGGCTTAACTTTAAGCTTGAACTTTAAACCTTTAAGTGCAGGCTAGAATGAATCCAGGATTTTCACAAGCACAGGCTACAATTAGAAATACAGGCTAAGCTGAACTTTAAAACAAAGGCTACTGTAGGTCTGAACTTTGCACTTTAGAAACGTAAGCCTTAGACTTTATTCTAAGTCTAAAATTGTCCACATCTTAAAAACTAATTTTAAATTTAATACAATTAAATTAAATTTACAGGCTACATCTCAACCTCAAACATTTTAAAACAGGTGTTAATTTCCCAATTTCGGATCACAGTCTGAGATTCTAAAATCTTTGGAACATAGGTTAAGTATTACTCACTCACTCATCATCTATACCGCTTAAGCCAGTATTCAGGGTCATGGGTCATCTCAGGAGACATAGGGCACTGGACTGGACAATTTGGGAACACCAGTTAACCTAACCTACATGTCTTTGTGGGAGGAAACCGGAGCACCCGGAGGAGCAAACTCTATGCACACAAAGACGGGAATCGAACCTGCCCGGGAATCGAACCCGGACCCTGGAGGTGCAAGGCGACAGTGCTAACTACTACACCACCATGCCACCTGGTTAAGTATTAAACCGTGCAAATTTTTAAAGTCATGCTAAAGTTGAACTTTATAGCTAAGAAGCTCAAGCTACTGTATGTTTGAATTTAAACCCCAGAATGAACTTAAACCCCAAGTTTGAACTTGAACTTTAAACCCTAGAAGCAGAATCTAAGATGGACTAAATTTAACTTTAAAACACAGCATGCTACATCCTCAAAATTGCTACATACAACTTTAGAAGTTGAACCTTAGAAGCACTTGGTAAAGTTGAACTTTAAACCTTACACAAAGCCGACATTTGAACTTTTTCGATGAGGAACATTGAAGAAACACTTGCCTGAAATTTACAACTTAGTATCATGGTTTTAGCACTGAACCTCAGAAGTACTTGATTTTCAGCACAGGCAAAGTTTGGACTTTATACCTCAGGAGCACATGCTAAAATTGAATGTTATAGCTTAGAAGCTCATTTTCAGTTTAAACTTTAAAACTTAAATACATCGAATACATTTGAACTTTAAATCTTAACTTAAACTCTAAATTTCATTTGAACCCAGGCTATGCTTTAACTTTAAACCTTACAAACACAGTCTAATATCAAACTTAGATCAAAATCTTAGAAGCAGAGGAGCACATGGTAAAGTTGAACGTAATAGCTTAGAAGCTCATGCTACGTCCGAACTTTAAAGCTTAAAAACATCAACTACATTTGAACTTTAACCCGTTAGAAATATAGACTGAATTTGAACTTTAAATCCTAGAAATACCGTCTAAAATTAAATTTTAAACCTTAGAATAATAAATTATGCATTAAACCTCAGAAGCACAAGTTGAAATTTATAAGTTAGAAGCTCATGCTACGTTTGAACATTAAAGCTTAAAAACAGACTACATTTGAACTTCACACCTTAGAAACATAAGCTAAATTTGAACTTTAAAACATAGAAACACAGGTTATGTTTGAACTTTAAACCTTAAAAACACAGTCTCAGGTCAAAGTTTAATCCGTTGAAGCGTAGGTTAAGTATCAAACCTCAGAAAAAAACGTGCTAAGATTCAAATATAGAGCTTAGAAGCACTGGCTAAGCTTGAACTTTAAACCTTAAAATTGAACTTTAATAGCTTAGAAGCCCAGCCTGTGGTTAAAGGTCAGACTTTGGGATCTTTTGCTTTATTAATGCAGGCCGAATTATGTTAGCGTCATGCTTTAGTGATTTTTTTTTTATGTTACATATTGTATTATGTTTATTTCCACGCTTCCTGACACTCCAGACAGGGGAAAAGAAAGCTGGAAGCGAGACAGACAGACAGAAACCGAGACGGTCACCGGGTTCTGTAGCATCATGTATTAGGTATTTTCTCGCCTGTCCTGTTGCAGGGTCTGAGTGACCTCCCGCTGCGGGTTCAAACTTTGATAAACACCGGGGTATTTATGAGCCGTTACAGTAGGGCCTCATATTTAGGAAGCAGCGGGTGAATCATGGTGTCAGCACCCTTTAAATAACACCGACGCTTCTGATGCATGGTAATGTATGAACCTCGGCACGGGGTCACAAGTTTACAGAAGCGCCACGTGGATAGGTGCGCTCGACAGATCCCCTGGCTTATTTTGGAGGGTTGCGCTGAAATGCTTTGTCCGTGTTGTCATAGATGGGACGGATAGAAAAACAAGACGAAGCCAAATACGTCTGGTCTTAAGTGCCTTGAAATGCAACCAGCTTGGACAGCATGCTTATCCCGAAACACATGCAAGCTTACACAAACAACGCTTGGGAAGTGGTGTTTATATCTGCACTGGCGTTGAAAACAGTGCCTTGCATAAGTATTCACCCCCCCCACCCCCCAACACACACATACACTTTGTACTGGAACTAACACACAATTCACTTTGGTTTAAGTAAAGTTACCGGATATCCAAAGGGACAACACCAAAGGTCAAAAAGGAGGACAAAGCCATACAAAGGAGGACAAAGAAATACAGTGTGTCAGATGATGGTGTGCAATTGCAGTTAACAAGTCCAAGCCAGTAACCAACGTCTGGTTACCCTATAGGACATGAATACACATGAGTGTAGGAATCTGAGCACAGAAATCATGGGAAATGATTGAAGTATTCACCATCTCTCCTGTGAATAAAACCCCGAAATCATTTTTTACAAGCTGAACAGAGTTCACCCGAGCGCAGTTGTTATAGTGTCATGTGATCTCAGCATAAATATACCTGTTCCTGGAAGGTTCCATTGTTCGTTAGTGAACGTACAACAAACACCGTCAAGAGCAAGAGTCAAGGGAGGCCAAGAGTAACTCTCAGCATGATCGCAGCACCACCACCACCACCACCACCACCACCACCTTGCAGCACTGCAGGGAAAGGGGAAAGGGTTCAATACTGCGGTGCACTGTATCACTGGAGTCCATGGGTGGTCTTCTATTTAGCGAATGACTCCAAGTGTCAAAGGCAAAAGTGCAAGCGGCAAACCGAACCTCGTTTTTTTTTTCTTTTTTTTCGGTGAGCCACAGATGAAATCGTAAACCCCGTTTCTGAGAAAAGAAAATTGGTCAAGGCGTCCAGATTCTTATCTATTGAAAGAGATAGAATCAGAAAAGCCTCGGTGCTGGGAAGGAGTGGGTTGTGTACAGTGCACTAATTGTCGCTTTGAATAATGAGAACGTGTGTTTATCTCGGAGGCGATCTTAACTCGGCACATTCTTTAAGAGTTCTCTCTCTCGCCCACAAACACTTCAAAGGACGACCTTTGACCTAGCCTGATTTCCATGCACTTTGCATTAATACTCCATCGCTATCGCGTATGCAAAACGCACACGCACACACACACACACACACACACACTGCTCTTGTTTCAGGCCTGGTTTGGAGCTGTGATTGAATGTGTGGGTGTGTTCCCTGAGTCGGCTGCAGGAAGCTCCTGGCCAGTTTGAGATTCAGGCTTGATAAGTGGCGCCAGCAGTGATCTCACCATCTCTGGCTGTGGCCCATTTTTCTCTCTCTCTCTCTCTCTCTCTCTCTCACACACACACACACACACACACATACACACACTTAAACTCGCTCCACCTTCCCAGTCCCCATCAAGCTGGCCATGCTCCAAAAATGTCAAATATTTCCCTTAAACTGAACGAACCAGTAAACAGGCAGGCTGGGCGCCTACTGGAGCTCGAAACTCAAAGCTCGGCCTCGTTGTCCAGAGGCCCGGGGGGGGGGGGAGGTTGCGCAAACACACACTGGTTATAAGGGTGTAACTTAAATTTATGACTAATTGGAAAACATAAGTCTATTATAGCTGTTACTCAGCAACTTATTCTTGGATTCTTAAATCTTATGGGTCTGTCTGCTGCAAGACATCTTGATTTAAGGTTCTTGTTTGTGACATGTACCCCACCGCAGAGTGACCCACAGGAAGCTGGGGTCAGGACACAGGGTCAGACAGGACACAGCGCCCCTGGACCAGACAGGATTAAGGGCCTCGCTCAAGGGATCAACAGCGGCAGTTCGGCGGTGCTGGGGCTCAAACCCTCCCCCCTTCTGTTCACTAACCCAGAGCACCAAATATATATATATATATATATATACATATATATATATATATATATATATATATATATATATATATATATATATATATATATATTTCAGTTTCAGTAACAATTCACTCATAAGGAGGATTAAATAAGATTAACATTAGAAAAAACACTGATCCAGTGAAAGCTTCTATCATTTATTAATCATTCTATCATTTATTTATATAAGGCATCATTTATTCAAGATTTATAAAAGACAACTATCATGGTTTCTTTAAAATCTTCTGCCGCAGGGAAATACATCGAAATTGCACTTTTGCGGTTTTTCAGTTACATGAGAAGTTGAATTTATTAGCTACGAGAGAGAGAGAGAGAGAGAGAGAGAGAGAGAAATGAGGAAAGCTGTTGTTAAAACTGCTTTAACAAAAGTGCAAAGGGCGTTCAAGTCAAACCGGGACTTTTGATTGCACTGAAAAACTTTATAACTTTATTTCTCTATATAATCCCCTGCTACACTAATGCACTTATCCCAGTGTTTCACTAGCGCTTGGGTACCATCAAGGTACAGTAGAAAGTTTTCTCAGTACACCATGATCAGAGCCATGATCATGTGTGAAACCCTGGCCCCCCAGGAACTCCTCTAGTGGCCCAAACGTGTTGAAATGGCTTGGTGCGAGGTCAGGACTGTACGGTGGGTGTGGCAGTAACTCCCAGTCAAGTTCCTGTAATATGCAAGTGGTGTTAGTGAATGATTGCGTGTAGCAAGTTCAGCAAGTTGGCGACAAGTTATTCGTCAATTTTCAAGGGTCAGCCGTTCCACAGTGGGCTCCGCCTCAGCCGGGATCGTCATTCACAGACGTACGGCCTTTTTTAAAACGTTTGCACCGTTCAAATGTTTTACTGCAGCTAAGCGTCTCATCACTGTACTATTCTTGATATCAACGCCTTTATTCGCTAGAAATTCCTGGTTGGATCTGAGCGCCACCTGTGTATAAATTATTGATCATTAAGGATGGTGCTTTCTTCCCTACATGAATATTAAACGTAAGATGTTGAATGTAAAACCAATCTTTTTCTCCACTGGGATAAGTTTGCTCACTACTAGCTACGATCTGTTTTAAAGTTCAGATCCTGGCGTCGATGCAGCCGCTCCCTGAGGTCCAGACCCGTCTACGGCAGGCGCTGAGAGAGAATTTATTCCATTTCATGTCTCGTACCTGGAGCTGAGGTTTACAGGGAGCAGGGTGGCCAGACTTTTCAGTCCGCTCACACAGTCTGAAAGACCTCTTCTTCATGCCATCTCTCTTATGCATCTCTCTCTCTCTCTCTCTGTGGAATCTTAATCAGACATGTAGTTCACTACTAATGTCATCTGCAACTGAAGAAAACGTGGATCAGCAAACACATCGAGTCTGACTCGCGCTGTCATCTGCTGCACGGCACATGGTTTAAAAAAAATAAAATAAAATCATCGTTTTTTTTTTTTTTAATTTAGAATCACGTCACACTTTTACATTTACAAGGGTGAGTCAAAAATTATCCGCACTCCGCTTATATTAACGGTTCCGCTGTCCGGACGCCTGTCTACGTCCACGGCTGGTGACGAACGTCCACACGCTCCTGATCACACTGTTGACATGTCATTAAAGTCTCCTTTATAGAGAGTAATAGATCTTACTCAAACAGACTTTCACATGTAAGGAAGTAGGCCTACGAGAATGAAGACTCACTTCTGATGAAGAAGTGAAGACAGCGGCGCATTCATGGCTCGCAGCTCAGCCTAAAACATTTTTAACAATGAAATGTGAAAGTTTGTTGACAGATGGACAAAATGTGTTGACAAACAAGGTGATCATGTCGAAAAATGATGTATTTGTCTTTTCAAAATGAATTCTAGGTTCATTTTTGACTCTTCCTTGTATTTAGGTCAACTTGAAAATTGAAATTCGACTTAAACGTGAAGTTTTAAAAAAAATATATTTTTAGGAAATACAAACCACACGCATTTTACCCAAAATATTCTCGTTTTGCAGAAGTCTTGTTACTTCTTCTTTTTAAATTTATGGCCGGTTAGCGCAATACTGCCACCTACTGTGCTGGAGTGTGGAGTACACAATTGGGAGTAAAAAAATTTTTTTTTATTATAATGAATTATAATTGTATGTATAATTGTTATTTTTATTATATTTATTAATTAGTTTATACATATAAATTGCTTTGTATAAGACATGACATTTAAACAATAAACTGCATAAGTTACATAATGTTTAAAGCTCACTGGTACTATTGGTTATTTTTAAGTATTGCTCTCATTTCATAAAATTTTTTATTGATTTCATCATAGTCATAGATTAATCACGATTAATCACAATTCATTTTAAAATACTCAGATTTACTTGTGTTATAAATGCGCAGTGTTGGAATAAAGATATGCATGACAAACTGGTTAGAGGAAACAGATTATACAGATTTATAATAACTATTAAACTAAAGATCTTTCGATCGGGGCTGCACGCAGTGTCTGGGTGGTATGGGGTGTGGCAACCAACCTACAGCGGGGCTCGAACCTGGATCCTCAGAGGCGAAAACAAACTTAGAGCCCTACCCACCTGAGCCACCACTCACGCATCATACAGTTTATATATTCCTGTAAAAACTGTTCCCCTTGGAGGTAGCTTGAGCACACAGTTTTGGTTTTATCCAAACTTCCATCTAGAAGCTTTTTATAATGAACCTAGAAAGCACTGAGCGTTCCTCAGCCTCAGCTACATCGCTCGAGTTTTATATTGGTCTTAACCAAAGACATGTGCACATTCGTGTCAATAAGTGCAGTCTTTGTATCTGTATCTAACTTCCTGCTCGTAAAATTTCCTTGTTCTTGTCCCACAGGAGCCGAGTCCAGACGTACTCCAGTCACATCTAATCTCACCCAGATGCCCCGTGAACCTTAATGGCAAGCTTTCTTTTTGTCTTTGTAAGCATATCCATTAAAAACACATTATCTGTGCGTTATAAATAATGTATTTGTATTCAGGTACATCCTTAGTATGTTCAAATTGAACAGCTACAACAACTACAAGGTGCAACTTGTGATAATGTTTAGGATGAATATAAAACTCATATGTTTAAAACACTGTTTTGTTTCTTTGTCATTACTTAAACAATACATATACAGTATAACTCATTGAGTTAAAAGTAGTCACAAAAAAAACTGAAATTGGCCTGTGAAAGTTTTATATTTTCAGACTTTTTGTATATAGTCGTGTGTAGGACAATGAAAATTTGTTTCTGCAACTTTTTTTTTATTTTTATTTTTCTTATTTTATAATTTCTCGGAAAATGTCCTAAAACTGTTATCGATGACTCGTTCTGCACTCAGGGGGTATTTACAAAAGTTCTGTCCAATAAAATGCTTCCCATAATGTATAAGTCCCTCCTACTTGACAGTTTTTAACCAATTTGGCAAGGATGTGCCTTATCAGAAAAACCTACTGGCTGTAAGTCAAGCTCCCAGACACGTCCCACCCAGACTTCCTGTTTCGAAGAATAACATCATGAAGTCAGCTTATAGGCATCTTAACTCATGTTCACTCAAATAATGCAGCCTGGAACTCAGAACAATATATGAATAGACTTTAGTTTTGTAGTCATGATTGATTGGCCACAATTACAGATTCTGTAATTACAGTGTCTGTGTGTGAGAGACAGAGAGAGAGAGAGAGAGAGAGAGAGAGAGTGAGAGAGAGTGAGTGAGAGAGAGAGACAGAGAGAGAGAGAGACAGACAGAAAGAGAGACAGACAGAGAGAGAGAGAGAGTGAGAGAGGCAGACAGAGAGAGAGAGAGTGAGAGACAGAAACAGAGAGAGAGAGAGAGAGAGAGAGAGAGTGAGAGACAAAAAGAGAAAGAGACAGACAGAGAGAGAGAGGGAGTGAGAGAGGCAGACAGAGAGAGAGAGAGTGAGAGACAGAAAGAGAGAGAGAGAAAGACAGAGAGAGTGAGTGAGAGAGACAGAGAGAGAGAGAGACAGAGAGCGAAAGAGAGACAGAGAGAGAGACAGAGAGAGAGAGTGAGAGACAGAAAGAGAGAGAGACAGACAGAGAGAGAGAGAGTGAGAGACAGAAAGAGAGACAGAGAGAGAGAGAGAGACAGAGAGAGAGAGACAGAGAGAGAGAGAGACAGAGAGAGACAGAGTGAGAGAGACAGAGAGAGAGAGAGACAGAGAAAGACAGAGTGAGAGAGACAGAGAGAGAGAGAGAGTGAGTGAGAGAGAGAACTGGGAAAAAATGGACCATCCAGCTTGGACACTTTGCTGCTACGTCGTCATTCAGTCTCGCCACGCTAGTGTTAATGGTGTAAGTGTGATGGAAGAGTAACTGGTGCTAACTGGCTCGGTTTGTCTCATATCCTCACACCGGGTGATTCACCGGATTCAACTCATGTGCCCTTTTCATCTGTGATTTACCCTTTTCACTTTTCGCATGTGTCCACTCTGTATAGAAATATATAAAAGGAATAAAAAGCAACAGGATGTGCTGTTACAGGAAAAGAGATTACACTTCTATATCGAAGCAGTTTGACAAAAGTTGCAATTTAAAAATTGCATTTTTTTGTTCACATACAGTTACATTTAAAATGGAATCTGTTTGCTCTTGTTATTATATACGGCTAATATTTAAAGCACATAAGACTCTCCCACATTGGGTCCAGCTTTACCAAGTTCTGTAACTGGAGACTCCTTCCAAAAATTTGTTAGAGGAGGTGGAGGTGGTGGACAGTCCTGTAAATCTCCTGTCTTTCTCTTTTTGTCCAACCACGTGTCATCTGCCACATCGGGCGATGGATGGGGATATATCCATTGTTTCTTTTGACAGTTCTGTGACAAGCAATTTCCCTTTGGGATTAATAAAGTTCTTTGAATCTTGAATCTTGAATCTTCTTGCGGGGTCGGGTTGCCCGATTGTCATTCATACACTACGGGCAATTTCGAACGCCAATTAGCCTTACTTACTGTACATGTCTTTGGATTGTGAAAGGAAAAAGGAAAACTGAGTATGTGGAGGAAACCAACCATGGGCATATCATTGCATACTCATACAGACCCGATGCGGGGAATTGAATCCCGAACCTGGAGGTGCAAGACCCAAGACGGGAATTGAATCCCAACCGTGGAGGTGCAAGACTCGAGTCTGTAATCAAACCCCGACCCTGAAGGTGCAAGACCCAAGACGGGAATTGAATCCCAACACTGGAGGTCCAAGACTCGAGTCGGTAATCAAACCCCGACCCTGAAGGTGCAAGACCCAAGACGGGAATTGAATCCCAACCCTGGAGGTGCAAGACTCGAGTCGGTAATCAAACCCCGACCTTGAAAGTGCAAGACCCAAGACGGGAATTGAATCCCAACACTGGAGGTCCAAGACTCGAGTCGGTAATCAAACCCCGACCTTGAAAGTGCAAGACCCAAGACGGGAATTGAATCCCAACCCTGGAGGTCCAAGACTCGAGTCGGTAATCAAACCCCGACCCTGAAGGTGCAAGACCCAAAGCGGGAATTGAATCCCAACCATGGAGGTGCGAGACCTTAACCGAACCCCGACCGCGCAGGTGCAAGACCCGAGACGGGAATCAAACCCCGGCCCTGGAAGCGCAATACCCGAGGTGGGAATTTAACCACGAGAATTGAATCCCAACCCAGGTGGTGTAAGACCCAAGGTGGGACTCGAACCCTGACTCTGACCAAGCAGTGTAAAATGGAAAACTAGTGCCATATCCAGAGTTTAAGGTAGAATCCCATGTACCACACACCAAGTCGTGTCTTGAACAGGGGTTAGAGAGGGATTTGGGTTTTAGCCTTTTGTGTTTGACGCTAGTTAGCTTTGTAGATTGCATTAGCCGTGAACAAAGCATGAGTCATGAACCTGTCCGGGCATTGGTGGAAGCTCAAATTCACGTTAACTAGCAATTATTAAAAGTTGAAACACAACACATACTGTACGGTTCAGAGCGAATTCAGAACAACTTCAGAATAAAAACAAAAAATCTTTTGGCAGGCAGTTGCTCTCATCACGATTGACTCTTTGAATCATACACAGTACCGGACCAGACTAGCCTACTTTCATCTATGGTTGTTACTATAGAAAGGATAACAAATTAAAATGAGTACATTACTATATTCTACACCTGCGAATTCTTGATCTAATTTTAGAGTTCAAATGGTAATGTTCGTCTCGCGCACTACAACCTCTGCCCCAGTCAATACCGTGTGGCTCCATACACACGCACCCCCACCGCTCAGGCCCTGGCACACTGATCTGCCGACCTGTTGCAGTGTAGAAAAAAAAACATGGATGTACAAGCAAGAAGAAGGTCACGTTGGCCTTTTGACAGCTTTGTGTCTCCGAAGGTTTCGAGCTCTGCATGAGGAGGTGTGTCTATGTGTAACATTAGAGTTTTCCCTCTTTTCAGAGTGGCCATTCTATCCTTCTGGTCAATACTGTCTTTCACTAGTGGATGGGGACCGCAGAAGAAGAGGCAGCGACGAGCAAAGTGCGTTCTCCACCATTCCAAACAGGTCCAACCAAAATACGCCAATGTAGTTTGGAACGTTGTAGTACAAATACTACAAATATTCCATATTGGGTTTTTATTCTAGTAATCATATACAGAAGAGACAAATACATGAGGGATTAGTGGGAAAGAGTCTAGTAGAGTCTAGGGGGGGGGTCTAGTAGGGGGTAATGTAAGGATGAGACTGAAAATCTGAAAATTTGCTCAAAAACATTTGCATTTACATAAACATCATTGCACTGTACATGTATCCATCCATCCATCCATCCATCCATCTAGGAACCTCTGTAGACCAACTGGGGATCGTGGCAGCCAATGGTGAACATTATATCTACTTCCATTTGAGTGTATATGTATAGCATAGTAGTAAATATCATACTTCAAGAAGGATGTTCACCCATGAGTAATTTTACTACGGTATGTACCATAGTTTACTATATGGTATGTAATATACAGTACTATAGTATTACTGTAGTAGCTCAGACATTACCCTAGAGCCACTATAGACCTTATAGAGTATGAGGGTACTGTAGGTACTGTAGCAGGTACTTCTGCAGATGCCACAGTAGTACTATGGTGTGTACCACCATACTTTGGTGAACATCGTGGAAGGTACTATGGCACTTCAATGGGTACTGTAGTAGTACTATAGTACTGTATGTACCACTGTACTTTGGTGAACACCAGGGTAGGCACTGTGGTACTTCAGTTGGCACTGTGTTAGTACTATGGTGTGTATCACAATACTTTAGTGAATACTGTGGAAGGTACTATGTCACGTCAGTTGTAGTACTATGGTATGTACCACCATACTTTGGTGAATATGTACTATGTCACAACAGTGGGCACTGTATTAATACTATGATGTGTACCATGGTGGTATTATGGCATGTACCCTAAGGTACTATGGCACTTCACTGGGTACTGTAGATAATAGTACTATGGTATGTACCACAATACCCTGGCGAATACATAGGGCAGGTACTATGGCACTTATTTGGGAACTGTGGTAGTACTATGGTGTATACCACAATAACTTGCTACTTATTGGGTACCACAGTGGCCACCAAAGGTCAACAGGTATACAGTACAGTATAATATGATTTGATTGTAGTTAGTACATAGTACTGATATGTTATAGTACCATAAAATATATATTTTCAAAAGTATCTTCGGACATATTTCATAGTACCAGCCTATGGTACATTGTAGAATAAGATATCATAGTACGTATGATAGTATGTACCATCGTGTGGCACATGTACTATAGCAGCAAATTCTCTAATACATAGCATGCTAACATTTCCAATGGGGCACTGTAAAGCGCAAAACTCCTGTCTTTATACCTGACTAAGGGGGACCTACATAACATTACACAGGCTTCACATAGTCAAGTGATTTACTATGGAGGGGAACTCGTCATGGATCCCTTCTCCTGCGGCGTTTAGATCAGGGTGTGAAAAATCCATTTTCTGTATCATTACTCTTAGTCCATTGATAAGTGAGCTAAGCCAAAAAATATCACTCTTAGCAAGTGAAATATTCTTGAATATAGTCAAATTTATCTACATGTTCTTAAAATAAGAAACCAAATCCTGTACTATATCATATCAGTACTATGTACTAACTACAATCATATCATATTATACTGTATACCTGTTGAACCTCGGTGGCCACTGTGGTACCCAATAAGTAGCAAGCTATTCACCAAGTTATTGTGGTATACACCATAGTACTACCACAGTTCCCAAATATGTGCCATAGTGCGTACCCTATGTACGATGGTACATACCATAGTATTACTACTACAGTACCCAGTGAAGTGGCATAGTACCTTAGGGTACATACCACCATGGTACACTTCAGAGTATTAATACAGTGCCCACTGGTGTGCCATAGTACGTATTCACCAAAGTATGATGGTACATACCATACAGTACTACTACAGTACAGTCCCAACTGATCTGACATAGTACCTTCCACAGGATTCACAAAAGTACTGTGATACACACCGATGTGTCACTGAAACATCAGTACAGGCTTATTAAGCAGTCAAATGTTAATAAAATTGCATGTGAAAAATGTCTTGTTTACTTCTTACCAGAAGCAAAATGATAATACAGGAACATTTCCCTAGAATAATCTTATTTGCATTGTTGTAAACTAATTTTTAAGAAATTCTAAATAGGTTTGACTAGAAAATAATATTTCACTTGCTAAGACATTTTCTTCATGGTGGACCTGAGTTTCGTATTTCTTTCGTATTTCGTTTTGTTAGGATGCTTTCTAGTAGCGGCACAGTGGCTTAGTGGTTAGCACTGTGGCCTCGAGGGTCGAGGGTTCGATTCCTGCCTCAGATCTGTGAGCATGGAGTTTATATGATCTCCCTGTGCTTGGTGGATTTCCTCAGAGTATTCCGGTTTCCTCCCAAAGACAAGCAATCTTTTATTCTAATTGGCTTTCTGGTAGTTTAGATTCCTCGCAGTGTGTGAATGAACACGTGTGTGTAAACCACACACACCATCCTGTGATGGATTGGCACCCTGTCCGAGGTGTACCCCGTCTCGTGCCTTCTCGTCCCTCCACAGGATCAGTCGTATAGAAAACAAATGAATGCATGAATGTTTTCTGGAATGACGTCAACTTTTTAGCACTTTTTAAAAACATAGAAATCTTTTAAGTTATTTATGCTCTTTTGGTTTTGTCTTACCAGATCCATAGAGATGAGGAATTTCAAAAATCATAAAAATGAAAACTGATACGTTGCAAAGAATGAAAATCAAGGTCACGCAGGTAGAAAGATCGTGGTTTTACGTTGCAGATGTAAAAATGAGCCGCGCAGCCATTCAAAGACAGCCGTAACAAAGACTGTGGTTTCCTTTGCATCCCGAGGAGATATAGAGTGAAATCTATATGCCTCTGACATCATTGTCCAGATGCCCGAAACTGTCTCGTCTTGCTCAGGAGAGGCATGAAAAATACATGCCTGGTGTACAGCTCCTTCCTTCTCTCTCTCTCTCTCTCTCTCTCTCTGTCTCTCTCTCTCTCTTTCTCTGTGGTATGATTGAATCAGTGCGACGGTACCCGTCTCAATGATGTATGATGCCTGCATGTAGACTCTGCCACGAGGACACTGTGACCTACTTACACCCTTGCGCACTCGGTGGACGGTCTGGTGGACGGCTCCATTCTAGTCCAAAGAAATGTGATTGCAGGACAAAAAACTATGTGCATATTCCTGTCATCCAGGACTATTTTCTATATCATCACTAATGTAGACATAAACATTCGATCGTATGGTTTTGTTATGACGTTTCCAAGCCGAGTATAAATATAGACCGTTCCATAAAGAGGACTGTGCACGACTTGAGCCTTAAAATAAATCATAAGGTTTTTTTTTTTTTTCTATAACAGACCTTCCTTGTTCATACACGGTTATTTTAAAGTTACATGAAGTCACGCGGTCTGGTATTCATCCCGTCCGGGAGATTTCAAGTTAAATGAAAGTGCTGTTAAGTAAACAGCTTGTCAGCTCGTCTCCATAAGGGAGAATATTCAATTAGAAATGATCAATGCGTATCCATGATGATTTGAAAGGACAGCAGTCACATTACATGCCAGAAACTTGTCTTCTAAAGGAAAAGGCCTTACACGTTTCGCATCTTACTGGTGTCTTACTGGTGTCCCTGCAGAGATCTACTGGATTCAGAGCCGTATTAGCGAGCAAAGCCTCTGACATTCTTGTATGCGCTTATTTGTTCCTGCGTGCCTCAATAAAGTGCCGAAGCTTACAGCTCTGAAGCTGGGGAAAAAAAAGAAATCGCAGAATCTCACAGGATGTGAGATGCAAAGTGTTTCTTCACACGGTAACAGCTGAAGGCGCTGAAGGCAGGCAACGTTGCACAATATCACAGCATTACACAACCCCCTTCCCATCATTTATGCAGAAGCGATAACAAATACGCACTCAAACACACATGAATATGTGTGCTATCACTGAGCGATATAGCTGGGTACCAAATAAGCAGGCTGTTAGGGGAGGAATTGCACGTTGCTTCAGAGAGGCCACAGACAGGAGGACATGACGGTGCTCTGTGGGTAACAATGAGACCTTAGTGGACGGCAGACAGAAGGAAAGAAAGAGCAAAAGGGACAGAGATTTAATTGTACAGGGAATAAGAGCTGTGAGATTGAGATCTCGCAGTGGAGCTCTGCACTCAATGGCCACTTTAATAGATACGCCTGGCCTTTCCTGGTCCTTTTATGAGATACACCTACAATATAACTACCATTTTACTGACTCTAGCTCGTCTTATCTACGCGTTAGTCCGCATCGCCTGGAAAGGGCCCACGACAGGATCACCAAAGCAGATAGCGTTTCGGACTGTCTGCGGCACGGCTGTGAAATAAGTCTGCGCTCACTGTACACTTTATTACACTTGTATGGGTAGGGCCTCCTTTGCTCTCAAAACAATTGAATTCATCAGTTCTCCATGACATGGATTCCATAAGCAAGAAAAAAAAAAGGCCTTTGAGTTTCTACCCCGTGTTGTCATGATTGCATCATGCAGCTCCTGCGGAATTTTCAGTCGCACTCTCATGCTCACGGTCTCCTGTTCTAACACATCCCAAAGGTGTGCTAATGGATTCTGATCTGACGAAGGGAAGGCCACTGAGGAACACTGCACTCATGTGTCATGTGTATGAAAAGAGTGTGAGATGGCATTTGCTTTGCGTTTTTTCACGCATTATCGTCCTGAAAGATGGGTAAGTTGTGGTCCTGAAGGGATGAGCATGGTCAGGAACAATACAGTACCTACTGTAAAACACAGTTGACTAATCAAATGCATGAAGGAGAATGTGTACATGTGTTCCTCATACAGTGTTTAACGAGAATACTATGCAAAAAAAACAAAAAATACCATACTACATCCTATTATAAAGTACCATGCTAACTTAAACTGTAATTGTCATAATGCACTGCACTAGTATACTCTACTACAATTTACTGTACTAAACTATATTTTACTAACACAGATGAAAACGTAAAGTTTTAATATATCATTGCTCACCAGTTTTGTTTTGGCAAATCCTTTTTTCTACCTATTTCTATTTCAAACAATACTACACTACACTATTCTATACTACATATTGTAGTATACTAATTTACAATGCACTATTCCATACTACATAGTGCAGTAGTACAGTGTTCCGTACTGTACTGTACTATAGTATATGAACTTGGTGTTTATACTATACTTCACTACACTATTATAAAACATATAGTAGTATTCTATGCTGTACTGCAGTATTCTATGCTACATCACACAATATTATGCAATACTATAGTATTTTATTATATTCTATATTATACTGTACTTTTACTATTCTATACTACGTTGCATTGTACTACATTATACGATACTTCAAAGTTCTATCCTGTGTTTCACTATACTACACTATACTGCAATAAACAATAAAATACTAAACCCATCTGCTATACTTATACAATTATAATGTTATTACTATTCTATAATATTCTATTCTATCCTACACTGTACTATACTGTACTGAACTATTCAGTACAACATTGCATTGCACTGCACTGGACCATACCATACCATACCATACTAACTATACCTATATGGGTACTGTTTTGCACTATTCTATATCACATTTCACTATACTACTCTATGCTATTGTATCCCATAATATACTACACTATTCTATACTATACAACACCATACCATTCCACACAAATACCATGCTAATATTATATTATACTACATTACACTACTTTATACTACACTATACTATACTATACTATACTACTGTACATCGCACTATACTATACTGTACTGTACTATATACTAGAATAATCTTATACTATACTATAGTATAGTAAATAAATATTATAGTATAGCATAGCATAGTATAGTACAGTATATACTATGTTATGCTATACTATGCTATGCTATACTATACTGTATAGTAAATCAAAATGTAAATCAAAAAGTTCCAACTTACAAATAGCAGAGAAAATGGTCAAAAATTACAGAATAAAAGCGCTACTAATTACTATTCTATACTATTCTATTCTATCCTTCAGTGTACTATACTGTACTGAACTATTCAGTACAACATTGCATTGCACTGCACTGGACCATACCATACCACAACATACCACAACATACCATAACATACCATACAACTCTATTTGTACGCCATAGTATACTACACTATTCTATACTATACAACACCATACCATACCACACAAATGCCATGCTAATATTATATTATACTACATTACACTACTATACTATACTTTACTATTTTTCAAAAATCCTCTACTATTCTATCCTATACTACATCGCACTATACTATACTATATACTAGAATAATCTTATACTATAGTATAGTATAGTAAATAAATAATAGTATAGTATATACTATACTGTATAATAAATCAATATGTAAATCAAAAAGTTCCAATTTACAAATAGCAGAGAAAATGGTCAAATATTACAGAATAAAAACATGCAAAATAAAAACAATAACAACTGTGTGACACTCTTAACGATGCCATGCATGTTTGCAGTTTTTTTGTTTACGAATAACTTAGTGTTTATTGCTGAGGCCTGAGAAAAGACACAATCTGGGTATCATGCATGAAACCTTGAGCCCACATGTCTCCCTGTCCCCACTGTTACAGTTACATACATTCTGTTACACGATTGGACACATGTATAAGCTCGTGTGGTTTTTCCTTCCTGTCTATTGGTCGTTTTAGGTGTCAATCTAACCCCTTTAACATTCGCATTCCATGTGTAGGGGGCGGGGCTGACGTTTCGTTAGGGGAAAAAAAAGCTAACACAGACGCCATTTTGAATCCTGTATGCACGTAGACTTGTGTTGTTTTCGTTCTCCCACCCGTATTCCTCAGCATCCCTCCGCCTCCTGCTTTTGCAGTGGAAGGCTTGGACCAATCCGGAAGCGGGTCGGTGATTAGTCTTAGCCAATCACAGATCAGGAGGCGGGGTTTCTATAGAATACGGGTGCACGTATTCCCTGACTGTGGAGAGCGAAGATGGTTTAGTGGAGAGACTTTGATGCGGGAATTTTTGTTCTTTTTTGTGAAGCAAGTCGCGCTGAAAGTCATACCGAGGGACGTACGGGAAGACGCCTGAGGAGTTCTCTGAGGGGGTTTTGAGAGGAATTTGGTTGTTTTAGTGTGCGGGGTTTGTTTTTTTTGGGGGAAAATATTTGGACATGGCAGCTCGTGCTTTTGGTCGGGGCGCGAGACACTTTTATTGAGGGTTGTTAGCTAGCGAGCTAGCCGAGACTCGGGGTTTTTAACGTACACGCTGAAAAGTTGGATTTTACAGACTGGAAGAATCGTCAAAAATCAATTTTTCCGAAGGTTTGGTTCATCATCGACGACAAAACAGTTTTTGGATGTCTAAATGCGGTTTGGGAGATAAATCCTGTCTCCTCGCTGTGTCCCCCCCCACCTTTCCCTTCTCATGGACCGGGTTGCTATGGATGATTTACCCGAGTGGACACCTTCAGACTAAAAATATATATATATATTTTTTTCTATATAACCCGATATTATGGACTATACTAGTTTTTAGGATTAACTCTGAAACTGGATATCATCGCAAACATTTATTTATGAACTTGTAACTTGAGAGGAAAGACAGGCAGACAGAAAGAGGACAAAACTATCAGAAATAGATTTCAAACTATCATTCAAAAAGAAAAAAACTAATGAAATAGTTTTTGTGTTTTATTATGTTGTTAATAATGATCATAAGTACCATGAATTTAGTCAGGTGGAAACGTTTCTCTTTGAGAAATGGTTGGGACAGACTGATTCATGTCCCAGTCTAGTCACCACTTTTTAAACAAACATTTATTATCATTTTTTACATTACTTATAAAGTTAAGATAAAGTCTGAGATTGATCCTGAACTAAAAGGAAAAAAACCCCCAACCCAAATAAGGATGTTTTTTATTTGTTTTATGGACTGTATTATATCTCGCATTGGATCAGTGAAGCTGAAGATGCTTTCGTGAAGATCCTTGACATCACTGGTGCTTCATGAACATTTGGAAGAAAATACTCAAAACAGAGAAAGAGACAGGTCCATCTTCATCTCTACCATAAGCAGCAGCAGCATCCTCGGTGCATGGTTTGTTTCGGAATTAATCCCAAACTGAGGATTAAACCATCAGCCTGAAGATGGGATCTGCGACCAAACTTGCGTTTGCCGTTTTCCTCATCTCCTGCTCATCAGGTGGGTGTGTAAATCAATAACATGTAAATAAAAAGGATAGAATATATTTTCACGAATGAACATCTCATGGACTGCAGTGTGCACGCAACACGATCAGTCAAATTTTAAGCAGCATGTTTCACACTTCTTGAATCATACACTGCTAGAATATCTCAACCTTTATAATTAAAACAACGAGAGATTTCTTCTTGATGATGGATGCATTCGTTGGCATGAAACCAACCTTTTGTGTCTTAGGGTGGCATCGTTTTTGTACTGAACACCAGCTGCACAGTCACAGCATTAACATTGATCTGTAATGTGTGTGTGTGTATATATGTATGTGTGTATATATAAGGCAGTTTTGGGTCAGTTTTTGTGAAACTTAAGTCATGAGGGTTTGTATAACCTTCGTGGACCGCTTTGGACATAAGGAGAAGAAGAAAAGGGCTCCAACTTTACACCAGGTGCTTCGCCCCCTAATAAACCTGTGCATATCTTAGGGCTCAGCTAATCTTATTCACGTACCAGTATCTGATATCGCACCATATGTAAGCATGTTCGACTTTTCAGAAAAAACTAGATGCCTGTTGTCTGTCTGAAAAATCTTCACCTCTACTTGTACTCAGAATCAGTCATTTGATATTATTTTTATCCTTCAATTAAAGTAGAATTAAAGTAGTCTCTTAAATGTTCACCAAACACCTGCATTCCAATCCTACTTATTTTTGGTAATGTTTCGATGATTTCCCTGTTTTGCCGGTTTTGCACCCGCTTTCATTCGCCTAGAAACATACCAAGAGGCAAAGTTAAACAAAACAATGCACCTGTTTTAGATCGAAGTGCGATTAAGTATATTACTGACGCAGTGCACTACTAAGGGCGACTAATACAGGTCGAAAATACAATAATCACAATCCATTTCCGTCAATCACTGAGCGCCTTGCGTTTCATCGGAAAAGTGAACAGTTAGTGAATGTTGTTCTGTCTGATCAAAACTCAATGGTTTTCAAGATGTTATGCAGTATTTGCAAGAACACGTGTGGAAACATCCACATTAGTCATTTGGATAACAAAAAAACAAACAGTCAGACGTGGAATTTTTAATCAGACTTTTCTGGAAACTTTGATACCACACAAAACTGCGTCACACGTCGGAACTAATGATAATGTAAAAATATCACGTTATAAGAGGAATGAGTGTATCTTTATTTACTACACACGTAAGAAATGTACATCGTAAACATAAAACTCGACGTCATACACAAGAAAAATGTCAGGTTGCTCAGTTATGGCCAAGAAATGTGCTTTATGTACATATTTAAAGAAAATAAAACAACAACAAAAAATATTTCAGTTGAATTAATTTTTATTTGTATATAACTTTTAACAATAGCGATTGTCTCCAAGCAGCTTTACAGGATCAAAATTTTTGCACATAAATTCAAAAAATATGAGGAAATGTGTATAACTATATATATAATATGGCGCAAACACATTTTTGTCCCTGGGTGGATAACTGCTGCGGAAAGCTAACGCACTTTATTTACTTTAAAACCTAGCTAGTGGCGTTGCAAGTTTCACACCTGGTTTTCAACCCATAAGACAATCATTGACATTTAACAATCCATAATCAATTAGTAATTGTTAATCTTTAATAATTAACCAGCACATCGATTGTAAGCAGGTCGAGTGAAGTCGGTGTTTTTGGAAGAAATCGACGAGACCCGGCGTCATTGTTTGAAGAGAACGTCTGAGGAGTCTGGTTAATAAGGCTGGCTAAGCTAACACTCGATTACAGCTGGATTGTCGTTTTTACACCACAAATCTTATCAATGAATGCATTCTTTATCGCTTACATTCTTAAAGATAATTAACTTATTAAGGATCAACCGTTAATGTCTCTACTAGTTAGCATTAAAAACATCTTCGTGTGCAATTTCATGGCTGCTGTGTAGAACCTGATGCACGTAATCAAAGCTCAGTGTAATGGACCGTAAGTGATTAATAACTATTAAGGAGGTTCCTGATTTCAGTGTTTGATTGAGGTGAGAGAGTTAATGCGCTACTATGATGTGTATCGCTAACGATGCTGTAGTCATTGTACTTTATACATCTACTGCAATCACAGCCACATTTGCATTACAGCATTGGGCAGACATTATACATTTTTATATACATCTTGTTATACATTCAAGTGCCTTGGCTGGAGGGCCCAAAAGTGGCTGATTATAAGTGGCTCGTGCTGATTTCTGTTCATCTGCAATGTTGCACACACTCCTCTGTTATATTTGTTTGCGTCATGCCTCGCACCGAGCCAGGGATGTGTTGTAAGTCTGTGAGATCTGTAGTCTAGGGGTTTGTCTTGGCAGGGCTAGGGGTGTAAGACAAGTTTCCCCCACTTGCCTCCGTTGTATTCATTCAGCTGAGACATATTTGGCATCCAAATTTCCCTTCTTAACTTCTGCACTTGTCTTGTGTAATGATTCATCTCGATTAGATTTTTTTTGTATTTGCCTTTTAATAACAGTATCTCATACTGATTTGGGTTACCGTAAAGTTCGTGACTTGTGTGCACGCGAGTGTGTGTGAGGTCAAGATCTGGATCACTAGCATCCCTGGAAGCTGTGAATTCATTAACAGATCAGAAACATTTTTACCAGAGATACAGGAGTCTAGACTTTCAAGATCAAGCCGAATATGTAATGAGGAAGTAAGGAGATATCAGTCGACTCCTGATGCTTTTTTTTTTTTTTTTTTTTTTTTTTTTTTTATAAATGCTTATCGTGCTTTAAATTGCAAGCTTTTAACACCTGATTTTGAATAAGGTCTGCGTACGCCTTGTAACATCTGACGATAAGGAAACTCGTTTCTGGCGAGGGGTCAACAGGTCGATCTCAAACACGGCGTTGATAACGCTCATGTGCGTTTTTTGCTCTCAGGGTGTGCAGCGTGTTGTTCGTCTGGCCCTCCCCGAGTTGTGCTTGTGTGTGTGCGAGTGTGAGAGAGAGACAAAGAGAAAGACATGTGTGTCGTCGTATCTGTGAAGTTGGAACAATGCCCAGAACAAGGTTAATTACACTTTCACTCTTCTGATAGAGAGAGAGAGGACGGGATTAGATAGTGACAGAAGCAGCCGATTTACAGAAGAGTGATGTTTACGGGACACACGGGAACATGTGCTTTTATTGTATTGTATTGCATTTCATTGTATTTGTTTACTTATTTTTTATATTTGGATCCTGCCTCATAGTGCGATTGCATTGTGTGTGTGTGTGTTTATACAAAGGATATGTAACAAGAGATGAAAGTTTTTCAAAGATACATGCATCGTCTCATACAGCTTAACCTCAGACCGAGGTCAGGTCAGTACACAGAGACTCGATTTGAGCGTCCTGAAGGAAACGGCATGATCGTACATGACCGTGAGAGCTTGATCACTCTCTCAGCGCAGATTAGCAGAGCTCCTCAGAGTTGATCTTAAACAGCTGGGGTTGCTGTTGGTGCAACGAGTATCATCCTCTTTTTAACGTAAGCCCACAGAGCTTCCTCAGGCACATGCCAAGGTTAAGAGAGCTCAGAAAATACCAGATCTCTAACACACACACACACATACACACACACTCACAGAAAGGCTTCTAAGGGTTATCGTTGGTGTACAGATGACATCATCGTAACAATTTGAAAAGCAAAGTCTATTTAACGAAAATATAAAGTCAGTTAAGTTTTTTAAAGGTGGTTATAATAATAATAATAATTAGTATTAGTACTATAATAATAATAATAATAATAATAATAATAATAATGATTTATGCACTGCCTTGCAAAAAACAAAAAAAAATTGCACACTGTCATTCAGTCACCTTTAGCTTTGATTACGGCACACAAGTGTGGTGTCCAGTTCATGTGTGAAAATGATTCCTCATTCTCCCAGAGCCACTCTTTCACAATCTTGAATCCTGGAATAAATCCTGTGGCATCAGGAAATAAAAAGAAAAAATATATATATACTCAATAGATGTGATAATCTGGTCATTCAGTACATTCAGGTCATCAGCTGACTTCATTTTAGTGCCATATAACTGATAATTGCTGAGCCTAGACCTGACCAGTTTAAGCAACCCCAGATCAAGAACACCGCCTCCAGGGGCTTGTACAGTGGACACTATGCGTGATGGGTGCATCGATTCATCTGCTTCATTTCTTACCCTGACGCACCCATTGCTCTGGAATATGCTCAATCTGGACCTTTTACTCGAAACTCCAATCTTTACGCTCCCTAGATTTGTCTCGCTAGCAGAAGTGTTTGTCAACACAGCTGTTTAGTCCCAGTCTCATCATGTTGTGTGTGTATATATATGTGTGTGTGTCTTACCTTCACTGTTAAACATATCTCTGATCAGAGATATCCCACAGCTTGATGGTAGCTTGATTGCTAAATTTAAGAAGCCGCACAGTCCTTAAGGATTTCTAGAAATTGTTGCTTCACTTTCATTCGGATGCAAGTTTATTTATTATTATTTTTTTATCATGCTGAGAAATAGATTCCTGAAGTAATGAATGAAGGTTTCTGCGACAAAATAAGATGTGTAGAAACCATTAAGCCGTGCGTGTAGCTTTGTACTGCAGTTTTTGTACGACAGGTTTCAGCCTCAACAACAGAAACTCCAACATCCTCGTCTCGGCTGGGGTGTTATGCCATGTCGGATTGGACGTAGACAGCAGCGCGCACTTTCACTTCCTTCTTCTTCCTGTTTGACAGGAGGCATCGACTTTTCTGACAAACCAGGTGGACAAACTGTAGTATCATCTGTAGTGATTAGTGAACGGGTGACAGGGTGAAGAAGGTCCACGTGGGGCTGCTGGTTCTGGTCCTGGTCCCTGTAAACCACCACCACTTTTGCCCGGCCCCCACCTTTTGAATTCCTTTGCTAAGAGCAGGAGCCCCTAAGGAGCAGAGCGTCACTCGGCAGCTGTAAGAGGGGATAAAACAGATGCAGTGCTAACAGGCTCTCGCTCTCTCTCTCTCTCTCTCTCTCTCTCTCTCTCTCTCTCTCTTGTCTCCAGTCTTTCCGGCTCCACTCTGTCCAGGTCATAAGGGCAAAGCGCAGACATGTGCCTATATTAAATTCTCCTAATCGCGGCTTTTTTTTTTTTTTTTTTTTTTCACTTACCTGGTTTAGAATATTACGGTCTATATTTTGTAATGGATAATGAACACTAAAAATTAGCGTGCTTAAAAATAATGGCCAGGCTGCTAGATCTTTTTAGGGTCATCATTAAAGAGCGAACGAAAGTTTGAGCGCTGACAGGATCGCTGTTAGATATCAGATCAGCCGTGACGTACTTGTGTATTATGGGTATGTATCGTGCTGGGTATGTATAGCATTTTACCAAGTTGACGATGTAAACTCGTTATGGCAGCATTCACGAATCCACGCTTTGTAACCACCATTTCAGCACTGCGACCTGGAGCCGTTTCACACCCGGAAAGATCACTGGGCCGATCTGCAGAATCTCACAAGTGTGATATTTGTGTGTTTATGTGTGGGAGAGAAAAAGAGCGAAGTTGTTGGTGTGAAAGGAAGCAGACCAGCCTGCCAGCGCCAGCGTATTCCTTGTGTGTTTGTGTTGGCAGCCTTTGCCTGCGTGTGTGGGCGTGCGTATATTCAAGGGTCCGGAACAGCGCATTCGGAGGCACTCGAGGACGGCGTCGGGGGGGAAAAAAACTCGGCGGTGATTACAGTGCAGGAGCCGGGAGCGAGGCCACGTTGTTCAGAGGACACACAAGCTTTAACAGGATAATCACAGGCTCTGAGACGCTTCACGGTGGAGAGATGTGTCCGTTTTATCAAGACTATTATTACGGGTTAGCGTTTGCCGGTTTAGATTCGACGCCCCTGTCATACCCCGTCTCAGCCGTGTCGAAACGAAGTCACGTGCCGTGTGCTGTAGAGTTCTCAGGTCTGATTAACGGTAGTCTGAGAGCGTTTTCACATTAGTAGGAGCGATCGCGCTCTCCCTCTCTCCACAGGCCCTCGATGGCCAGCGTTCACATTATTATTATTATTATTATTATTAGTATTATAATTATTATTTTTGCCTCTGTTCTCGGGTATTTACACTGTCCAATTTACGTATTTAAACTGTCCAATACAGCAGGTGGCACCTAATTGTTCTTCTCTTGTGTTTGATTGTGTCTCACAAACCAGAGTGAGGAATTTAACCTTCGCACTATGCCTAAATTTATCGGTACCTCTTCAAGCGGACATGGGCATGGTTCCCGAGCGTGAAACGGTCGTGTTCTAACTGATCGAAATGAACCAGGCTTTGAGTGGTGGGTTCTCGGAAACGATCTCGGGGGCCCTAGTGAGAAATAGGGTTGGGTACCGAAAACCGGTGCCAATACGGCACCGGTACCAATACGGCACCGGTACCTATAGAACCGGTATGTACCGGACCGAAACAGAACGCGAATTTCGGTGCCTCTTTTCGGTGCCACTTAAATGCCTGAACTGTCAATTGAAATATTTGTTCTCTAGATTCATATATTTTTGTAGATTAATAGTTTATTAGATTAAATTAAAAAAATTAAAAGCACAAATTATCCGGAAATGAGAGACCATCCGAGATGCGCGTGAATGCAGTAACTAACGTTACACTCGCTCTGACGGCAGCAGGCGGTCTACCGATAGCTTAGCATGCTAAATTAAACAACTTTCGTTAAAATGCCTAAAACTAAACGGTCGAAAGTGTGGCTGTATTTCACAAGAAAGGATTCCGGCACCGAGACGTGCAGCGAATGTTTTACAGCAGTTGCGTGTAAAGAGGGAAACACGTTAAATCTAATGAAACATTCGAGGGCAGACGGAATAAAGTTAAAAGCAGAGGGAGGCACCGTGTTTAACACCTTGTGGACAACAGCTGGCGCTATCAGTGTGGACGACCCTCAGTCCCAGTCACACCAACTGTAGCAAAAAGGCGTCACAGATTATGATGCCGACAGCAGACTTTCCGCAGGTTAGTAGTAGGATAATGTTAATTGCAAAATGCAAATCTTGCATTCATGTACTGTAATAAATGCAATAAGTCAGGAAAGGATTCATATTTTGACAGAAAAGGCAAATATGGTGAAATTTCTGCAAAAGAATTGCTAAAAATTGAAGCTTACATATTCATATATACTTTAAACTTTTAATATATTGTTCAATTTTAAGCATAAAATTTTTTGTTCAGTAGAAATTCATTCTTGAGTCATCCACTATAATTTTGTGGCTTAGAAGTATCGGTTCAGGCACCGTTTTGGCACCGGTACCGTTTTCAAAGTATCGATTTGGCACCGGTATCGAAAAAAACCCAAACGATACCCAACCCTAGTGAGAAAACACCCCGAGAAAAATCATCGCTTTGTGTTCACACGCATGTTCGTGAATGTTCTCGTTTCCATGGTGACAAATCACCTGTGTTGATTTGCAACTTCACATAAATCTATGTTAATTAAAAAGATGTGTCCTCGATACGGTTTAGATTTCCATGAGATAGATTAATTCATTCATTCATTTATTTTTGGGAAGGATTCAAACACAGGAGTCTTGTCAAGACCGAACAGCGATGTGCGTTCTTGCTCATATGACGAGCTGTGTTTCTTTGCATCACACTACCCCACCTAATGCTATTTTTTGTTTTGGTTTTGCCACTTTACTTTTTTTTTCCTGTAAGAACATGCCAAGGTGTCGTATTCTTTACATAATGCCTCCTTTGAAGTGACAACAAGCAAATACACTGTATGCTAAAATTTTGTCATGTGAAAGTGTTTAGGATTTATTCTTCTTCTTCTTCCTTTTTTTTAAATTGAATTCTGTTTTCCGAGCTCAAATGCCGAACTGAATCAAGTAGATTGTGACTAGATGGTATTTACAGTTCTTGTTTTTTTGTTGTTATTATTATTATTATTATTATTATTATTATTATTATTATTATTTTACCTTGGATAATCCAACAGGATTGAGATGGTTAGTTAGAGATTAACCTGACTACGTTAATATTTTTGTAATGGGTTTGTTTATTGCACTACCAAATCGGGGGGGGGGGGGGGGGGATTTGAGGGGATAAAAAAAAAAGTAGAGGTGAGATTTTATGCCTTGCTTGACGTGGGATGTTTACACTTTATGTTGTCTTTTGGAGAATCTTCTAAAACGTTTACCAAGGGTGTTCAAGTCAAACCAGGACTGTTGAAGTGGTGTTCGTGAATGATTGTGCTAGGGCTGTGCGCTATGGCTGAAAACTGTATCACGATATCAGTGTTTCATATCGGTCGATATCGATAATTTATATTTTTTATGACCCATTTAAAATAAGGACCAGGAGAAAAATACATTACATGTAAACATTTTCATTTTAAACTTAACCTTCCTTTGATCATAGTCCCTTCAGTTATTAAGACAGAAATGTCAACAACCATGGAAAACTGAAATCATTAAAATGTAAACACAAGTCTAAAGTCACAATTAACACTTAATTATCTCTTAATATTTATGGTGCAAAATGAAAGAAAATGTAATAAATGCTTAATAAAGTGCAATAAAATAGTGCAAAGTGCATTTTCTGCTTGAGGAATCCAGTAGACCAGCACGAGATGACGATATGGCGCAACCAAACGTGATACTGTTATATGATTGGCGTATCACTCCCTACATTGCTAGGTTACCAGAGAGCGAGTGCCATGGGCAAATGTCACGGGCAACTGGAGGCGGACCAGAGGACTAGCAGTTAGCACTTGTAGCGTGGATGGTAAACCCAAACGCGGAAATATAGCGAACAGGCAGGATAACCACGCGAGTTATTGTAAGAACTCTCTCACGCCGAGAGCAAGAGTTTACACAATTAAACCCGCGTTCTAGCAACACACAATCAGGAATTGGACCCAAAATGGTGAGTACTCACATAAGATCCGATGAAGCGTTGGAAACGGCATGGGCAAACTCAGTGACTGAGCAATGTGAAGCACCATCTTGTCTCCTTTTATGCTTTCTGAATCGCGATCGTACTATTTCCGGGTCCTAGTGCCGGTCGCGGAGCAAGTGCGCATGACGGCAACCAAACTAGCTTCGCAACCTCTGATAATTTTTATTCTTTGTCGGAAGAAAACAAACGTTTTATGGAACACATTTTTGTTGATATCGATCACGTGTCTATCTCGATACATATCGTTATCGTTTTATCGCCCAGCCCTAGATTGTGCATGCAGTTTTCCACAGACACGTGCGTCTCTTCTGTTGTCGTGTGTCAAGTTAAAACGCATCCGTTAGTTAAGAGTCTCAGCGTGCCATGCTTGATGTCTTCTGTAAGTCACTCAGTTTTAAGAGCAATTCCATCACAAGTCCCAGATTGACACGAACGCCCCTTGCTAGAGGTTGATGCTCAGGTTCATAAGACAACTCAGTAATTATTACTACTACAGAAAAAAACTACAAAATGAATGATGTCTGTTGTAGTGTATTTAACAGGAAATAATATTCTGTTCTGTTACATTTAAACTCCAACACACACACACAAACGCTCACATCCAGAATAACCTCAATGATGATACGGTTTGCTGTGGGAACGCCGCTGTCCACACGCGTGCGATTCTGTTTGTGTCCTGTATGATGCGTCACAGCATAAATACAAGTTGTGTAAATAAAAACGTAGAAAGTGTGTGTCTGGGAGAGAACGCTCATGTTTTGACTGCTAAGATTTTGTGAAACCGTGATTGATCAGTCTGACTCACATAAACACCTGTTCTGAGTTAGATGTTTAGATGTGAAGCACATACACACACACACACACACACACACACACACCCCTTTTTACACTCAGGTACAGGTGTTGTGAAAAGGAAAAAAAAATATTTAAACCACAAAATGAATTTCTCAGGGTGGAAATAACACCGCTGACACTGAGTGATTAATGCGGTTATGGTTCTGACGTGTGTGTGTGTGTGTGTGTGTGTGTGTGTGTGTGTGTGTGTGTGTGTGTGTGTGTGTGTGAGAGGGAGAGAAAGGTATTGAGTGCAGTTCCATCGAACATGGCAGGGAGATTAATGGGAGACGTTTTTTTTTTTGACTGCATATTTGCCTAGAATGTAACTGTGTAACAGGTGTATCAAGGCTCTACAGAGCGGGCGTTTTATTTTGCATCTGCGCGCTCGGGGCTCTCTCGTCCACGCCAACAGCAGGAGTGCGAAACAGCTCCCGTGGCAACGGCGGCAGTTAACGCTCGCAAAGTCATTAGATTCCTACTAGCTCAGGGGTCGGGAACCTTAAACACTCAAAGAGCCATTTGGATGCGTTTCACACAGAAAACACTGGGAGCCACAAAACCCTTTTGACATCTAAAATGAAGATAATACTGCGTATATCATTTATTATTATTATTATTTTTTTTACCTTTGTTTTGTTTATTAAAAAAATATATATATAGTGTGTTGCATTTATGAAATCAATGAACTGTACTCTCTATGAAATCTCTCAATGTACTGGAGAGTGCAGACAGCGATCAACAAAAAATTTTCAAAAATGGAGCTCGAAAAAAGATTCATATATTTATTATCATTATCATTGGCTACAACATATTAATATGACAATTTAAAATATAATCGAATCAAGAAATTGCATAGGCTAGTAATCTGTAAAAAAAAATATATTATTATTATTATTATCAATAATACTGAGGAAGTGATGGTCAGCGCTGGTGACTTTGCAGAGTGTTCCGGAAGTTTTATTGAGGGAAGTTCACTGCAAACGGAGTAGGGAGCACCCTGTGAAGTGCACTTCGGAATGGAGCGCAGCTCGGACTCGAAAAGCTCAATAAATCGCGTGCCGCAAATCGGTGGTTGTGACGCGTATTTTGAGCGACAAAAATTAACGCGTTTTAATCTTAAAATTTACAATAAATAAAAAAAAAAAAAACAACTAACGAACTAAAATAAAATCAATTTCAATTTAAATATGCATCATTTATTTTCCAAAGCCACATGGAGCCGCAGCAGGGGGATGAAAGAGCCACATGTGCAACTTTGGAGCCACATGCGTGTTGCCGATCCCTGAACTAAACCGTGTAAAAGCACTCACTTTTAAAGCCGAACAAAGAGAGCAAGAGAGGGAGGGAGAGAGAGCGCAGTCAAGCGGCGCAGCTGTTTCACTTCATCATCCGGAGATTAGAAGTTCACATCACTACGACGTCGGGAGTCAAAAGGCCGATTCACGAGCTGCTTTTCCCTCTCTGTGTCTCTGTTCTCACACGTAACAGAAACGTCCATCCTGCTGAGGTTTTCGCGCAGTTGTGCGAGTGAGGCGCCACAGAAGTCTTCTACGGTTTATTTATGGTCTCCAGTGTGCAGATTAACACAGGAAGACCGTCCTTTCCTCATAAAGTGCCGGTCTGACTTTAACAAGAAGTCCTAGGTGTCGAGTCTGTTCCGTCTTTGCCACTCAGCTGATGAGTGTAGTGCAGGAAGAGTCCATGTGTGAGTGTCTGAGAGAGGGAGAGAGAGAGAGGTTGGCGGTGATAACTGCTGGAGAGGGTGAGATTAATGGCTTAAGGTGTTATGACAGTACAGCGTGAGTGTGAGATCGAGCAGTTAATGGATGACTGTAGTGTGTGACGGAGTAAATGAGACCATTTCCTCTTCACAGAGCCTCGGGTTAAGCGTTTAAGGTGCTGGAACTGTGTGTGAAATGTGTCCTTGTGACTGCCGCGTGTGTATGTGTGTGAGGGAGAGAGAGTGAGAGAAAATGGAAAGGGATACACACACCACTGCGCGCGCGCACACGGAGAGAAAGAAAATTAAAAAGATGCTTGCACAGAAAGAGAAACAGCAAAAGGACATAATGGAAAGACCGAGAAGGACACAGTGAAAGAGAGAAAAAAAACAAAGAAGGAGACACACTTGGCAAGCCGGAGAGAGGGTCGAGGAGAAGAATTGAGGAAGAGACAGGGACATGGTCAGAGGTAGACACTTTCAGAGAGCGAAGAGAGACAGCAGGCCAGAGGAAGGGAGATGGATAAAGAGACCTAAAGATTCACAGAGAGACAAATAGGAACGGAGAGAAAAGTCAGAGACAGACGCGCGGCATCATAGATAAAATAAGCGCAAGTGAGAGAGAGGGAGGAAAATGGACTCCAAGAGAGGAAGATAAAGTTAGAGGGAGGCAAAGAAAGAAAGAGAGAGAGACACAAAGTTTGAAGTACAAATTAACAAAGAATACTCCCAGCCCCCCCCCCCCCCAACCCCCCTGCCTCATACACATGGGCCGCTGCTTCGACTAACATTTCTCTTTTTCTAAATTACATTTTAGGACAAAGTTTATTTCAAATGTTCAGGCTTTTATTTAAACATTTTTCTAGTGTTGCATTTGTTTGCTGTCCCTTTTTAGGTTTTAGGTAAATGCTCAAGGATCTAGGAATCAGCGATCATTCGTGATCACTCGCAAACTTCTTATCTGAATGTAAGTTGAATCTAACCAAATCAAAAACTGTCCAGAGTTGATCATTAAGAACGTCGCGAGAGGAACGCACACGAGAGTGAAAACATTTACATGCACTGAAACCTTCCCGGGTTGATGTACAGTGCAGATTCATGATCAAGGACGTCTACATAAAAGTGTCCTTTATGTGAGAACGATACAGCTGAATTTCTGCGCTGTTCCTGCGAACGTTCTCATAAAAACACCAATGTTAAAAAATAAATAAATACAAACCGGATTCCAAAAAAGTTGGGACACTAAACAAATTGTGAATAAAAACTGAATGCAATGATGTGGAGATGGCAAATGTCAATATTTTATTCAGAATAGAACATAGATGACAGATCAAAAGTTTAATCCGAGAAAATGTATCATTTTAAAGGAAAAATATGTTGATTTCAAATTTCACGGTGTCAACAAATCCCGAAAAAGTTGGGACAAGTAGCAATAAGAGGCTGGAAAAAGTAAATTTGAGCATAACAAAGAGCTGGAAGACCAATTAACAGTAATTAGGTTAATTGGCAACATGATTGGGTATAAAAAGAGCTTCTCAGAGTGGCAGTGTCTCTCAGAAGCCAAGATGGGTAGAGGATCACCAATTCCCACAATGTTGCGCAGAAAGATAGTGGAACAATATCAGAAAGGTGTTACCCAGCGAAAAATTGCAAAGACTTTGCAGTTATCATCATCAACTGTGCATAATATCATTTGAAGATTCAGAGAATCTGGAACAATCTCTGTGCGTAAAGGTCAAGGGCGTAAAACCATACTGGATGCCCGTGATCTCCGGGCCCTTAAACGACACTGCACCACAAACAGGAATGCTACTGTAAAGGAAATCACAGAATGGGCTCAGGAATACTTCCAGAAACCATCGTCAGTGAACACAATCCACCGTGCCATCCGCCGTCGCCAGCTGAAACTCTACAGCGCAAAGAAGAAGCCATTCCTAAGCAAGATCCACAAGCACAGGCGTTTTCATTGGGCCAGGGATCATTTAAAATGGAGTGTGGCAAAATGGAAGACTGTTCTGTGGTCAGACGAGTCACGATTCGAAGTTCTTGTTGGAAATGTGGGACGCCATGTCATCCGGTCCAAAGAGGACAATGACAACCCAAGTTGTTATCAACGCTCAGTTCAGAAGCCTGCATCTCTGATGGTATGGGGTTGCATGAGTGCGTGTGGCATGGGCAGCTTGCATGTCTGGAAAGGCACCATCAATGCAGAAAAATATATTCAGGTTCTAGAACATCTAGTCATCTCTTTCAGGGAAGACCCTGCATTTTTCAACAAGATAATGCCAGACCACATTCTGCATAAATCACAACATCATGGCTGTGTAGGAGAAGGATCCGGGTACTGAAATGGCCAGTCTGCAGTCCAGATCTTTCCCCTATAGAGAACATTTGGCGCATCATAAAGAGGAAGGTGCGACAAAGAAGGCCCAAGACGATTGAACAGTTAGAGGCCTGTATTAGACAAGAATGGGAGAGCATTCCTATTTCTAAACTTGAGAAACTGGTCTCCTCGGTCCCCAAACGTCTGTTGAGTGTTGTAAGAAGAAGGGGAGATGCCACACAGTGGTGAAAATGGCCTCGTCCCAACATTTTTGGGATTTGTTGACACCATGACATTTGTAATCAACATATTTTTCCTTTAAGAAGATTCATTTTCTCTGATTAAACTTTTCATCTGTCATCTATGTTCTATTCTGAATAAAATATTGACATTTGCCATCTCCACATCATTGCATTCAGTTTTTATTCACAATTTGTTTAGTGTCCCAACTTTTTTGGAATCCGGTTTGTAAATAAAAACCCGTAGCGTAATAGTATTTCCAAATTCCATAACCGCAAACATCGTGGATGAATATTTCGTTTGTAAAAGGTGTCTTCCCAATGCCTGGTTTTGTGATCAACATCTATGGGTTTGAACTCGCGCATAAAAGAAGTTAATTCTGCACATTCTAGGCTGCTCTGTCTAGCACTTTTTCTTTTCAGGAAGACCATCTCCCGTGGTTTTGTGTTTCGTTTCTGCTGATTCTCTCAGCTCCTAATGAAGTGGCTGTGCACGTTCAAGCTAGCGCTGTACCGGGATTCACACAGTGCCCACTAAATTATCCTGCAGTTCAGGTCCTTAACTCGCCCTCCCTTAACCATGTTTACTTCACGGCAGGCTGCGTTAAAACCCGCTTGCGTTTGTTAAAGGGCCGCGCGGCACCGTGTTCTGCTACGGTACACCGGAGGAATGAATGCTATGTGCAGCTCGAGTGGCTCGAAGGGCAGCAAGCAGGAATGTGCAGAGCTATTGAGGGTACAGTAGAGGGGCAGATCTCGAGACGAGGTGAAGGTCAGCGTTTAGGTTTATGACTCACTGTTAACACCCAGGATGAACTATGAGCGTGTTGCTAACGCTGCAGTGTCGCCGCCGCTGTTTAAGCCAAGTGTTTTACGTGTGTGGTGTTCAGATATGGTCGATTTGAATGTGTGGATTTTGGAGTGCAGTATTCGTGATCAGATGTACTGTAGGTACGTGCCGTCGGTTTGAGGTGTCTGTGTTTAGATTTGAATCTGTGGTGGTTGGAGTAGATTGTCAGTGTTTAGATTTGGTTACGTGGTTTTGATGTGCAGTATCAGGGTTTAGACGTGATTATGGTGTTCGAAGCATTTAGCTGTGCGTGTCTGGTGTTGGTTGGAAGTATCAGTGTTTAGATTTGGTTATGCAAATTTTGGTACTCCAAATGCCACATATCCAAATCTAAAACACTGACACTAGGGCTGTGCAATTAATTGAATTTCGATTTCGATTCCGATTTCGGGTCTCAACGATCACAAAAATGGTGTAATCGAAAAAAAACAATTATTCACTTTTTTAAAAAGTTATTTTGACCTGCGTTCTGACGCGCGCGCATCCGCACTTTCGCCCTTCCGGAAGCCCGAACTCTCTCACTCTATACCCGGGGTACTCAATAGGCGGACTCCGGTCCGCATCCGGACCCAAATACGGTTAAATCTGGACTGACGTCAAAACAAACATGCTAATTTAATCATAATCCAAATGAGTATGTCTTTGAGTCTTCTTCCCGGCGCATGATCTGCATGTGCGCACCTTCTACTGTACCATCGCGAGCTAGAAGCAATTCTGTTGTTTGGGAACAGTTTGGATTCGAAGAAGCGGACGTGGATCAAAAATATATTAGGTGCAAGATTTGCTACGCGGTTGTGTCGGCAACTCCGTATCTATCCAGCTCAGAAAGGCACAAAAAAAAAAACGGATGCCGTTGCATACTTTTTAGCCAAAGACATGTGCCCTATTAGCACGGTCGAGAACGAAGGATTCAGGAAAATGATAAATACTCTGCTCAAGCTTTATGCTTTGTCATCTCGACACCATTTCACGAGAGTTGCTCTGCTTGCTTTATTTGAAAAATTCCGTTCAGAAGTGGCTAATGAAGTATTAAAAGCAGAGGACTTCGCCACCACAACAGTAGAAATGTAGAATGTTATAAAATGTTGTTTTGAATTTTTCTGTTTGTTAAGGCACGTACGTGAGCAAATTTATTTTGGACTAATTTATTTATTATTTTACAAACCGGATTCCAAAAAAGTTGGGACACTAAACAAATTGTGAATAAAAACTGAATGCAATGATGTGGAGATGACAAATGTCAATATTTTATTCAGAATAGAACATAAATCACGGAACAAAAGTTTAAACTGAGAAAATGTATAATTTTAAGGGGAAAATATGGTGAATCAAAATGTCATGGTGTCAACAAAGGCCATTTTCACCACTGTGTGGCATCTCCCCTTCTTCTTACAACACTCAACAGACGTCTGGGGACCAAGGAGACCAGTTTCTCAAGTTTAGAAATAGGAATGACCATTGTTAAAAGCGCTATATAAATAAAATTGAATTGAATTGAATGCTCTCCCATTCTTGTCTAATACAGACCTCTAACTGTTCAATCGTCTTGGGCCTTCTTTGTCGCACCTTCCTCTTTATGATGCGCCAAATGTTCTCTCTAGGGCAGTGGTTCTCAAACTTTTTCTGTAATTCCCCACTTAAGGGGGTGAGCGAATTTTCAAGCCCCACTTGTCAACACAATAATAACGAAATCGACCAAGTTTACTGTTTATTGAAATATCAATTCCTAAACCAATACGATCAAACACCACCAAGTTAAAAAAAGATAAAATACACGTGCAATTGTTACAAGGCTTACGTTGTCACTTATCTTTGCATAATTGACCCCATGTTTATTAGCTGCTCAGCAATCGTTTGTAGTTTTTTTTTGCACTGGCCAATTCTGTATGCAACTTTGAATGAAGCCATTTGTGCTTTGCTGTCCACTGATTCAGATGTTACCATGTGATTCTCCTGCTGTCTGTATTCTGCCAGCTTTCTTTCAAAGACTTCCAGTGGTTTATTAACGTGACTGTGAGTGTGTTGTCTCTAAGTGTCTTCCTAATTTGTTGGGTCTCATGCGGTCTGCTGCCAGCAGTTTAAGACACAAAACACACACGGGTCTCTCCTCTGCCCCCACCATCACCACCATGAATCCAAGTGCAAGATAGACTTCATTAGGGGTGGGCGATATACTGTAACCAAAATCTTCTATCATGGTAGAAGCAATTTTCTACCTCGATAACACAATATAGCAATTTGTATCTGAAAATGCATAAATAAAAATGAAAACACAAAGAAATTGTTTTACATAATTTCATTTTTTAATGTAATTTTATTTAAACTGTGAATTGCTGAGGTTTGCCGCATTTTTTAACTTTGGCCATATTCGATTTGTATTTCAGATTATAGAAAATGTTTGACATGTTTCCACCACTTGTTAAAACAGTGCACTTGTGTACCTTCCAAATCGCGTTCGTCTCATTCGTATCACTTTTCTTATACCCAAACCAATTCCACACCACAGACGAGGCACTTTTTTTCTTTACAATCTCCTCGTTGCTGGTTTCGTCACATGTAAGTAATCTCACTGCTGCTGCAGCGTCTTCTTCCATTATCGAAGTGTATGTGAAGCCAAACACATCAAAAGTGGGACGAAACCGCGGCACCCGATTGAACCAAATATCTGCGCAAATACAGCGCAGCGCGACAATCTGGATAGCGCAGTGATGATCTGGTTTATTTGCGCAGCCCGGTGGATCGCGCAGCGCCGCTCGAATCACAAACCTGCGCGACTCCCTGTGTTTTATTTAAAAACAATTCATTCAAAATGTCAGGACTGTTTAATATTGTTTCCGCCTTGCCATGCCTGGTTTGTACGTGCGCATCCCAGCGGAGTAAAATGTACTTTGATGGTCGGCGCGGTTTATTTCTGTCAGAGTCGCGCAGCGCTGCCCAGTTGCTCGCGCAGGTTTGTGATTCGAGCAGCGCTGCTCAAGTTTGTCCGACGTTAAACCATTATTGTTGCACTATGGTTCCACTTTTTCTCCCGGCCCACAACTGATGTTATTTTAAATTTACTTGTATTAATGATCCACTTATTTGTGTGTGATTGTTTAGTTTTGAGCGTACACTCTTCATTATCAATAAAGAAAAGCATGAATTAGAATAGGTACTTTCCTGTTTTTCCTCCCGTTCATTGCGCCCCACCTGTCATGTCTGTATTCCCCACTAGTGGGGCGCGCCCCACAGTTTGAGAACCACTGCTCTAGGGGAAAGATCTGGACTGCAGACTGGCCATTTCAGTACCCGGATCCTTCTCCTACGCAGCCATGATGTTGTGATTGATGCAGAATGTGGTCTGGCATTATCTTGCTGAAAAACGCAGGGTCTTCCCTGAAAGAGATGACGTCTGGATGGGAGCATATGTTGTTCTAGAAGCTGAATATATTTTTCTGCATTGATGGTGCCTTTCCAGACATGCAAGCTGTCCATGCCACACGCACTCATGCAACCCCATACCATCAGAGATGCAGGCTTCTGAACTGAGCGTTGATAACAACTTGGGTTGTCCTTGTCCTCTTTGGTCCGGATGACATGGTGTCCCACATTTCCAACAAGAACTTCGAATCGTGACTCGTCTGACCACAGAACAGTCTTCCATTTTGCCACACTCCATTTTAAATGATCCCTGGCACAATGAAAACGCCTGTGCTTGTGGATCTTGCTTAGGAATGGCTTCTTCTTTGCACTGTAGAGTTTCAGCTGGCGACGGCGGATGGCACGGTGGATTGTGTTCACTGACGATGGTTTCTGGAAGTATTCCTGAGCCCATTCTGTGATTTCCTTTACAGTAGCATTCCTGTTTGTGGTGCAGTGTCGTTTAAGGGCCCGGAGATCACGGGCATCCAGTATGGTTTTACGCCCTTGACCCTTACGCACAGAGATTGTTCCAGATTCTCTGAATCTCTGGATGATGATATGCACAGTTGATGATGATAACTGCAAAGTCTTTGCAATTTTTTCGCTGGGTAACACCTTTCTGATATTGCTCCACTATCTTTCTGCGCAACATTGTGGGAATTGGTGATCCTCTACCCATCTTGGCTTCTGAGAGACACTGCCACTCTGAGAAGCTCTTTTTATACCCAATCATGTTGCCAATTAACCTAATTACTGTTAATTGGTCTTCCAGCTCTTCGTTATGCTCAAATTTACTTTTTTTCCAGCCTCTTATTGCTACTTGTCCCAACTTTTTTGGGATTTGTTGACACCGTGAAATTTGGAATCAACATATTTTTCCTTTAAAATGATACATTTTCTCGGATTAAACTTTTGTTCCGTGATTTATTTTCTATTCTGAATAAAATATTGACATTTGCCATCTCCACATCATTGCCTTCAGTTTTTATTCACAATTAGTTTAGTGTCCCAACTTTTTTGGAATCCGGTTTGTATTTAATATTTATATTTTATTTATTACTTGTTTTCAAAAGATTGTGGAAGTGCACTACATTGTTGATCTTGTTTGCCTTTATCTGTTTTATCTGTCTTAATCTGTTTTAAGGAGAATTCACTGTTCTGTTCAATAAATGCAACATATTTCCAAAGTCAATGAGTAATCGTGTAAAATAATCGTGATTTCAATCATGACCAAAAGAATCGTGATTATGATTTTTTCCATAATCGAGCAGCCCTAACTGACACATTACTCCAAGCACCCAAATCTAATCACTGATACTGTACAACAAACCCCATAACCCAGATCTAAACACTGACACACTGTGCCAAACCCAAATATAAACACTGACACACTGTGCCAAACCCAAATATAAACACTGACACACTGTGCCAAACACCATAATCCAAATCTAAACACTGATGCACTGTGCCAAACCCAAATCTAAACACTGATGCTATACACCAAACATTGGCACAGTATGTTGTACATAAGTTTGGTGTACATTACCAGTGTTTAGATTTGGATTATGGTGTTTGGAGGGGATTGTCAGGGTTTAGACTTGGTCATGGGGTGTTGATGTACAGGATTAGTGGTTAGATTTGGGTATGTGGGCTTTTGTTATGGCAATACCAGTCTGTAAATTTGGTTAAGTTTTTTTTTTTTAAATAATGTAAGTGTTTAGGTTTGGGTTTGCAGTGTTTTGGAGTACGAGGTCAGTAATTATCTGCTATTGGTTTCTAGATTTTTGTTAATATCAGTGTTTAGATTTGGGTGTGTGGTGGTGTTGAGAGGCGTCATGGCATACATTTGGTTATCAGTCTGTCGTCGTACTGTCTCTGTGTTCAGATTTGGGTACGTTATATAGTTCGTACAATATCGTTTAAGGTTTTCGTATTTGGTGTCGGTTGTACAGTATCGGTGTTTAGATTTGGGTATTTGGTTTCGGCCATGCACGGTTGGTGTTTGGAGTACGGTTTCACTCGGGTGTTTTGTGGCGGGACAGCTGCCGCTCTGCAGTGTAATTGAAGTGGCGACTGATTGGCTGCGCTGCATTCCAGCCTGGATTAAGAGATCGGATTCTGCGGCCGTGTTCTGCTCTTTACTGGCCCTGTGGAAAGAGTGCTGCCTTTCAACCTCCCCCCATTCTCTCTGCGTGTCTCTCTCTCTCTCTCTCTCTCTCTCTCTCTCTCTCTCTCTCTGTGATAATGTGGATGTGTGTGTAAGTGTTTCAGAATTTCTTTTTTTTTTTTTTTTTTTTTTTACAAAAAAAAGGTGTTTTGCTTATAAATTCCATTTGTTGTTTATTTCTTTTTCATTGTGCTCCTTTTCTGAAGAGATCCTGTAGGCTAGGTGTCACGGTGTCTTGACTCGCATTATCAGATATGACGAGGAGAATATTTAGTTTTTGGATTGCTATTGCTACCAGGAGGCGTTTCAGAAGCGCATATGCCGTGTTCCTTCAGGGAATGACAGGAACATGCTTCTGCGCGTTTTCTTTCTTTCTTTCTTTGGTTCATGTCCTCTTATTCAATTAAAGAGCTGCTTGGACTTTGTCTTTTTGTTTGTTTGTTTTTTGGGTTTTTTTCTTTCCTTGGGATGCATTACAGAACCTGACGCGACAAAGAGACGTGTACTAAAAAAAAAAAAGTGGAGTTCTCAAGAAATGTTCCCGATTAGGATGCCAAATATTTTGTTTTAGATAAAGTAGGAAATATTTTCCTTCCCTCCATTGTTGCCTTGAATGTCCCTTTCGAACACACTCTTATCCACAGAGTGGCTTCCATGAGGCCATTTGCCGGGCCAGTCTCTCTGGAGCTGCCTGGGTTAAGTGCTTCCCTTGAGGGCACAACAACAGCAGCAGGATGCTATCAATCAGCGTCGAAAAAGTTCATGACTTTCGCTGGGTCTGGGTCAAGCTTCCGTGGCTTCACGACTCCCGCCATTAAATGCAGTAAAATGCCAGTTATTAACATAGCACCAGTGCTTTTGGTAGTAAGTACGACATTAGTGTGATGTACATCTCGTTTTTTTTTTTTTTCTTTTTTCGGGACGTCTGAGTACCCAGACAGCCAGTCATCTCTGGATGTACAAAATCAGACGCAGACACAAGTTTTGTTGTCGAGAGAACTCGGAGGTAAAACGAGCAAAGTGGTTCAAGCTGACTGGAAGGCTGAGATGATAAGCCACTCTTTACATCTGTGTTGAGCTGAAAAGCATTGATGACGCAGAGAATCTCACTTTTGTCAGACAAGAAACAATCTGATGGCGTTTCACGTTGCTTTCTCTCTCCGTTCTCGGCCACGCTTGTGTATTTATACAGCGGTATGCGCATACTTGATTTGTGAGCCGCCATTAAAGACAAGCGAGGGAGAGAGAGTGGAAGTTGCACTTTGCGCTGTGACTAATATTAATGTTAATAAAACATGGCTTAAACCTGTCTGTTGATTATTTTCCTATAACTCCTGTCTAGGACGTTGCATTTCCAGGCAACCGAACTATAAGAACTCAACCGAAAGTTTGTTAGTTGATGATTTCCTAAAAAAAAAAAAAAAACGACCTGGAGCGAATACAACTAGGGTTCACCTGCTTTCTCATCACCTTTGTTCGCTTTCCTCTTGCATCTTTCATTTGAAAAGTTTCTCTTCTCTTCCTTACCTCCGGGTGGTCTCTCTCTTTGTAAACATACGGTGCGACTCCGGGCCCGAATGGAGGTCTTTTGTGCATGTTGAATTATTGAGTGTGGTCAAAGATGTCTGTCAGCAGAAACCTTAAACAGCTCGGAGACTCCTCGTCCCCAGCACTCGTCCCCTCTCCAGTCGTCGTCGTAATACAACCCCCACCTCTCACTCTCTCTTTTCCCTTTCTCCTTTTTCTTCTGTCTCTGTCTCCCTTTCTGTCTGAGACAACACACACACACACACACACACACACACACACACACAGACTTTAAAGTCAAACACACATTATCAGCAGCTCACACTGTGACAGTTTAAGCTGGAGGTGATGTTAAACTGGTGTTTCTCCAACACCGCTGTTTAATTCGAGTTCCTTTTAGACAAGGGGACAATCGGTAGGCGTCCCGTACTTTTTTGTTTTCAGTTGGTGTGTATGGTGTAATGGCTGAGTCTAATTGGCTTATTTTGGCTTTTTGACTGACAAAAGACCTGCATGATGACAAGCGGTCAGAGAAACGCTGCTTCGTTCCAGCTGCTCTACTCTGCTTTAACGAGAGCCAGGCCGGCTCTCTCTCTCCCTCTCTCTCTACCTCTTTCTGTCTCTCTCTCTACCTCTCACTCTCTCTCTATGCCAGGACAGCATAATTGGAGCTGAACGCAGGTGTAATTCCTCTGTTGGCAGTTTCAATGTCAGTGTTCAGATCAGGCCATCCTAGTGTATCATTTAGGAACATCACAATCCTGAAGCTACCATGATCTGACTTTTTTTTTTTTATGTTTATCACATCGTGCGCTTTCATCTTTTTTTGAGCATCATGACATAAAAATGTAATTCCAAATATATATATGTACTAACGCAGAACACCTGTATATACACTGTACAAACATAATGCTGATTCAGTCGTAATAGTGCGCCGTTCAGTTCTCTTTGTTCACCCATCCAAGTTTCAACTCAACCTCTTGGACATGTCATATACATTTGTCCGGTTTACACTTGCTGCGTAGAAAGAGAATACTGTATGACCTACACTTTGCGGACCGTTCCACTCGTATGTGCTTGTTGAGCATCCTGTTCCAGATTGAGTTGTTTTTTCCCCACGGTTTTCCTCGTATTTAGTCGTATATAATTCCCACACGTCACTGGGGGGCTCCCACATTAAGGCTCTTCTGCTAGTCAGGGAAGGTCGATCATGTGTTTTCTCCGAACCATCTGACGCCAATAAACTGCTCGAATTGTTGGGGTAGTCGTAACTCGTTTGGATGACAGCGCTATCCGCTCCGTCCGCTTGCGTGAACTCACAGACGGCCGTGATTGGCTGTAGAGCTTTGATTGACGTGAGAGTCCTAACTGCCTCCCATCCAACCCTGCTGAGAGAGCTTGACCAATCAGCTCTCTTCGGGCCCCCGGCTGCGGGAGCATATCAAGGTAGCGATCTCCAGATGATAGGCCGAGCACTTTACCACAAGCCGAGATTTGGTCCTTCTTTGCGGTTATAATGCACCCCAGATTTTGGGGATTTGTGTTCATTCAGCTTCCACAAGAGCATTAGTGAGATCAGACAGAGCCCTGACTAAACAGCCTTGAACTGGAGTCTCCTCGTCATCACTGTCTGTGCAGGTCACTCGAGTTCTTCGACTCCAGTTGTAACAAGGCAAATCTTTGCAGAGCTCGCTCTGTGGATTATAATTCCACTGCATGCTCAGTGAGTCTTATAAATTTAACCATTGAACCAAGGAATTCGTCCTTCGCATGACTAACCAACCGCTCATCTAACATACTGTATAAAGAGCAAATCATGACGCTGTATTCTGTTATGAGACATCAATGTGTGTATATATACAGCGGGGAAAATAAGTATTTGACACATCAGCTTTTTTATTGTTATTTTTAAGGGGATTTCGAAGTGGGCTATTGACACACAATTCCCACCAGATGTAGCCATCAAGCCAAATATTGAATTCATACAAAGAAATCACAGCTATTTTGATTACAGCTACAGTGGCCTTTAAATCTCGAAGGTTCCTTAGACCTCTTTTATGAACTTTGATCTTCAGTTCTCTCCATAGATTTTCTATGGGATTTAGGTCAGGTGATTGACTGGGCCATTCAAGCAACTTGATTTTCTTTCTTTGAAACCACTTCATTGTTTCCTTGGCCTTGTGTTGGGGATCATTGTCTTGCGGAGACGTCGGAGTTCTGCCCGAGTGGTTCTTGGCTCTTGGAGAACTCTCCTGATTATTCTTTGGACTCCTCGGACAGGGATCTTACGTGGAGCACCTGATCGTGCCTGGTTTATGGTGAACTGATGCTGATTTCCATTTCCAGATAACAGGAGCATTCAGCATTTTGGAAATGCGTCTATAACCATTCCCATCAGAATGCTTTTCACCAATAAGATTACGAAAATCTTGGGAGAATTCTTTTCTTTTTCCCCCATAAAGTCTTTCCTATGTGTCTATTGAGAAGCCTTTATAGGCCATCAATTAGGACTAAAGCAGCTGATATCAATTAGTACTGATAGGAGGCAGGGTTTCTCTCTCAATACTGAAAGATTTCAGGTGATCTCCTGGCTTTCTGTGCCATTTTGCATCTTATCTTCATGTGTTCAATACTTTATTCCCTGTGTCATTTCACTTTATTTATTATGACAAAACTTGTATACTTAAATGTTTTGCTTTCTTTGTATGAATTCAATATTTGACTTGATGGCTACATCGGGTGGAAATTTATCTGTCAATAGCCCACATAGAAATCACCTTACTGATAAAAATGCTGATGTGTCAAATAATAATTTTCCCTGCTGTATATTTATTTTATTTTAACGGACTGGGTGGTGTGATGCGGTGATTTATGATTGCAGTTTACCAAGAGTTTAGTCTGAGAACTTAATAAATATCTTTAAATTAAAGCATGAGAGAAAGCGTCACCCTCCCCAAAGAAGTACAAGGTTTTATTTGCTGAAGAGTAACACTTCAGTTTACTGTCGTTTATTAGGCCTTACTGGTTTAAAATGACCAGGCCAGTATAATGGTATAAACAAAGTTCATAAAATGCACTTTTTTTTTTTGTCGAATTTATTCTTTTTGTTGCTTGACAGCCTTTCATACAACATTCACTCTCCTCCGGGGAAATCCAACACTGTCCTGTGCAACAGAAGCACGAGGCGATCTAAAATATTTAACGCCAGGCTTTGACAGCAGCCATACCCGTCACTTCCTCACCCTAAATACTGTACTGTAGGAGGGGAAAAAAGATACAAGCAACTTTGTTTCCTCAGTCTTTTTTTTTTTTTCTTTTCTTTTCCCCCCTTTGCATCTGTAAGGTCTGACGAGTCACAGGTGTGTCTGAAACGTGCTTCATCAATCAGCGTGGTGAAGTCTTCGCGTCATCGCCGTCTTCAGGTCTGGTGTGTCCTGAAAGTGAAAAGCATCCTGGCGGTGTGTGTCAAAGCAATTCCCTTTCACTTTAATCTTGTTGCTCGGGTTACGAGGGAGACAACGAGCACAAGTCTGTGTGTGTGTGTGTGGATGAGCCAGAGCCTCTTAGTTCAGTTCAGATCGAGCGCATGAATATAAACCTGTGATTTGCTTTGTCTTGCAGTCTGAGCAAAGCTGAATGGAGAATATAACCGCGCTGTTGTCGTGTAAATGATTGTCTTTGGAAGTTGTAACGGGACAACTTTCAAAGCAGTCTTTTGAAGCCTCGCTGCGCTTTTGGCTACAAACTCGGGTGAAGTTTGTCCTCCTGACTTGCTGCCAGACATTCCTGAACATTCCTACTGTAATTCAGATAATGGCCAGTTCATGAACCGGAGATAAGTCCTACCGCAGTCTCTGGCAGTAATGAATACATTCTTAATCAACACAGACAAATTCATTATGGTTGCGCCGGGTCTCTCACATGGGCCGTGTGACTTTTAACGTACCTCAAAGAGCACTCCTCAGTTTTAAATCATTACAGTAATACTGTAAATATTCACCAGGCTCTACTTGCACGTTTCCTACAGAGCTGATTATTGTTGATTGCCGCACACGGACCCTTTGTGAAGGAGAGACGCTCCGCTACCAGACTGAGTGGAGTCCTGCTTAATCGACCCTCCAGCTTCACTGACAGAGCACTCGGCTGCAGGTCGTCTGCTGGCTAATACCCAGTTTAACTGCACGTGGAAAAAAAAATACTTGTGTGCGTTCTGGTGAAGGTTGATGTTCCTGGGGATCTTTAAACGGCCTCGTCTAATGAGAGCGGGTACTTTTAATTATTAAACCAAAGCTGGATTCAGACTGTGGTTTAATAATTAAAAACAAAACATCGTGTCTGCTGTATGTTGTCATATTCGTCCTTGTATACAAGCAAGGTAAATTAATATCTACCGATAGATGGATGGATAGATAGATGGATAGATGGATGGATAGATAGATAGATAGATAGATAGATTTATTTTGTAAGAAGAAGTTCAGATTTTCTTTGTACAATTTTGTCCATATTTCCTTCAATGCCTAAGTGTTGACGTATAATATAAATAAGTAAACGTTATATCTTGTAGGCATGTTAAAGGTATGCGGCATGGTGACGTTGCTCAACTCGCGCCATGGTGTCAACGGTCAGCATTTTTTGTGTTTATTTATTTTGGGAAGCATGCTCTTATGGGAAATTAGTCAGCGACAGTGTTACTGTTAACACCCTCAGGGGTTTCTTTCTTGTACACAGAAGGTCAGAATGGACTTTTTTTTTTTTTTTTTTTTTTTTCAAACAAAAAAATGGATGAATGAAAAAATTTTATACTTCTTATTTGTGAAACAAAAATGCGGTAATTTTAATAAAACAAGGAATGTTCTGATATTTAGAGGCCTACAGCATGAGAGCTAGTCCAGCTTTTATTTGGTCTGTTTTTTGTTTGTTTGTTGTTTTAAATACTAAACCATAGAGCAGCAGTCAAAACTTTATTTTGTACTATGATAGTTAACCTTTGCAAATAATCCGTGAGCGATCCGTACAGATCACAGTTTAACTCCGATCCTTTACACCAGTAATAAAAATATTTCCAATGATACTGCAGACTTGACATTTTTATTAATTAAAGAACCGATCAGAATTTACATTGAATGTCACACATGAATGAGACAAGATATCTCTTAAAGTTCAATTGTGCTAATCCGAAAAATACTTGCAGTTTGTCCTGTTGCTTCATCCCAAAATACCTTAACTTGAGTGTTATAAGGCACCGACACTAGAGACTCCTTCCATAAAATATTTATTTGAATATATATATATATATATATACCAGGTCTTGTCTTGTAAAATTTGATTGTAAATTTTTTTTGATGATTTATTTGTTTATTAGTATTAAAGTAAATTTTTTACAGTTAAGGTATTTCAAAATACAAAAATTCTAAAGTGACATTTCTGTCATATCAGCCGCCTCTTGTTTGCTCGCAGACAGAGTTGTGGTTCTCGTGTTTTGACTCGGCTTCCCGCAGTGAGAGCGGAGCCGAGTCAAGGTGAACACGAGCTTCTCTCTCTAACTGCCTGCGGCTAACCACTCGCTCGCTCCGTCCGTGTCAGACGCCGTGTAGCGCCGTAGAGTTCTTTTCATTCCAGCGACTTATTTTTATTTTTGGTTTGTCACCCGGATTTAAACACGAGCAGTGCCCCGCTCATACTTGTGGTTGTGTTTGTGGTGGCCCTTGTGTACAGGGTTAAGCCAGTGGCCGAGGGAATAAAAAAAAACTCGATTGAGTTATGATTCGCCGTCTCGCTGACTTTTGGCAGCGGTAACGCGCTACGACAGACGGATTTCGACTCCTTCTGTGGTGTTGATTGTCAGTTCACGCCGTACAAAAGGACGTACACACCGTGATTAAATCCTTTCAGGGAAATTTAATTAGAGTTGAGTGGAATGTGCTGATTGGGAAAAGTGAGAATTTTGAGAAACAGGAAGTGAAAGAAAGAGATGAAGGTGTTGCTGCTCGCTTTTTATACTGACTTTTTCCATTTAGAATTAAATTAGAGTTTGTGTTTCTATAAATTCTGACCAAAATCAATACGGAATGCACTGACAAAAACGACCCACCGGCGCTGGGTGCAGAAGTTTGCACACCCTAAATATGCACTTCGGTTTCTAGTACTTTTAATCCCGCTCTGCAAACCTTGATCTCCTTTTTCAGATTAAAAGGTCAGAGGTTTTTTTTTTTTTTTTTTTTTTCCACCCCCACTTGTTTTTTTTTGTTTTTTTTCTTTTTTGGAGAGTGCTCTCTTTAGTGTCTATGGTGGCACTTGAGTCTGTTTGGACAAACCGTTCACACTGGTGTGCATGTCGCGTCTGTTAGAGCTGTGTGACTAAAGCGATTTCGCACCATTTTCTTTGGTTAAAGCAGTTAAAGCAGCCGGATGTCTAGAGAGAGCTGATTGGCCGAGCTCTTTCAGCGGGGAGGGATGAGAAGTACTTAGTGCTCCCACATTAATGACAGCTCTACAAACCTTTCAGGGGCGTCTTTAAACTCACTTAAGTGGAGGGAGCGGATGGTACTGTCCTCCGAGTGTGTTAGTCCGCCCCCAATGGTCCGTGAGCGAGCAGTTCGAAAAGTTGGTCGGTGACTTCACGTGGGTTGGAGGAATCACGTGATAGTCTGCGGCCCTCCCTACTGAAAAGTGGTAGAAGCTTAATGTGGGAGCCCCATAGTGACTGGGAGGAATTGGACACTACAAAATTTCACGAGCGCGGAGCGATTTGTGTTCTCACAGACCAAAATCAAGCAGAGTCTTCTTGGAAACGATCCCAAGGCCCCAAAAGAGTGGAAACTCGCTTAAACAATCAACAAGATATGCTTCCTATGAGAAACAGTAGTAGCCAAATTTATAATATAATTAGATCTGCTCGATTATGGCAAAATTATATTCACTGTTACTTTTGGTCGGTATCGATATGATCAAAGATGATGATTAAGAACGATTTCTCTTTGTTATTGGAAATATTTTGCATTTTTTATTATTATTATTATTATTATTTTTTTTTTTTTTTTTTTCAAAATTTTCTCCCCAATTTAGTTGTAGCTAATTCCTCCCCGTCGCTAGGGGGCTCCCACATTAAGGCTACTAATCCCGCTCAGTCGGGGGTGGCGAAGACTATTTATTATTTTTAAATGTTTAATAGTTAACTTTCTTGAACTTCAAATATAATTAATTTATTCACTGCTAAGTGAAATGCAGGACAATAATCATTCTCGTTTTGATGATCTCTGTTCTCCCTTTCATAACCGTTGGAAGTCAGAATCATATTCGAAAGTAAATTTGATTTAATCGAAGAGACCTGAATAGGATGCGCTCTTGATTCTAGCCTTCAGTGGAGGTTACACACACTCTTACCGAGCTGCGATGCATCCCTCCAAGCTGTATTTATTTTCTATAGACATTAATTACACACCGTATACAACATGATTTTTTTTTTTTCTTTTCTTTTTTTTGCAAAAGGTAATTAATGGCAGTTAGGAGTGTAGATTGTGAGAGGGGGGCTGGGGGAGGGTGAAGATGTCGTACCACGTGGCAAGGAATCGTTCGAACCGTTCGTTCCTAATTTGCATGATTCAGTTTGTCACATTTTGCTGTCCCTGAAATCACGGCTCTGTGACGCACAAGTGCGTAGAAAACGGCCGTCACGTGTCGCTTTGTCGTTCGCTCGAGGTTAGTGATGCGCAATTTAGAAATGATTCCCGAGAGCATTTTGGCGAGGAAGCAAACCTCCAAGTCGGATTCTGATGATGACTGTCGCTGACACATTAACGCTGTAGCACGATTGAAATCAGGTGTCGCTGCACACAGAGCCACTCAGAAGATAAAAAGGGTGCCAACTTTTTTGCACAGGGGTGTTTTACGAGTAGACCTCATGAGTGTTAGGTTCAGTTGCGCTGGTTGTTGAACAGTGTGTAGGTGGAGTGTGTACAGTATGTGTGTTGCTCAGGTGTGTTTCCTAGACATGTTTATGCAGAGTCAGATTTATCGCATTCTCTCCGCAGATTGACGACGGTGATATCGAAACGTTTCCGACGCTGCCTGTCGCTCTGTTTGTTTAGCCTGCATTTGACCCCTGTGTTATTCATCCAGGCAAATGAATTGAGCAAATTACTGCACCTTAATGGCTTTGTGTGCGCGCGCAAGTGTGTGTTTGTGTGTCTGAGAGAGTGGATAGAGAGGGGGGGGGGGGTGGCGCGGGCGCTGAGATTCATGTTTGTGAATTGAGATATTGTGTTTAATCTGACTGGATTGAAATTGTGTGTGTGTGTGAACAGAAGAGAGATGGCAAGAAATGACCAAAATGAAAGGTGATTAGAAGGTCAGTGAAGGAGCACGGGAGCTGACTTTGAGGAAATGAGACAAAGTATTATTGAAGGTTGTTCACTTCTTTTCTTTTTGGGTTTTGGGCATGCTTTTGTAGGAAAATAATCAGCGGCAGAGATGCTGCTTGCACCCGTAAATTTCTTCTTTCCCAGTTAGAGTAGGTTGCGAAGAGTTTTTGTGATTTGAGTTTTTAATCCGTTTTCAGGTTCTGTAGTGGTTCGGGAGTATGCCACTATGGTTTCTGTCTGTTTATGGTGCTAGCTCTTCTTACTTTCTCTTGATTGCTTTTAGGAATTCGTTTAATAGAGATGGTGGAAAAATCGATCCTGTGATATATCACTATTCTTTAAGGTGACAATCAGGGTATTGCCACACTGACTACAAACTCGTTTTGGATCGATGAGGTATATTGTAGGGGGGGGGGGTGAGAGAAATCGGCCTCACCGGTTTCATTGAATCAGTCCGGAAACACAATGATATGAAATGGCTGTCCTGATGGTGAATAATCCTAATTACGGAAAATCCTCAACGAGACAATCCAATACAGTGAAACAAGACAAAATGGCATCCGGGCTTCCTCTCGCGATTAAAAGGCGCAGAGACAACACTTTTTGAGATTAAGTACTCTTTAGGCGTAATTATAGTTTTTGGCCACATGACGGCAGTGTTGAGGGGTTTTTGTCAAATGGATTGGTATGCTTTACAATGTATATTCGTGTCAATGGCGTATAAGACTCATTTTGTCGGACTTGAGAACAAATCCGACTTACGAACGTGCTCTTGGAACGGAACTCGTTCGTAAATAGGGGACTACCTGTATTCTATTCTATTCAATTCAGTTTCATTTATATAGCGCTTTTAAGAATGGCCATTGTCGCAAAGGAGCTTTACAGAAAATTATGGAAATTAGTTTTAAAAAGTCCTCCTTTAGGTGATATTCCCTGTTAACACACTGGCAGGAGGCAGCGCAGCATCCTGCGTGGTAGGAGCGAATAATTTGCAGTTTGATTAGAGTTGTATAAAAATAAAGAAATTAGGAGATTTATAAAATTGTGATACAAAATCAAAAGAATAGGCGTAGAGCTATCAAGATAATATCGTACCGCCTTTTCCCTGGTGTTTCCCGTCCCTGTCGCTTAAGCAAAGTTTGTTCCTTTCTTCCTAAACCCTTTCATTACTTCTTGATTCTCTCGTGTCCTTCAGGGGCGATCCTGGGCCGATCGGAGACGCAGAAGTGCGTGTTCTACAACTCCAACTGGGAGAAAGAACGGACGAACCGCAGCGGAATCGAGACGTGTACCGGAGAGAAAGACAAGCGCCGGCACTGCTTCTCCACGTGGAAGAACAGCTCAGGAACCATCGAGCTCGTCAAGCAGGGCTGCTGGCTCGACGACGTCAACTGCTACGACAGGTACGCGCACCGCCAGCGTCCAAAACACTGTCTGAGTCCCACACAGCAGTTTGCAGTAAAACCCAAAAAAGGGTTTTGATCAGACACACACGCGTGCGCATGTCAGAGCTTCATAAAGCTTGTGATTATTGTGCGTTTATTCATTTTTTTTGTAAGAAAAAACGATTATGTACAAGTCAGTTAGCAGTAAATCCTACACACATAAATAAGAATTCAAAAGATTTATATATACACACACACACACACACACATTCTCTCTCCTTTTCTCATTGCAGTAGTTACGATGTGGATGAGGGGCAAACTGCCAGCAGATGTAAACAATACAAAATAAACACACTGTTGTGTGTGTGTGTGTGTGTGTGTGTGTGTGTGTGTGTGTGTGTGTGTGTGTGTGTGTGTGTCTCTGCCTCTGCAGTAGCGAGTGTGTAGAGAGGAAGGACAGTCCAGATGTGTTTTTCTGCTGCTGTGAGGGCAACATGTGCAACGAGAAGATTTACTACAGTCCTGATACTCAAGAAAATGAGAGTGAGTCTGTTTCTCTCACACACACACACACACACACACACACACACACACACACACACACACACACACACACACTTTTATAGTAGAATTGAACAGAATAGATTTTGGGAGGACTTTGGTCTTGTTGGTCGTTAACAGAACGGACGACCCTCAGAACTACCAGGTTTTTTTCTGGAAGTTTTGAGCTTAAACACTTCAGTGTGAAAGTTATAAGAATTTTTTTCAATTTTTGCCTGGAAAGTCATCCACCCCGGGTGTTTTCCTACAACTTAGATTCGTTTTTCACTGTAGAACCTCATAATCATCCGAAGTGTTCAGGCTTTAACGGAGGAGAGTCTCTGCATTCACTCACTTTACACCGGGGGAAAGAGCTGTATGGTCAAGTGGACCTTTCTCATAGCAACCTCGTCATTATATACGCCCTCCTCAACCCTGTACAGCATAAACAGCATATACTGAAAGATGAATGTATAAATACATTTTTGGCTAGACACTAGCCTAGTTGGTTTGTTGATTTATCATCACACATTAGCACGTTTTGTTTGGTAAAATGAAATGTTTTGACCTGCTACGATTTGATTTGTTTAGCCTTTCTGCTGTCAAGGAAACCCCAAGATCCACTCCTTGGACTGTGTGTGTAGTCAAGCATGTGATATGAAAGATGTATCAAAGATAGGCTTTAACATCATCGTGAAACTCGTCTGAAATACTGTGAGGAGTCGAGCAGTGCAATTATATCGACTACGCGATTCAGTCTTTTTTATTGGTTGATTTGATTCATTGAATATCGTTTTGATTCAGAATTGTTTCACACTTTTTAAACTATTTAGATAAACTTCCAATTGATAAATAGTCTGACAAGTATTAATTTCTTAACTATACCACAGCTTTTGCAGAAACTCATAACCCCTATCGACTCCCACTTAATACTGTTTCCCACAGTTTTTTTGTCTTGCGTTAATGAGCAGTTGGTGCAATACCGCCCCCTACTGGGCTGGAGGGTGGCACTGGAAATTGGCGGGGATAAAAAAAAAAATTATTCTGGTTTATATGAAAAAACCAACAACACACAGAATTTTTCTGTGAATTTATTAGTTGCCGTATTATGCAAATAAATGTATGATTAAATAAATTTAGTAGTTTTTTTTTAACACTTGAAAATCAGCTGCTTGACACAATGTCAGTAGTGCTCTTGAATTGAAATGACTCGTTAAATTAAATTTGATCGACAACAGGGTTTCTCCGCACATACAGTATTTACCAGCCCTTTTTAAAAATCTGAAAAACAGTTCCCTCTCGCCAAAGCAGAATAAACAGGTACAGGAGCGGTAGCGCCAGAACGCGGTGTACTGAGAGGCGGTAAATGTACCCTGATATACCAGCTGTCGTTAAAAATGATAATGGCGTACTGAGGGATGCACTGCAAAGAATAACTGTTTTGCACAGCGAATGGACTGCACTTTAAAAAAACAGGAGGATTAAGCAGCGCCGATCTATTATTTTTATTATTATTGGTTACAGAAATGACCAAAAACAACAATAAAAACACCTGATCTCATGAGTCTGTGCTGCTCTTTCTTTTCCTATGCGACCCTTTTTTTTATTATACATTTTTAAACTAAGTTATGTTTGTATATTTGGTTAAAATGAATTAACATTCAGTTCATCATATTGCCGAGGTCATGTTGGACGTCACTCTGTACTGCATAATACTATTTTTTTTTAGCCATGTATATATAAATACATAATGCAATAAGAAGTATTTATTTTTTAACCTACTTGAAAACTTTTAATAAACAATACGAGATCTCTGACACAAATCTAACCTTTTAAGAAGAAATTTCGAACACAGATGTGAAGCAGGAAATACAGCACAATACAATAATCACACATAACGAACTGTGAGCCTCACAAGGATGAACAAAATCCAAGCAGATTTTTATCAGGGATTATAAACCATGAGATGAGCTACGCGTCAGTGTGTTAGCGTAGCGGCGGCCTGCGTTTTCTGGCGATTCGAGAGTGGAGACATAATGTAATCAATTGCTGTACTCGAGGGCTCAACCCCAGCAGGGCAATTACATTAAAGCGAGTGTGTTCTCTCTCTCTCTCTCTCTCTCTCTCTCTCTCTCTCTCTCTCTCTCTCTCTCTCTCTCTCTCTCTCTGACGCACAGCGCGATCGTAACATTCAGAGCAGTGGACATGCTTTTGTTTAACAGTTGCCTCAAGCTTCCAGTACGTATTTCTGCAAGTCGTTCATTGATCAGGGCGTTTTTTTGATTGCTTTGTGATGGCTTGTTTTTTGTTTGTTTTTGTTTTTTTGAAAACTGTACAATTTCCTTGTATGGAGACTGGTAAAGGGTTCACCAAACCTGCGGCAACAAAAAAGAAAAAAAAAGAAATTGACCTTTCACCCAGCTGGAGCACGGCGTCGAGGGAAACCATTAGAAAGAGCAAAAAAGAAGCATTTCAGACCCAGCAGAAAGTGAGGCTGGGAGAGCACAAGAGAAACGAGAGGCGAGTGCAATAATGAAGGCACATCTGTAAACTAGAATGTTTTGTCGCATTTATCATGCTGACGTTAAGGCCAAGCAAACACTCATGCACAGCAGGTATGGCTTTACTAAGTGTCTGAGCAGTCTAACAATCGTAACACAAATAGTTTGCTAAAAAAAAAGGAATCCGGCCCTTTTTTTTTTTTTTTTTTTTTACATCGAGGCATTTAAGCTGAAATGACGGACCGTCGCTTTAAGGGTGGCGTCACATATTTTGCATTCTTTAGCTATCGGTGTCGAGCGCAAAGACCAGCAGACAGGAGCGAGGACGAGAAGTCAGATGTCAGAGCTAGATGCTTGTTGATTTCATCCACAGCGTCTTTATCGTCTTCTGGGTGGTTGGAAGGTGTTGATTAATTTTCCACAACAGCAGCTTTGAGAGTAGTCCCCGATTTTTGGAGTAATGCTCTCGTTGGAAAACGGGCTGTTCCACTAGGGTTCCACATTTTTGTGTATCATGTTTTTTTCTTAGTTAATAGTTGCACACACAATTAGAAATCGATTAATTGATGAGAATTAGCGATTATAGTAAAAACAATATACATTTTTTTTTGGTTAAAAAAAAATTGTATAGCAAGATGCAATTTTACAAATTAGACATATAAAGGCAAATTAGTGAAGTTCAAAAAAATTGTTTAAAAAAAAAAAACAGTTTTTGTCTACAGCATGTGTGCCCTCGTGTGGTGGAAAAAGTTAATATACACTGTATGTGAGCCACAGAGAAATATAGTGCAAAACAATTCTTTCAGTTCTTACCATCAATTAATTATTAATCATTAACTTCCTTACATCAAACCCCTGTGTGGATCTTCTCCCTTTTTCAAGAACATTCAGTGGATGAGAAGTATGAAGTGACTTTATTATACTGCATACATAAAACATATAGTATAAGTCAGAAAAAAATCTTTCAATCACACCACCCTTTTGGTGATTGTCATAAAACTGTGTGCCCCGTTTTGTGTATGTGGGTTTTTCCTCCCCTCTCATGAGATGATGTGCCAACTTCTGAGGAAGTGCCGATTCAGGATCTGCCTCCATTAGGAGCATAATTGTGTTCATTAGAAGCTGTAGCAGCTCCTGGATCAGCGCTTGTATTCTCAGGGCTCGACCCCAGGAGGGCGATTACATTAAAGAGAGTGTTAAAGTCTTCTTATTTAACAGGCGGAGAGAGAGAGAGAGAGAGAGAGATGGCCCAGAGCAGGTGCAGCGTTAGCTTATTGAAGCGCTCACTCCGTTACACATCTGGAATGTGGGAGATGTTTTTCGATCATGTGAAGAGGGGGAGATGATCGCTCTTCTCTCTGTCACCTTCTGTTCATCCACACACACAGAGAATGAAGGAGGATCAGGATCGGGATTGTTTTTTCACTTTTTAAGGCACATTGGGTTCTCGAATGGATTCTTCACTCGATTCACTGTTTGGTTTTTGTTTAGTTCTTCGTTTGGTTTTCTATTGCGTTCTCCATTGAATTTTTTGTTGGTTTCTTCATTGGGTTCTTTATTAAGCTCTTAATTGGGTTCTCTATTTGGTTGTTCTTTGGTTTCTCCGTTGTGCTCTTTGTTGGGTTCTCCATTAGGTTCTTTATTGGACTCTGTTGGGTTCTGTTTGGTTTTTCCATTGAGTTCTTTGTTTTTTTTTTTTTTCATTGGGTTCTCCACTTAGGTTCTTTATTGGGTTCCTTGTTGGCTTTTCTGTTGGGTTCTCCATTGAGTTCCTTGTTGGTTTTTCCATTTGGTTCTTTATGAAGCACTCCATTGGGTTCTTTGTTGGGTTTTTAATTGGGCTCCTCATTTAGTTTTTTTTGTTTTTTTCCATTAGGTTCTTTATTGGGCTCTTTGTTGGGTTTTCCATTGGGCTCTCCATTGCATTCTTCTTTGGTTTTTCCATTGGGTTCTTTGTTGGATTCTCTATTAAGTTCTTTATTGGTTTTCCAATTGATTCCCCCTTTACGCTTTTCATTAGAGTTACCGTTGGTTCCTTAGATGGGTTCTACTTTGGGTTTTCCAATGGGTGCTCCATTAAGTTCTCCGTTGGGTTCCCTTAAAGTCCTTCTGGCAGCACAAGCCTCATCACCAGCTATAGAGCCAGAATATATGAATAATAACACACGGTGTAGGCGGGATGTTGATGCGCGCTTTAAACTCACCGCTTTGTGACGTTTTTTAGGTTCTGTTCTTTCAAGATGATGTTCAGGTTGCTTGTCTTGTCATAGCAGCAAAAACTACATAGCTAGATTTTTTTGTTTTTGTACACAAACCCATCACAAATTACAGTTTATTTATGTGCGCCATGTAGAAAACACGAAACAACACGTATACTGTACACCTTCACTGATTTACGGATTTACATAATTTTCTGTAATTTTACTTCAGACATTATAATTTCGAGCTAGAACGAGTAAACTCGGTTACTGTACGAGGATATCGCAAGTCCTGAAGGGACGTGAGGAGGAGCGCACGGAACTCACGGTGTCACTAATGATCTCCTGTGTGTGTGTTTCAGACATTTCGAACCCTCTGACACCGAAGCCCGAGCTGTTCAACACACTGCTCTACTCTCTGGTGCCAATCATGGGCATCGCAGCCATCCTGCTCTTCTCCTTCTGGATGTACCACCACCACAAGCTGGCGTACCCGCCCGTGCTCGTCCCTACACAGGTACGCCTCCACACACACACACACACACACACACACACACACACACATATCCCGCATTCTAATCTGGAAATCGATACCAGAGATCCTCAGAGATGCTAACAGAGACAGGTGGTGCTGAATCTTTACTAATACCGAGACACCTTTAACAGATTGGTGTCTCAAAAGTATTGGCACCGGCGCCAATCACGAAATCTTTCACGCATCGAAAATGATAACTGCAGGACAAGTGCATGAATGTCTTTTAACCTGGTGTCGTCTTCTCTCTCTCTCTCTCTCTCTCTCTCTCTCTCTCTCATTATCTCTCTGTCTGTCATTTAATTTATTTTCAGTATAATTTTATTTGTATAGCGCTTTTAACAGCGGTTATTGTCGCAAACCAGCTTTACAGAATCAAAAGAAAAGAGATAAATGTGTCTGAATCACGGTGATTTATTTCTATCCGTGTCTGTATTTTTTCTCTCTCGTTAATGTTCTGTCTATCTTTCTCCATGTCGCTGCTGCTCAGTACCTCTTTCTGTCTTTCAGTCTCTTTCTGTCATTCACTTTCTCTCTCTTTCTCTAAACTCTCTGTTGCTCAGTCTTTCTCTCAATATCTTTCTCTTTCATTCAATGCCTGGCTCTGTTTAAATCTGATCTCTTTCTCAGTCTCACTTCTTTCTTTCTCTCCTCTTTCTGTGTTGTTCATGTTTCTGTCTCAGGTTCTGTCTCTCCGTTTTTCACGCCGTTATTAGGTTTCTTTCTTTTTCTCTCATAATCGCTCTTTTACCATCTATCTGTCATTTCATTTCTCTCTCTCTCTCTCTCTGTCTATATATTGAACTTTTTGTTTCTGTTTATTTTTGCACATTGTACAGTTTGTACTCGCCTCAGATGGTGCGCAACAATCAAAGTTATCTCTTGATTTTAATCACGGCCCGTTTGTCCTGTTAAACACGACGAAAATGAAATTAACGAGTGGCCAAGGTCACGTGATCTTTAAGGACGTTTCCTGAACCGCTGTGAAGAAGACGACGCTGAAATGAACCTGGAATACGTTTCCTAGCCGCGTTCCTCAGATTCAGAAAACAAACGTCTACGAACGCTCCACTGTTTCTCCACTCACGTCTCCATCACTGTAGCGACTTTCTGATTCTGTAAGCGCGATGATTAGCATCTGTGGGTTTGTTTGTTTGTTTGTTTGTTTGATTTTGAGCTGCGTTCATGTTCAGAAATCTCACTGAACTACGGACAGGGGTTTTGTTTTGTTTTGCTGATTTTTTTTTTTTCTTTCACTCCGCAAATTGCTTCTTCTTTTCTCTCTCTCTTTTACTGCCACTGTTGTTCCCCCCCCCCCCCCCCCCTTCATTTCCCAGTTTTTCATATCATTAGTATTATTTAATTTTTTTTTTTAAGTGACCGTAACGTTCTCGTCTTTAGCTCGTCACTTTTTCATCTGTGATCTTTCCTCTCTTCACTGGAAGCAGTAATCCCCTTCTTTTGCCTCCTTTCTTCTCTTTTGCTAGCACGCCTTTCATATTATGATAGAGGTAAGATGAGTTTAATTAACTCATGACTTCACTGTCTTTTTTTTTTTTTTTTTTTTTTCTGTTGGATCATTAAAGCTGCTTCTCGTACATCTCTGTTCATGTTTACTTTCCTCTCAGTTTGCATGCGAGAGCTCGCTGATTTGAGTGCGAGAGCATTTCTGTCTGTCTGTCTGTCTGTGTGTGTGTGTGTGTGTTTGAGAGAGAGAGAGTATTTCAGTTCAATATGCATGGACAGATGTGTTCTGATGATATCGATGCCACACCACGTTTGAGACGAGTCAGTATTCCGGGGCGTTGAGGGAAATTGCAGCTCAAGGAGAATGTAAAGTGTGGATCCTTGTTTTGTGTGTGTGTGTGTAAAAAGATTACTTTTCTCCCCCGTGCGTCCGAAAGCGACGGTCACCTGATTAGGCTCTTTGGGTGTTTTCACGTTTGGTATGATCGATTTGTACCGCGGAACGATTGCTCCTTCTCTTTGCACTTGCGTATGTTTCGCTCTCCGATACAGCAGGGGGCAGTATGTACCTACTTGGTTTGTGAGCCATTAAACAGACGATTTTAACCTTCACGCTATTCCTAATACTATTGATGTTTCTGGGGGACAAAAATGTTAAGAACAGTGCTCTCATGTGCCGTCCTACTGTATCAGCGATGGACGTCCCGATGAGAGAATGAGATTGACGCGTACTGCGGTCGCACCGTGTCTAAACGGCGACCTTCCGTTCTCGGGTACTGGTTGTTTCCGGATTCGATCCGTGTCCGAGTGCGCCGTGGCATGATCGCTCTGAACTGATCGAAGTGAACCGGACTTTGGGGTCGAGTGTTCTTGGAAAGTCTTGGACTTCAGTCTCAGAGAGGTGAAGGTGTTGGATGATGAACGTAGCTGATGATGATGTCGCCGTGACGCTGCCAGGAGGCGGGTGTTTGTCCGAGTCTCATGAAGCGAACCGACCTCATCCTCACACTCTCCATACATCAGCTCACAGGTGCTCAATGTAGAACTGTGTGTGTGTGAGAGAGAGAGAGAGATTGTTGGAAGAAAGACTTTGGGAGACGAGCAGCGTTTTGACAGCTTTCTGCTTCTTTTCTCATTGTTTTTCTTTCATTTACTCACAAAAGCTTTTCAACACAACAATCCAATGTAAGACCACAAACACTGTCTGTCTGAGAGAGAGAGAGAGAGAGAGAGAGAGAGAGAGATACAGAGACAAAGTGTGCTTCATTGGCATTTCTATGTCTCTCACTTTCTCAATCTGTCGCTCTCACTCTGTCTCGCGCTCTCTCTTACACTCTCGCTCTCTCTGTCTTGTCTCTGTCCATTCTGCTCGGCCACGCCCCCGCTGTCTCTCTCTCACCATTGGCTAGTGTCGCTGTGATTGACAGGTTGCGAGAGAGCGTCTGCCCCACCCAGTCGTTTTTTACTCTCACGACCTCTTGGCCGTCCAAACTGCCGAACGCTCGTCTGTCGAGTTAATTTTCCTCTTTACTGAACCTCCGTGTCTGTGGGTTACTGATGTTATCCAGCGCCGCTCTGATGCTCTTCTCTTTGTAAACAGCGCTATAGAACTTTTTTTTATTTTTTTTCCCCTCCTTTGATTTCTGTCTCCTGGTATTTTCATTCCGTCCGATTTGCCGTTTGACGTCGTCCTGTTTAAAGGCCTCTGGTTCTCCTGAACGTATTTTCTTTTATTATGGGAGACGTGCGCGTTCCTGTGGGAGGAAGATCGAAGCGTTTTCACCTCCACCGTCAGCTTTCTCTGCCTCTTTAATTATTGAGAGGCAAAAGGAAAGTCAGAACGTAAGCATCCAGCTCGCGCTGTGTGTGTGTGTGTGTGTGTGTGTGTGTGTGTTTACAAATCACACAACTCTGGTCAATGTCACATCAGAACTCACTTCCAATTCTCTCTCTCTCTCTCTCTCTCTCTCTGCCGTTAACCCGAACAGACAGGGTGAAGGCCGGTGTTCAGACACACGATGATTGCTCAGTGATCTGTAAGAGCTTCACCATGATGTATAAAGGCATAAAAAGCTTTTTTTTTTTTTTAATCCATGTTCGATATTCTTTATTATGCTTTACACAGTCACCTTGGGCGAAAAGCACCAGGTATATAGAAGATAAACACTTGTACTCTCTACTGTTTCCGATGCTATTTTAAACAGCCATTATACGAACTATAGGGAGTCGATTATGGTGCGCAAGAGCGTGCGGCACAGCTCGGCTCCACTAGACGTCTGTGTCATCGTCACGACGCAGATGAAACCTTGTCCAGTTTTGCCACGCAGTCTAGATTTGTCTAGGGACACGTAGAGCGGACTCTCTACACAAAACGACTAAAATTTATTATTTGTATAATGTTTTTATTTCTTCTTGTTTTGTTGATGTTTTTTTCCTGTTTCTTTTTAACATGACAAGCTGCTGGGGTATTTGGTTGATTTGTTTGTTTGTTTACTTGGGGTGCTTTCACGGAGTGCACTTGACCCCAACATTTGAGTGCGTTTGCGTGCGTGTGTGTGTGTGTGTGTGTGTGTGTGTGTGTGGGCTGCAACAACTAATCGATAAAATCGATAATTATCGATAATGAAATTTGTTGTCAACGAATGCCGTTATCGATTAGTTGGGCTGCTCACGTTATTGAGGCGCGCGACCACAAGATGCACAAATACACACACAGATACACAGCCGCTCGCGCAATGGAGGTTACAGAAGCGTTTGCAGGAAAAAGCGCGCGCCCCAAGTCCTCCAAGGTATGGGAGCAATTTACATTAAACACCTCTTATCGGGCGTTAAAATCGACCGTTTTTCTGCCGGTCGTAGTGTCCGGTGAGCGCGGATGAAGTGCCGAGGGTTTTCTACACATAGGAGTGAGTGAGAGAGTTCACACGGGCTTCGGTGACGTCACCAAAGCCTGTGTGAACTCTCTCACCGGCTGCGCGGTTATACAGGGTAAAACGTTGCATGCAGCTTTTTCTAGTGCGTCTCTTCACATTCATTTTACACTTCGGAGGACCGGATATATCCCATCATCCTACACGCTATACAGAGGGAAATACAGGAAAAAGGGGCAGAATAAACAGAGTGAACCAAGTAGCGGGGAGTTTTTTTTTCTCTCTCCCCACGTCGCTGTATTACGAGAATGTCTAGTATTTATTTTATTTTATTTTTTTATTGAGATAAAAAAAAAAGGATAAAATACACGAGAGGATCGAAATAATGTATAAACCGTGAAAAGGATCTAGTAGACACTTCAATTAAAAATATCATAATCTAGAAGTCTTATTATTATTATTAAGTTGAATTAATTTAAGAGAATTTAAAATTTAAGTCATTCTTAACAACTGAATATTTGTTTTGAACTATATATATACTGTAAACTTGCCATCTGCAATTATTGTTAAAAACAAAAATGTTGATTTACATAAAATAAGGTTTAAATGTCAAAATTAAAGATAATTAAACTATGTGGCTATTGCATTTTTTAAAGTTTACTTTTATACATAAATAATACCCTGATTTATGGTTTTATATAATTTTTATCCGATAAAAGTCTAGCTTTTATCCGATTTAATCGATATACATATTATGTATGTATGTATACAGATGGCAAGTTGACAGAGTTTTATTTATATATATATATATACAGTGGTGTGAAAAACTATTTGCCCCCCTCCTGATTTCTTATTCTTTTGCATGTTTGTCACACAAAATGTTTCTGATCATCAAACACATTTAACTATTAGTCAAAGATAACACAAGTAAACACAAAATGCAGTTTTTAAATGAGGGGTTTTATTATTTACGGAGAAAAAAAATCCAAACCTACATGGCCCTGTGTGAAAAAGTAATTGCCCCCTGAACCTAATAACTGGTTGGGCCACCCTTAGCAGCAATAACTGCAATCAAGCGTTTGCGATAACTTGCAACGAGTCTTTTACAGCGCTCTGGAGGAATTTTGGCCCACTCATCTTTGCAGAATTGTTGTAATTCAGCTTTATTTGAGGGTTTTCTAGCATGAACCGCCTTTTTAAGGTCATGCCACAACATCTCAATAGGATTCAGGTCAGGACTTTGACTAGGCCACTCCAAAGTCTTCATTTTGTTTTTCTTCAGCCATTCAGAGGTGGATTTGCTGGTGTGTTTTGGGTCATTGTCCTGCTGCAGCACCCAAGATCGCTTCGGCTTGAGTTGACGAACAGATGGCCGGACATTCTCCTTCAGGATTTTTTGGTAGACAGTAGAATTCATGGTTCCATCTATCACAGCAAGCCTTCCAGGTCCTGAAGCAGCAAAACAACCCCAGACCATCACACTACCACCACCATATTTTACTGTTGGTATGATGTTCTTTTTCTGAAATGCTGTGTTACTTTTACACCAGATGTAACGGGACACGCACCTTCCAAAAAGTTCAACTTTTGTCTCGTCGGTCCACAAGGTATTTTCCCAAAAGTCTTGGCAATCATTGAGATGTTTTTTAGCAAAATTGAGATGAGCCTTAATGTTCTTTTTGCTTAAAAGTGGTTTGCGCCTTGGAAATCTGCCATGCAGGCCATTTTGCCCAGTCTCTTTCTTATGGTGGAGTCGTGAACACTGACCTTAATTGAGGCAAGTGAGGCCTGCAGTCCTTTAGATGTTGTCCTGGGGTCTTTTGTGGCCTCTCGGATGAGTTGTCTCTGCGCTCTTGGGGTAATTTTGGTCGGCCGGCCACTCCTGGGAAGGTTCACCACTGTTCCATGTTTTTGCCATTTGTTGATAATGGCTCTCACTGTGGTTCGCTGGAGTCCCAAAGCTTTAGAAATGGCTTTATAACTTTTACCAGACTCATAGATCTCAATTACTTTTGTTCTCATTTGTTCCTGAATTTCTTTGGATCTTGGCATGATGTCTAGCTTTTTACGTGCTTTTGGTCTACTTCTCTGTGTCAGGTAGCTCATATTTAAGTGATTTCTTGATTGAAACAGGTGTTGCAGTAATCAGGCCTGGGGGTGACTACAGAAATTGAACTCAGGTGAGATAAACCACAGTTAAGTTATTTTTTAACAAGGGGGGCAATCACTTTTTCACACAGGGCCATGTAGATTTTGAGTTTTTTTTCTTCCTTAATAACGTAAACCTTCATTTTAAAACTGCATTTTGTGTTCAATTATGTTATCTTTGACTAATAGTTAACGGTTTTTGATGAGCAGAAACATTTAAGTGTAACAAACATGCAAAAGAATAAGAAATCAGGAAGGGGGCAAATAGTTTTTCACACCACTGTATATATATATATATATATATATATATATATAACAGTCAACTTGCCATCTGCAATTATTGTTAAGAACAAAACAAATGTTGGTATGGTTTTATATATAATTATAAGCAAAACAGCAAATTAAAGAAGCGCTTAGCTTTATCCGATTAATCGATTAATCGAAACAATAATCGGCCAGCTAATCGATTATCAAAATAATCGTTAGTTGCAGCCCGTGTGTGTGTGTGTGTGTGTGTGTGTGTGTGTGTGTGTATATATATATATATATATATGTATATGTGTATATATATATATATATATATATATATATATATATATATATATATATATATACACATTTTTCCAAGTGGACTCGAGCATGGTTTGGATGAGAGAGACTTTCATATCAGAACCAGGAGGTGATGGGAGCGTGATGACATCAGCGACGTTTCTCTTCAGAATCCTTTTGTTTCTGCAGCACGTGCGGTGATCTCCTGTCCTTTGACCTACTGATTAAATATGAAGGCACGCGAGAGGGTTCGAGCTTTTTTGTTTTTTTCCCCCCCCAGAAAATCTGTAATATTAGGTAAAGCACAAAGGTTGCCTTTCTTGTTGTCTTCTTCTCTTTGTGTTTATTGGCGGCTCACAAACCAACAAGGTGCGTCCTGTCACCTGCTGTATTAGAAAGTGTTTTCAAAAGTATGGAAAATAATAATAATAATAATATGAACGCTGGCCAGCAGTGGACTTGGGGTAGAATCGTTCCTAGGCATGATATGAATCATATGTCAAGCCAGTAAAAATAAAAAATACATTTAAAAAAAGGTTCAAGATTATGGTTTTGAAATCGGCGCATGCTTTGGTTCTGATGTCGCTAACAAATTGCGTATCGAACGTGGAACACGGTGACACGAGATATGTAAAGGCAAGGAAACTGCAGCGATCTCAGATAATGATCGTCACTTGTACATCAAATTCAGATTTTATTCGTCACATACACAGTATGATATGAAGTGAAACGCTTAAACCATCTGATGACCTGAAATTTAAAAAATAAGAGTTTTCAAATAATAATATAAAGTACGAAATAAAAGGGAAAAATTACATAGAAAATATAGAAAAACCTTTAGCTGTAGAAAAATGTTATATTATAATAATAATATTAATACTAAATACTAATACTAGAATAAAATTAGTCGAAACAAGTCATGAGCAGGACAATGTGCAGAGACGAGTATAAAGAGCTCCGTAGTGCTGTGCAAGGATCTGGATGTGGATGGATTGAGACACGGGAAGGAAAAGAAAAAAGAATACAACACTTCGGTTCACTTACATGTGATGGGTCACAGTCATGTGACACGGCACCACCACAGTGATTTCAAAAGGACACGAAATGTACGGAGATAAAAATCTACAGGGGTGTTTTTTTTAGGGGGGTCAAAAATCCTGTACCAGGTCCGGGTTAGAAAAGTCCGAAATCATTATGTGATCTGTGTTCGACTACGCAGTGGTGATGGTCGGGTATTTTTCCAAACCGCGGGTCCCGCTTTTATGAAATTATTTGGCCCGCCCCGCAGCACTGTATCTATTTCTACAACCCGCTCCGCAACCATTAAATAGACATACTAGGCATTATAATTCAAATGAAAACAGCCTTTATTTCATCCTGAAAGTGCTTGGAAACATATACGGAATTACATGCAACATACATGGATTTATTAAATTTTGTTTTTAATGACCCGCCCCAACCCGTCCCGCAAATAAAGTGAAAATTTCTTTACCCAACCCGACCCGCGGGTTACCGTGGGGTTCGCGGGTTACGAGACGACCCGCGCATCACTACTACGCAGGGCTCATCATGATTCGTGTATTTGTAGTCAAGTGTAGGTTTGGTGACTAGTTTTGTGGATCGTTCACAAAATTAAACGTAGCCGGCAAAAAAAACTTCATTAATCGTGAAATATTCTGCATTGTTGAAATAAGTCGTGAACGATTGTGATGAGAAGTTGAACGGATCGTATCGTTTAAGCCGTGTGTACAGATGATTATCAGTCCCGTAAAGATTTAGGGACGTTACAAAAGGGGCGTGTCGGCAAGGGGTCAGGTTTTGTATTTAATACACTTATTGAGTGTGTGTGTGTGTGTGAGAACCTGTGTTTAGGTTTGGTAATGTGCAGGTGGACTTATTGCTGGTCTCTTTTTTTTTTTTTTTTTTTTTTTTCCCCCTAGGATCCCGGTTTAACTCCGCCCTCTCCGCTCCTGGGCCAGAAGCCGCTGCAGTTGCTGGAGGTCAAGGCCAGGGGGCGCTTTGGGTGCGTATGGAAGGCACAGCTGCTCAATGAACACGTGGCTGTGAAGATCTTCCCCATCCAGGTAATACAGTGTGTGTGTGTGTGTGTGTGAGATGATAACCATTAGAAGTTTACATCATGCGAAAGGGTGCGAATAGTTTTGTGCATGTGTGTGTCAGAATAAGCAGTCGTGGCAGAACGAGTACGAGATGTTCAGCCTGTGTGGGATGAAACACGAGAACATCCTCAACTTCATCTGCGCTGAGAAGAGGGGGAACGGCATGGACATCGAGCTCTGGCTCATCACAGCTTACCACGAGAAGGTACACACACACACACACACACACACACACACACACACACACAGGGTGTTCAAGTTAAGCCTGTATATCATCCTCTTGTTCAGTCAAAGCTCGTGTCTGCCCCCTGCTGGCTGCAGTGTGTCATTCAGTCTAGACCTTTTATGATCAGTAATTTAATTTAAAAAAAATTGTAGTCTGAGCGTCATCATTTTTATTTTTTTTAAACACCAGAAGATACAATATACATGTATTCGTCCCACATTGGGGAAATGTCTCACTCCAGGAGACAGAGAGACAGAGTGTACTCTGTCCTTTCCTATCAACTGTGTCCGTGTTGTCTCTTCAGAACCAGAGTCATTTATCATTTTTTATTTTTATTATAACACTAACAATTTTTAAAACCCTGAGAGAATTTCACCTGGAATGCAAAAGTTATGATTTCATAAGATGTCTGTAGTGTGTGTGTGTGTGTGTGTGTGTGCGCGCGCGCGCGCGCGTGTGTTGGACCCAGAATGCTTTCTTTGTTAAATCTGAAACAGAACAGCATTTAATATTTTGTTGCATGATTACAAACAATGTAGTGTGTGTGTGTGTGTGTGTGTGTGTGTGTGTGTGTGTGATATCAGGGCTCACTGACTGATTACCTGAAGGCGAATGTGGTGTCCTGGAACGATCTGTGTCGCATAGCTCAGACTTTTGCGCGAGGTTTGGCGTACCTGCACGAGGACATCCCCGGCCTGAAGGACGGACACAAACCTGTCGTCGCACACAGGTACACACACACACACACACACACACACACACACACACACACACACATCTTAATCCCACTTTACACTTCCCTTAGTTTTTCAGCTTCTTTATCTCTCTCTCTCTCTCTCAAGAGTCAGAGGTGCGCCTCTCTCTCTCACACACACACACACACACACACTCACACACTTGCGTGTCTTAATCCCACCGTACACTTGTCTTTCCATCTTCACCCCTTTTTGCACTCTCTCTCACACACATTTTTTAATCTCACCTCACACTTCCCTTTTTCACATTCATCTTTTTAATCTTTCACTCACTCACACGCGCACACACACACACACACACACACACTTACTTTAATGCAGTGGTTCTCAAAGTGTGGGCGCCCACTAGTGGGGAATACAGACATGACAGGTGGGACGCAATGAACGGGAGGAAATTACCTATTCTAATTCATGCTTTTCTTTATTGATAATGAACGTTCAAAACTAAACAATCACACACAAACAAGTGGATCATTAATACAAGTAAATTTAAAATAACATCAGTTGTGGGCCGGGAGAAAAAGTGGAACCATAGTGGAACAATAACGGTTTAACGTCGGACCAACTTGAGCAGCGCTGCTCGAATCACAAACCTGCGCTGCGCAACACTGACAGAAATAAACCGCGCCGACCATCAAAATACATGTTATCCCGCTGGGATGCCACGTACAATCCAGGCATGACAAGGCGGAAACAATATTAAACAGTCCTGACATTTCAAATAAAAAAAAACAGTGGGTCGCGCAGGTTTGTGATTCAAGCAGCGCAGCTCAAGTTAATCCGACGTTAAACCGTTATTGTTCCACTATGGTTCCACTTTTTCTCCCGATCCACCGGGCTGCGCAAATAAACCAGTGGTCCCTTTTCTATCATCTGAAATCCAAACATCCAAATGAATATGGCCAAAGTAAAAAAAATGCGGCAAACCTCAGCAATTCACAGTTTATATAAAATTACATTATGTAAAACAGCTTCTTTGTGTTTGAATTTTTGTTTATGCATTTTCAGATGCAAATTGCTATATTGTGATACATTTCGTTATCGAGGTAGAAAATTGCTTCTACCGTGATAGAAGATTTTGGTTACAGTATCTCGCCCACCCCTAATGAAGCCTATCTTG